>JBBMOI010000008.1:17315000-17780000 GCA_038088405.1 Porites divaricata | reverse complement strand
TACGTTCGACAAGTTTACTTTAGAAAATCTTGCCAACAAATCTGGGTGCGTGCAAATCAACCTTTTATACTTTTTATACATCACATCTGAGGTGACAGAGTACTATGAGGCGCTGTTTTTATCATACAGACCGCCTGACCTCAGACAATTAGCAGTCAGTTTCACAATTTTTCAAGACTAATTCCATTCATTCAATATTCAGGACCATCGAAGCACGCGTGGGCTTTTAATTAGCGAAACCGTTCAACAAAATTCCAAAATCACCTACCAAGTTCGCAAAGAAATTTTAACAGAGTTACGCTTCAACATAATAAAGAATTTATTGTGTTTATTTTTTATTGATAGTTTTATGACCGTCACGGCGATGTGTGATACGCGCGGTACGTTGAGTACTCCTGCAAGCGATGTTTATGAACGACTGTAAACAAATAACGGCAAAGGGCGGCAAAGCGATGAAAATTGCAAAAGACAACTAACAATAAATAAAAGATCAGAAATATAATTCGTAGAACATTTACAGAGACAACAAGTTTCATTCACGAAAACAAGTATTTAAGTGTCTATAAGAATCTTAGAGTCTTTAAGCTTAAAAATTAAGTTTAATTTTAAGCCGCCGGCTTCCCGGTGTTTGCTGTTTTCCTCGATGAATTCGCGACAAGTAAATCGCTCAAAGTTTTCTTTCTACAGCCAAAATAATATCTAAATATTCTTCGGAACGGTTTTCTTGTTATTTGCGGTGAAATATCGACTAATGGCTTTTCAAAGTTCTGTAAGCTTTCAAACCTCATACTAAGTCAGACCAGTGTCTCAAATCTTAATACAAACGTGCATAAACTAGCCTCATAAACTGCGCTCGACTTCATGAAAACAGATATAAATATAATGATAGCTCAGGCTTACCATATTTCGAGATGTAGCTCCTGAAAGCTATCAAGTAAGGACTGAATCGCTTACACATCCAGCAAGGTGAAAAACAAAAATAAACGATGCCATCCGAAATCGGATTTCCGACTTTGACAAGCAGCGCATTTCTCAACCAAAAATTCAATAAAGAAACCAGCCATGAACAACGTTAACAGAAGACTCTTGGTAGCAGCTGTATTTCATTTTGTACATCCAGTGAAAAAAGACAGTTATTAAAAACATCACAAGTTGACAAAAAACTCTGTCAGCTTCCGTCAGCTGTTGAAGCAAACAAGTTTCAAGATGTTCTATGAATTTTCCGCATGAACTCACTCACCTGTCAAATTTTGACCAATCAGGGCATAAAAATTGGACGTGGAGCGTGACCAAAGCTTGACTGTCCTGAGAAAAGTGAAAAACATCTGTTTTCCCTGCTTGCATTTTTAAATAACTGGCTGAATTTTCGCGTCCCAGGTCAGTTTGAAATCAAAATGATAGTAGCGCTGGGCCATAATGACATAAACACAATATATTTCATATGAATTTAAAAAAAAAAATGAGCCTGCGATCATCTGAAAACTAGTAACTTGTCAGCGGATAACTTCAAAAAATACTCCACCTGGATTGGTCGACACCTGAGCCCGCGATACGGCCAGGTGATACTGGTCAGCGGATACCTTGTCTTGACAGCTGTCAATTGATCACAACATTGATATTTGTCTCCTATCTAGGCTCCCTGGGCTCCCAAACTAGCTAGAAAGTGTGAGATTGAACATTGGTTTCCCTGTGGTGCGGACGGACGGCGGGCGGGCGGGCGGGCGGGCGGGCGGTCGGTGTACGGTCACGTGATTACCAAATTTTCTGGGATGGGTAGATTATTTAGCTATGGGGCTCCGTCCACGCGCGCGCTTCGCGCGCGTGAGGAGCTCCGCTATAAGTTTGGGTAAAACATTTCTTTGGATATCTCGTATACGAAATATTCCTCTGACCTGAATCCTGGCGAGGGTCTTTGTATATGTACCTCCTTTCATTTCCCAGATTCTGGTCTTTATCTATTAAACGGTTTTGATTTTTATTCTACTCTATTTTGAATGGCGTGACACTGAAAACCAGCGATTAGGGAAACCAATTGCTCTATCCAGTGGATAGTGATTTACATGGTGGATAGCGCTATCCACCTATTGCACAACTGGGCCCCAGAAGGATAAAAGTTGTCCGCAGGACAGTTTTTTTTTCTTTAATAGAATTTTTTCTTATAGATATGAGTTAAGATCATTATTGTAACACTTTACTTTTTGGCAGTAAGACATAAATAACGTCAAAAAGTCACCAATGCATATCAGCGGCACCCAACGACTGTTTTCTGTGAAATATCTGTTCGGAGAAGCAAAATTGCCCAGAATTTTCTGTAGCTTGAGGAAGACTAAAAATTTATTAGATGTACCGTTCCATGCATTTACAATTTTTGAAGCTAATCTAATAAATTCCCTACGATTTTCTGAAGTTTAATTTTTCCTTTTTCACACCCCAGGTTAAGCTGTTTTTCGTAGAGAAAGGAAACCTAAAATTCTCGGAATCGAAAATTCGATAGAGAAAGGAATCAAAAAAATCCTAACCTTCGTAAAATTTTAAATTGCAGCTAAAATTTTCGGGAAAAAAGACTCACGGTTGCCCTAGTATGACCCAAAAGATAAAAGTTTTTTTAGCGCCACTTGGAATACATTTCTAGAGATCTAAAAGTACTCTGGATAGCCTAAAAAGTGTTCTTAATGCATTTAGGAGGAAACCGTCGTTGGGTGCCCATGGCATGTAATAGGAGTTAGGAATTTTTCTGGTAATGAATCAAGTTAATTACAAGCAATGTGACACCTGACGTGTTCTTGGGCGTGGACCGTTCGATTATTGATGGGGGTGGGGGCTGCATTAATTTTAGCTTCTGGATAAAGCTGTATATATGTATGTATATAATAGGAGTAGACTGATGGGACTGGATTATATCTTGAACATTTATTGCTACTCAGAGAGTCATCCCTCTTGCGAGGCGAATCATCAGGTAAAACAAAACAATAAATGCCAGGCGTAGCGTAGGTGCGTGGCGCGTCGTACTTAAGAACTTTGCCCCGCCCCAAGTTGGCTCCTATAATCCGGGATATTTATAAGCAGTTGTTAAGGGAGGGGTATATTCCATCTCTCTTCAAATCATCAATTGTTGGTCCTCTCCCTAAGGTGACCCCTCCCAGGGCCGTTGAAAGTGATCTAAGACCGATTTCGCTCAAGTGTACATTGGTGAAGGTTATGGAGGGTTTTACCTGCAGAAGACTTAATATACAGCTACTAGATAAATGACAAGATCGACTTTCGCCAATACGCTGGCAAGGGGTTTTCGACAATAGATGCCCTTTTTTTACATGCTGCAAGCTGTCTATGAAGCGGTGGATAGTGGTGAGGCTTCTGCTCGACTGTTCTTCACTGATTTCACAAAGGGATTTGATCTTATTGACCACACCACTGATGCAAGAGCTGGCCAAACTAGAAGTCCATCCTGTCCTCCTGAAATGGATCGCGGCCTTCTTGACCAACCGGTAGGAAGTAGTTAGAATGGGAGGAACTCTGTCAGATTGACGAACTCTGAAAGGAGGAGTACCCCATTGGGACAAAACTAGGCGTAATCGTTTTAGCAGTTATGACGAATAAATTCATGTGTGACTGGCACCTACGCATTAAATTTGTCGACGATACCATGCACTGCTTTGGAGATTATTCCAAGGAGCTCTATAAGTTTGCTCAATGTCGTTCCTTCGGATATCCATAATTTCACGATATCTTAGAACATGAAACTTACTCTTTACTATCAGCAAATTAAGAGCGTATCGATTTCAAGAGGAAATACTCGGGGGGGGGGGGGAGGGGGGGGGCCCACGACTCCAATAGCGCCTAGTACTTCTTTCGTATACCTATGATCCACCGCTGTATGACATCACATCCGGTTGCAGAGTTTCTGCTTTGTTTTTGCGCGGAGCACCAAGATGGACTCCGGTGCTATTTGGTTTCTTCGTTATTTTAACCCACAGGCTAATGGAATTAAGTATCTTGAATCCCGAGTGAGTTGAAAAGGGATATAGCCGGCCTTCCAGCAAATGTCATGACCAAACAAAGAAGATTTAGTATTATTTTAACGATAAATATCATGCAGCTGAGGGGAATGTCATGGCGAGTCTTGCGATGTTTCAAAACGAGTGTCGTTAACGTTTTGCGGCTTTTGCGGCCTCTGATGTAGAGAAGTCATCAAGCAAAATATAATCTCCTGAGCGGAATAGAATGGGGAAAACGCCGATGGCCACAGTTTAAAGTGTTCACCGCTGGAAGGTTGTTATCACGGTTCGTAAAGTTGCAGAAACCTCCCCTCAAACTGTGTGGTTTTGAGGAATATTATGGCGAGTCTTTCGCTGTTTGTCATCGAGCGTCACTCAAGAGTTTGGCTTTTGCGGCTTCTGATTCATCGAAGTCATCAATCAAAATTGCCTATCCTGAGCGGAATGGAATGGGAAAAACGCAGATGGTCACAGTTTAAAGTATCAACTGCTTGAAGGCTTTATCATTCGACGTAAAGTTGCTGAAAGCTCTACCCAATTGTCCTGTCATGGCGAGTTTTTCGCTGTTTCAAAACGAGTGTCCGCTCAAGGTGTTGGTTGTTGTACCTTCTGATTTACTGAAATTGTCAAACAAAATAGCCTGTCCTGAGTGGAATAGAATGGAGAAAAAGCTGATGGTCACAGTTTAAAGTTTTGAGTGCTGGAAGGCTTTATCACTCGGCGTAAAGTTGCTCAAAGCTCTTCTCGACTGAACGGTTTGAGCAATGGAATGGTGAGTCTTTCTCTGTGTCGAATCGAGCGTCACTCAAGATTTTGGCTTTTGCAGCTTCTGATTCACCGAAGTCATCAATCAAAATTGCGAAATACCGTGGAGAAAAAGCCTATTGTCACAGTTTAAAGTGTTAACAGCTGGAAGGCTTTGTCAGTCGACGTAAAGTTGCTGAAAGCTCTAGATACTCAACTGATTTCGAAACGGTCACATGTTACGTTCTTCTGGAAGGTTAGTGTTGGCTTTTTAGCATTTAATTTGCCTTTGAAGATTTATGTTTAGAACAAGTCTTAAGCCCAAAAGTAGTCCAAATTGTCATTATCTGAGAGAAATCAAGAAAGTTTGTGCCCTTCATTTTTTTCTAAGCTTGCAAGTGTAACAAACCTGAAGGGGGAGGGGTATGTACCTGTAGCTGGTGGGGCAAAAGGGAGTATCCACCAGAGAGTTCAAACTTTTTAGGAGAAACAGTCACTCACAGTATTCTCTGTCAGCTTCTTTTTCATTTGTGCCATTAATAGGTAGTTCCTTGTGGTTGTTTCCTCCAATGAAGAGCTAGTCATCTGTAACTATATATTAATTTTGACATTGTTGATAAGAAATGACAATGGCATGAACAAGCTACATTTGTAGCTGTAGCTTATCACCAGTGATCATAGTTATGTTTTTAATTAGTAAATTATCAAAGAATGACATTAAAATGAAAAAAACAAAACAGCTGTTATAACTGCTTTAGAGTTTTGAAGTTCTGGAGGGATCACAGTCACCCAGTGATCGCTTTGAGTGAACCAGTGATCATTTTTTTTTTTTGTTTTGGCCATACATGGACAGTGGAGCTTTGAGTGAGCCAGTGATCATTTTTTTTCTTTTGGCATACATGGACAGTATTTTCTGTCAGCTTCTTTTTCATTTTTGACATTAATAGGTAGTTCCTTGTGGTTGTTGCCAGCAATGAAGAGCTAGTCATCTGTAACTGTTTATTAATTTTAACATTGTTGATAAGAAATGACAATGAAATGAACAAGCTACATTTGTAGCTGTAGCTTATCACCAGTCATGTAGCAAATTTGTTTAGACATAATTCCATCCACTCCAGAGTGGAAGACTGGCTAATTGAATTTATTTGTTGTGCATTTGCTTTATACTTCAATTTAAATTTTTTCCTGTCTTTTGGGGTATGAAAATGTATGATAATGAGTATGACACAAAGGAAGATAAAATTATCCAGGGATAAAATTGAACCACAATAACAATGATATACAGCTGTGTATAGTTATTATGTATACAACAGTATTTCTTCTAGTGTTAAAGGAAATACTGAAATTTTATTCTTGTACCTTATTTGATTCAACAACGATATTATTATTGTTCTAAAAAAAAGAAACATCAAAATATTATCAACAAATTACATATTGTATGAATTGAAATGTGCAAATCAGCCCTCAGACATTTAAGCTGTATTTATTTCCTTTTTCCAAAAAAATATCCACATTCCTTTTTATTGACTAGTGTCCTTTGATCCTGTATTTGGCTCCAATTCTTTAATTCTTAGATTCACAATGCTTTCTTGATTCTTTTCCAGTATCTACTGAAAAATACAGTCTAGGTATGTTGTAAATACCATCTCTTCTTAGTTGTATCCTTGACAACAGGCTTTCAATGCAATGTCCAAGTTGTTTGACACACATATCCTCCAGCAAGTGAAGGTCTAGTAAATATCGGGTGAATCTAGATACCGGTAATTGTAAACATCTTTTTTGTGTCATAAAGTGTTTACATGCCTATTTCAATCTTCAAACGGCTTGATTTGCCTGAAAAGAGTGGTTTTTTTAATATTTAGTAGCTCTAGGCTCAAGTTCATATCTTGATCCCATTGTGTATCTTCAGTTTTAAACAGAGCTTTCAGTGGTTTCAAAACAAGCTAGTGACTGTTGGAGTTCCATCGGCTACTTGACTGTATGTTGCCAGCAATTCTATTCCCCTAGGACCCCTAGCTTCAGGGGCCTTGTGGCCCCTCAATTGTCACAGCCTCCAGATTTGGCCGCATACTTTAAAACATTTTGAAACCCCTGAGGTTTATGTAGTGACAGTGAGCTAGTATAATTTTACAAAGGAACCCAGCTACCAAAGCATCAGAGAACCAAGCCAAGTAGTGTACTTATTCCATGGCACATACCTGTGTAGAAGTACCACAACCTTCTCCCTGGGTGTTAAAGTAACAGTAAAGAGGGGTTTCAGGTGTAATCTCTTGTGTTTGTTTTATTTTTTTGATAATTGTTCTGTCTTATAAAGGAGCATCAAGTACAACATGTATTTTTTTTTCAGCTTTAATAAATTGCAGACTATTTGAATGATCTGTTTAGAAAATCCTCTTAACAGATGGAATGGCAAAATGTCAATTAATAAATCCTTTGATCACCCTGTCTTCTGCTTTCCTCTTGCCAAACCATTTTTCCCTACAGAGGAGCAAAGGTTGGAACAATTATCAAAAAAATAAAACAAACACAAGAGATTACACCTGAAACCCCTCTTTACTGTTACTTTAACACCCAGGGAGAAGGTTGTGGTACTTCTATACAGGTATGTGCCATGGAATAAGTACACTACTTGGCTTGGTTCTCTGATGCTTTGGTAGCTGGGTTCCTTTGTAAAATTATACTAGCTCACTGTCACTACATAAACCTCAGGGGTTTCAAAATGTTTTAAAGTATGCGGCCAAATCTGGAGGCTGTGACAATTGAGGGGCCACAAGGCCCCTGAAGCTAGGGGTCCTAGGGGAATAGAATTGCTGGCAACATACAGTCAAGTAGCCGATGGAACTCCAACAGTCACTAGCTTGTTTTGAAACCACTGAAAGCTCTGTTTAAAACTGAAGATACACAATGGGATCAAGATATGAACTTGAGCCTAGAGCTACTAAATATTAAAAAAACCACTCTTTTCAGGCAAATCAAGCCGTTTGAAGATTGAAATAGGCATGTAAACACTTTATGACACAAAAAAGATGTTTACAATTACCGGTATCTAGATTCACCCGATATTTACTAGACCTTCACTTGCTGGAGGATATGTGTGTCAAACAACTTGGACATTGCATTGAAAGCCTGTTGTCAAGGATACAACTAAGAAGAGATGGTATTTACAACATACCTAGACTGTATTTTTCAGTAGATACTGGAAAAGAATCAAGAAAGCATTGTGAATCTAAGAATTAAAGAATTGGAGCCAAATACAGGATCAAAGGACACTAGTCAATAAAAAGGAATGTGGATATTTTTTTGGAAAAAGGAAATAAATACAGCTTAAATGTCTGAGGGCTGATTTGCACATTTCAATTCATACAATATGTAATTTGTTGATAATATTTTGATGTTTCTTTTTTTTAGAACAATAATAATATCGTTGTTGAATCAAATAAGGTACAAGAATAAAATTTCAGTATTTCCTTTAACACTAGAAGAAATACTGTTGTATACATAATAACTATACACAGCTGTATATCATTGTTATTGTGGTTCAATTTTATCCCTGGATAATTTTATCTTCCTTTGTGTCATACTCATTATCATACATTTTCATACCCCAAAAGACAGGAAAAAATTTAAATTGAAGTATAAAGCAAATGCACAACAAATAAATTCAATTAGCCAGTCTTCCACTCTGGAGTGGACGGAATTATGTCTAAACAAATTTGCTACATGACTGGTGATAAGCTACAGCTACAAATGTAGCTTGTTCATTTCATTGTCATTTCTTATCAACAATGTTAAAATTAATAAACAGTTACAGATGACTAGCTCTTCATTGCTGGCAACAACCACAAGGAACTACCTATTAATGTCAAAAATGAAAAAGAAGCTGACAGAAAATACTGTCCATGTATGCCAAAAGAAAAAAAATGATCACTGGCTCACTCAAAGCGATCACTGGCTCACTCAAAGCTCCACTGTCCATGTATGGCCAAAACAAAAAAAAAAATGATCACTGGTTCACTCAAAGCGATCACTGGGTGACTGTGATCCCTCCAGAACTTCAAAACTCTAAAGCAGTTATAACAGCTGTTTTGTTTTTTTCATTTTAATGTCATTCTTTGATAATTTACTAATTAAAAACATAACTATGATCACTGGTGATAAGCTACAGCTACAAATGTAGCTTGTTCATGCCATTGTCATTTCTTATCAACAATGTCAAAATTAATATATAGTTACAGATGACTAGCTCTTCATTGGAGGAAACAACCACAAGGAACTACCTATTAATGGCACAAATGAAAAAGAAGCTGACAGAGAATACTGTGAGTGACTGTTTCTCCTAAAAAGTTTGAACTCTCTGGTGGATACTCCCTTTTGCCCCACCAGCTACAGGTACATACCCCTCCCCCTTCAGGTTTGTTACACTTGCAAGCTTAGAAAAAAATGAAGGGCACAAACTTTCTTGATTTCTCTCAGATAATGACAATTTGGACTACTTTTGGGCTTAAGACTTGTTCTAAACATAAATCTTCAAAGGCAAATTAAATGCTAAAAAGCCAACACTAACCTTCCAGAAGAACGTAACATGTGACCGTTTCGAAATCAGTTGAGTATCTAGAGCTTTCAGCAACTTTACGTCGACTGACAAAGCCTTCCAGCTGTTAACACTTTAAACTGTGACCATAGGCTTTTTCTCCACGGTATTTCGCTATTTTGATTGATGACTTCGGTGAATCAGAAGCTGCAAAAGCCAAAATCTTGAGTGAAGCTCGATTCGACACAGAGAAAGACTCACCATAGGCCATTTGCAATAAGAGGCATGTGACATCATTTTTATGAACATAGGCACGTTAAACGTGCATGAGCTATTTTGAATGCTTCAGTGTAACTTTAATGCTTCGGTGTAACCTTACCAAGAATGATGAATCTACCTCTTTCATCCTAAATGTACATTGGGTTTTTGTGCGAAATTGCGTATTGCGGTACATAAATGAAAACGCAAAACGCTCAGCTGAATCGATCCTCAAGCTATATATTCACTTTCTTCTGTCTTTCCCTGTTACATCTGGTGCAAGTCAAACAAATCGTTAAAGTGAAATAAGTTTCTACTCACCAAACGTTGATTAGAAGGAAAACTCTAAGGTTCCTCGGAGTTTCTTAAGCCAAAATGTGACTCATCGAATACTGGATAGTTACGAAATACCAGGAATTTTATCGTTGTGGTAGATGGTTGCATCATCATAATTCACGAGGTTTTCACGTGCGATTCTACTCAGTGAAACAGTCTTTAACTCCGACAACTTATTTCTTCATGTTTTAAAACCTATTGCTTCTCAGAAGACAAGAGCCTTTTTTGAGGATTTGGTTACAAAAGGAAACAGGTCTTCATACGTCCAAGTTACTATTTATCATTGTGAAAAGCCAATCTGCATGAGATGTACAGTCACACAGCTGGCACGTGAAAGTGTTGGACTTTGCCCCCTTTCGCCGTTCGTACGTGAGGGAATTCGAGTTATCACACAGTAAACTAGTAAACAGAATTATAAAAATAACTCACGCACACAATTTGCACGTGACGATGTTGGTCTTTCGCCCTTTTACAATTCGAACGTAAAAAAAAGGCAAATTGTTTTACTACAAAATTTTCTCAAACGATTTTAAGAAATCACCTCGGCTTCATTATAACATCTGCAATTAAATTATGTTTCATGCAACGTCAAGGTTGATAACCTAACATTTATTAACATTTGTGAAACAGTCTTTAACTCCGACAACTTATTTCATCATGTTTTATAAGCCATTGCTTCTTAAAAGACAAGAGCCTTTTTTAAGGCATTGGTTACTAAACGAAACAGGTCTTCATACGTCCGAGTTACTATTATTATTGTAAAAAGCCTATCTGCATGAGATGTACAGTCACACAGCTGGCACGTGAAAGTGTTGGACTTTGCCCCCTTTCGTGTGGTTCGTACGTGAGGGAATTCGAGTTATCACACAGTAATCTAGTAAACAGAATTCTAAAAATAACTCATGCACACAATTTGCATGGGAAGATGTTGATCTTTGGCCCTTTCACAATTCGTACGTAAAAAAGAGGCAAATTGTTTTACTACAAAATTTTCTCAAACGATTTTAAGAAATCACCTTGGCCTTATTACAACATCTGCAATTAAATTATGTTTCATGAAACGTCAAGGTTGATAGCCTAACATTTATTAACTTCCAAGAAAATTATAAAACTGCCGAAATATATTTCTACTTATATCATGTTACTCCACTCAATATAACAGTATCTAATTATTGTGTCAACTAGTTTCTTCCAATTTTATTCCCTAACGCTACTGTTTCTACTTAAGTTACGCATCTTTACTAAATAGAACGAAAAAGGTCGGTTGAACTTTGTAAGCGAGAGAATAATATGTTTAAAGCTTGTTTACGGGATTAACAATACTCGACACAGCTTTCAAAAAAATAAGCTGCCTTTTAAACTCGTAAAACCACATTTTATAGGGCGCATACTTTCGAATTAAAGTCTATATCTAAATATCAATTATTGCTTCATTGGAAGAGATTTGAAAATATATGATCTTTTATACTCTACCCAGTTGTAGCAGGGGAAACAGAACTCATACTGACGTGCGTTGTACCGATAGCCGAATTAGGTCAGAAATGCCCCGAAGCAGCAACCACACTTAAATATGAGCCCTTAAACAGCTGCATCACTGTTCACAGCGTCTGAATCATGAAGATATTTTATGTAATGCTTCTAAACACCTGTACCAGTAATAAAAGACGAAAAAATTGTGAAGGATCAAGATGGCGGTCTCAAAGTGCCCTTGTTCGACCTTTACCAATGCCATTTTTAAATAGAAGCGAAGATCTCATTGGTCCCTAAGCATCAACTCATAGTACCTTCAACCTTATTGGCTCTTGCAACAAACATCCCAACATACAAAGCCACAAAGCCACAGAGATACATACGCTTACACCACTGACATATGAGCTATTTTTTCAAAATAGCTCAAAAATGAAAGTTATATGATTTTTCCTTCAAAAAACGATTAGTGGGTCATATCTTAAACAAAATAATGGTGATTTGGTTTTTCAAACCCGCACCATTTTCGGAAAATGAATAAGTTTCTAAATGGTCACGTGACCAAAATGTGATTTTTGAAATTATGAATTACCTCTCTCTGAACACAAATTTTGCACTTAAACTTCAAGGAAAAGATGATGTCATAACGTTTATAGCGCATCTGAGCGTAACTATGAAACGTTGAACAAGATATAAGCAAGAAGTGATTTGGCAACCATGTTGGAGGGCAAGAGCATGCCCTCCAACATGGCGGCCAATACAAACCATACTACTTTGCTGAAAAATCAAAGTGCCATAAAATATCTCCCTTAAATGCGTTTCCTTTCAAATTTCGGGTGTAAGATAATTTTTGTGTGCTCTAACAATTTTGGCATCAGCAAGATTCCAACTCATTGTTTAAAGGAAGCATTGGTCACGTGACCTCTTAGTGCAAGTGGCCTATTCCATTGCTCAAACCGTTCATTCGAGAAGAGCTTTGAGCAACTTTACGCTGAGTGATAAAGCCTTCCAGCACTCAAAACTTTAAACTGTGACCATCAGCTTTTTCTCCATTCTATTCCACTCAGGACAGGCTATTTTGTTTGACAATTTCGGTAAATCAGAAGGTACAACAACCAACACCTTGAGCGGACACTCGTTTTGAAACAGCGAAAAACTCGCCATGACAGGACAATTGGGTAGAGCTTTCAGCAACTTTACGTCGAATGATAAAGCCTTCAAGCAGTTGATACTTTAAACTGTGACCATCTGCGTTTTTCCCATTCCATTCCGCTCAGGATAGGCAATTTTGATTGATGACTTCGATGAATCAGAAGCCGCAAAAGCCAAACTCTTGAGTGACGCTCGATGACAAACAGCGAAAGACTCGCCATAATATTCCTCAAAACCACACAGTTTGAGGGGAGGTTTCTGCAACTTTACGAACCGTGATAACAACCTTCCAGCGGTGAACACTTTAAACTGTGGCCATCGGCGTTTTCCCCATTCTATTCCGCTCAGGAGATTATATTTTACTTGATGACTTCTCTACATCAGAGGCCGCAAAAGCCGCAAAACGTTAACGACACTCGTTTTGAAACATCGCAAGACTCGCCATGACATTCCCCGCAGCTGCATGATATTTATCGTTAAAATAATACTAAATCTTCTTTGTTTGGTCATGACATTTGCTGGAAGGCCGACTATATCCCTTTTCAACTCACTCGGGATTCAAGATACTTAATTCCATTAGCCTGTGGGTTAAAATAACGAAGAGACCAAATAGCATCGGAGTCCATCTTGGTGCTTCGCGCAAAAACAGAGCAGAAACTTTGCAACCGGATGTGATGTCATACAGCGGTGGATCATAGGTATACGAAATTTTGCTAAGTCGTGCCCCCCCCCCCCCTGGAAATACTTCACCTTATAAGATCCTATCTGTATGATCAACTAAATCGAGTGAAACTGGGAGCTATTACAAGGAAGCGAGTGGAAGCGGACTAAGAGAGGCTGTCCTCAGGGATCGGCCCTAGGCCCATTATCAGATCACGGTAACATCTTCCGAGACGATTTGACATATGTAATTGATTCACCTCTCTCTATGTATATACGTGGATGACCATCCAATATATGAAATAGCGGGAACCTAGAAAAAGCTAACAACAATCTAATACGAAATGCCAATAAATCCTCTGACTGGTATGTTAGCAATCTTCAAAAAGGAAACCTCAGTAAATATCAAACTATGCCTTTAATACATAACAGTATAGTAAGTGATATTCCATTACACTATCAAGGAAACACCATCGAATCTTCAGGCAGTCTTAAGTTGTTAGGTGTCACCATAGACGACCAGTTGAATTTTAATATTCATATTAGTGAAATATGTAAGCGGGCGAGTCAAAGGGTCGGAGTAATGTTGAGGCTAAAAGACTCATCCTACCGTAATGCTAAATTAACTTAATTTTGTATAAATCAGCCATATTGCTCTACTTAACTTATTGCCATCTGACCTGGCACCTCTGCACTGCTTGTAACAAAAGAAAACTCGAACGTATGCAAGAAAGAGCATTACGCGCACTTTTTCTGGATAAGCAATCGAGCTACCAAGCTCCACTGGACAGGGGTGATCTAATAACGTTACAGAATAGAAGATTGAAGGATATTGCTATCCTCATGTATAAGGTTAAACCATGAACGAAAATATCAGAGCTATTTCATATGCCTTGTATACCTTACAACTTGAGAGCACCACTGTTCGCCATCCCCAGATTTAAGACCACGAAATATGACAAACGCTCGCTCACTTATTTGGGACCTAAATTGAGGAATAGACTACCGGGCGAAATTAGGACCCTACAGATCTCCGACGAGTTTTGAACATCGTGTTCGGAAATGTCATTTAAGTGCGATAGAAGAAAATAATTGCACGAACTGCATTCTTTTTAACTCATAACCGAATGAAATTTTCCAGACTGGCTTTCTATTTTAGTGAGTGTTTTAAACCTCAAGTAACAAGGCTTTTAGTACCGAATAGTTAGTAGGCTTTTGATCAGTGATTAATTGGTTTAATTATGTTGCTGAGTGTCCCCAACTAGTAGTGTTGAATGCACCCAATTAGTAGAAGGGTATTACCCTCGGCTAACTACTTTGACGCGTTCATAAAGTTTTCCTTGATTGACTTGATTAAGCCAGCTAAGTGTAAAGCGATGTTTATAAATTTCATTTACAATTCTAACTCCTCGCCTAACCCTATTGTAATAGGTAATTTTATAGAGCGGGTTGAAAATTACAAGATCTTAGGAAATAATGGACAATTAACTCAATAAGTGGAATAACCATGCACATCTCATCATCAAGAAATACGCTCCTAGGATATTATGTATGGCTGGTGTGGCCCAAGATAACATTCTTAAAGTTTACCAAAGTACAGTAAGACCTGTAATAGAATATGCTGATGGCAGGCTATTCCAGACTATTTATCCGATGTAATCGAGCGAGTCCAAAGAAAAGGCTTTGAGGAAAATTTATCCTGACGCTGAGTCTTATAGGGAGGCCTTGCACTTACCAAGTCTAAAGAAAAACAGAGATTCATGGTTTTTGTGTTAAGTACATGCTTGGATAAGATGAAGTCTAAAGACCATCCTTTACCCTTCTTATTGCCAAGGCCACTCATTAATCAGCCCGAGTACAACCTCCCCGTCGCTGAAAGCAAAAAAAAAATAAGCCAGATCTAAATAGAGTTAAAGGAATACAGTGGATAGCATCAAGCAATTTTAGTCGAGGCCAGGGATGCGTGCTTGGTAATGGTAGATAGCAAAATATTTATAAAAGATCGACAACAACTACGATACGGGCTTCCCCTCAAAGAACTGAGATGGGGTCGTAAAAAATGTCATGCGCTCTTACCGGTTTCGCGGGTCATAGAAGACACCTCACGTGTAGTTTTAAGGTATTATTGATACAGAGAGGGTTGTGGTAATCATTAGAAAAGGGAAAGGCATTCTAGACGTACCATGAGTCTGTTTACAATGGAGTAGGGCCAAGGAGAATTAATATGTGCAAGAGCCGTTATAGCAAAAGATAATCCCCCTTAAGTTATCCTGAGGAGTATATGCGCCTCTTAAACCTCTTTCCTCATTTTGGAGTATATTTACAGCTCATTTTAAAAGGCGTGGTGGCCGAGTGATTAACACCTAGAACTTCGGATTGTAAGTCCGGGTTCAGGTCTCATATTGGTGATATGCTGAAATTGCAGAATTAAACTGATAGTTCCTTGTACAAGGCCTACGTGGCCGCATGTAAAATACCCTTCTTCGTTGCTGTTTGAAATATAACAAAATTACAAAAATTGGGGCAGTAGACAAGAAAATGCCCACAAATTCCTGTAAGAGTAAAGATTTTGCTCATTATGGCTTGAAATCAATCAATAAACGTACTCGTCTTTTAAAATCCACATGAATAAGAGAGAAAGACTGGATCCGAAAGCGGAATAATCAAAATATCGAGAAATATATCGATCGATCTAAATTTTAACAAATTATTAACAAATGTGCTGGCTTCAAGAGGACAAGGCAATGGTTTCGCAAACCGACTACAACTCAAGAAGCCACTAATTTTTTGAAAACGGGTTTGGGTTTTAGAAGCCAGTTCTAATAATCGGCGTTGCAATAAATATTTGACACAGGATCAGGAGTACTCTGCCTGCGCTACCAATAGGCAATAAAGATTCTGAAAGGGTGGGTATTACGATACAGTGTGTCCGCATATCTCATTCTGTCCAGCTTCTTAAACTAAAACTTTATCGAACTCACTTAAGCAAGCTCTGATGGAGCAGTCGGCCTTATGATCTTTCTATTTTTATATGTCCAAGGG
The DNA here is from genome assembly GCA_038088405.1 of Porites divaricata. Classification (NCBI taxonomy): domain Eukaryota; kingdom Metazoa; phylum Cnidaria; class Anthozoa; order Scleractinia; family Poritidae; genus Porites; species Porites divaricata. The sequence goes on along the minus strand of JBBMOI010000008.1, from coordinate 17,763,815 downwards.
AACTAATCCACCCAACAACTTACGGGGTAGTTAACTTCAGAGTAGTGGAAAAATTGCGCAGAGCAGTACTTACAGACGAAAATGAACTGCATCTGATTAGCGATCCACTTACAGAGTTGTACAAGCCTCGTCTGAGTACGAGCCTGTGTAGTACTTTTTTTTTCTTCATTATACAGAAACTGTCAAATCGGTCAACAAATAAATATCATTTATTGCAGATAGTGATAAACCCTTAAATTCATGTGCAGCTTATGGCTAGTGATAGTTTTGTATTCTATAAAATTTCAAGAAAGTGGAAATGATTTGCCGGGTGAATGTACATTGCAGTCCTGAGTAGGACTGTTGTTGACACCGACTGACGTTTTGACACTACGTGGTGATCATCATTTTCATGATCATTGTCAAAACATCAGTGCCTGTCAACAACAGTCCCAATAAGGACTATACTCGCTTGTACGATACCACTTACTTATATGAAATGACTCCTAGACTCAAACCATTTGGGATAGAATAGCATAATTGGATGAAATCTCGCATTCTCATTGGTTAACGAAGCGAAGTATTTAGCGTGGAATTGCAAGTTGAAAACGAGGCTAGGTGATATTGTTTCGCATCCACGTAACATTACTATCGTCAAATTCTAACACAACAGCTGCAAAAAAGTTTTTCTACAATGTCATTTTAAGATGTCTTCAAAACCATTGTCACTTTTTGATGAGCCCAAAACAAACAAATGCGTTTTTCAAAGTGAGCCGGAGATTCTTCAATGTTTTGAACTGAACTACAAATTCTTAGAGAGGCATAAAAAACTTCTTTCGCTCGTGACAACGAGAAAGCAAGAAAATCCTGTGAATACGGCCTAGAAAATGGCCAGCAAAAGTTCAACCAAACAAGATGGAGAAGCAACAATACACGTATTTACATTTCAAGGTTCCCTTCCTTATATTAATCGCGATGTTAAACTTTCAGTGCTTTCGCTTGGACATTTCATTTCTTTCAGTCTCGAGCAAATGATTTGGAAATTTAAGAAAAGATGTTATAGATAAACGGCTTGTAAATTCAGTGAAATACCATTATTTATCCTTGAGATTAGTTTGAAGCTTGTCTAAAAAGTTTGAAAACAAATGTAAAAACAAGCACAAGGCTTAAATAAAAATGTCAAGGTTCAAAAGTGTACGACTGACTTTGCTAACGCAATGACAGTTCTGACGGTTGACTTTGAAATGGCTTTCTGGAGTGCGCACTCAGGATAAAACAAACAAGTAGTGCAAAATATAGGCCGGATCGTTACAGGCGTGACAAAAGTGTCAAATTTGGCACAGAGCTTCCTTAGCACCTGCTGATTCATACTGGAGGGGGTGCCCGTTACAAACGGTCCTAATTACAGATAAAGGGGTGGGGGAGGGAGGTAACTTTCACCTATAATAGCAGATTGGGTTTCCTGTGGTGAGCACTCTTTTTGTTTGATTTGGTTAAGGTGGCTCGACTGGATTTTTTGGGGGAGATACCTCCCAAGTTTGAGCATTAATTACATCGCCATGAGTAGCGATATGGAAAAAAGGTTACCACAACTGTATTATAATATATAGATTTAGCCAGGCCTAAACGCGAAGCTCCATTAATAAATTTATAACTTAAAACAAACAATAAACTTGTAATCCACAAATCAGTTAAATTAAGGACACATTCGTGTGACTTTTGAGGGACAGGCTAAGTGATTTTAGAGTGAAACAAATCTTGCATCGAGTTTGATAGCCTTATATGTACACCCAAAAAATAGCACTGGCAATCATCTTCGGTCACATTTTAGAGCAATAATGGCTCTTGATCATGGTAGATTAGGCGTGGAAAACAAATTCTTGGAAAACAAATCAGGCCGAATTTTTACGTTCGACAAGTTTACTTTAGAAAATCTTGCCAACAAATCTGGGTGCGTGCAAATCAACCTTTTATACTTTTTATACATCACATCTGAGGTGACAGAGTACTATGAGGCGCTGTTTTTATCATACAGACCGCCTGACCTCAGACAATTAGCAGTCAGTTTCACAATTTTTCAAGACTAATTCCATTCATTCAATATTCAGGACCATCGAAGCACGCGTGGGCTTTTAGCGAAACCGTTCAAAAAAATTCCAAAATCACCTACAAAGTTTGCAAAGAAATTTTAACAGAGTTACGCTTCAACATAATAAAGAATTTATTGTGTTTATTTTTTATTGATAGTTTTATGACCGTCACGGAGCTGTGTAATATGCGCGGTACGTTGAGTACTCCTGCAAGCGATGTTTACGAACGGCAAACGGCAAAGCGATGAGAATTGCAAAAGACAACTAACAATAAATAAAAGATCAGAAATATAATTCGGTAGAACATTTACAGAGACAACAAGTTTCATTCACGAAAACAAGAATTTCAGTGTCTATAAGAATCCTAGAGTCTTAAAGCTTAAAAATTAAGTTTAATTTTAAGCCGCCGGCTTCCCGGTGTTTGCTGTTTTCCTCGCGACAAGTAAATCGCTCAAAGTTTTCTTTCTACAGCCAAAATAATATCTAAATATTCTTCGGAACGGTTTTTCTTGTTATGTGCGGTGAAATATCGACTAAGGCTTTTCAAAGTTCTGTAAGCTTATGTCAAACCTGATACTAGGTCAGATCAGTGTCTCAAATCTAAATACAAACGTGCATAAACTAGCCTCATAAACTGCGCTCGACTTCATGAAAACAGATATAAATACAATGATAGAGCGATTTTCGTATGACCTTGAAAAATGGTTTCGGTAAGTGTTCGTCATCTGTTTCATAAGCCAATGGATGAAAAGATCAAAACATGGACTCTTCGTTTTCCCGCCAAAGAAAACCCTAATATGGAGAAGGCATTGTTCTATTGACCAATCGTGTTGCAGTATGACGTCAAAGCAATTTCTAGAAAGTTCTTCGGGCATGAAGTTTGTTTACCCAAGCGTTCGCTTAGCCAACCAAAACCCAGGTGCGTTTGTATCCGTTCGATACACCAATCAAATCGCTCTATTTCCGTTCGTTTGTTGTTTCTGTTTTATTCGCGCGTTTTCATTTCAAGGTCATACGAAAGTCGCTCTAACTCAGGCTTACCATATTTCGAGATGCAGCTCCTGAAAGCTATCAAGTAAGGCCTGAATCGCTTACGCATCCAGCAAGGTGAAAAACAAAAACGATGCCATCCGAAATCGGATTTCCCACTTTGACAAGCAGCGCATTTCTCAACCAAAAATTCAATAAACAAACCAGCCATGAATAACGTTAACAGAAGACTCTTGGTAGCAGCTGTATTTCATTTTGTACATCCAGTGAAAAAAGACAGTTATTAAAAACATCACAAGTTGACATAAAACTCTGTCAGCTTCCGTCAGCTGTTGAAGCAAACAAGTTTCAAGATGTTGTATAAATTTTCCGCATGAACTCACCTGTCAAATTTTGACCAATCAGGGCATAAAAATTGGACGTGGAGCGTGACCAAAGCGTGACTATCATGAGAAAAGTGAAAAGCATCTGTTTTCCCTTCTTGCATTTTTAAATTAATGGCTGAATTTTCGCGTCCGAGGTCAGTTTGAAATCAAAATGTTAATAGTACTGGGCCATAATGACATAAACACGGCATATTTCATATACATTTTTTAAAAAAAATTGAGCCTGCGATCATCTGAAAACTAGTAACTTGTCAGCGGACAACTTCAAAAAAATACTCGCCCTGGATGAGTCGACACCTGAGCCCGCGATACGGCCAGGTGATACTGGTCAGCGGATACCTTGTATTGACAGCTGTCAATTGATCACAACATTGATAGTTTTCTCCTAGGCTCCCAAACTAGCTAGAAAGTGTGAGATTGAACATTGGTTTTCCTGTGGTGCGGACGGACGGTCGCTCGCTCGCTCGGTCGGTCGGTCACGTGATTACCAAATTTTCTGGGATGGGTAGATTACTTTAGCTATGGGGCTGCGCCCACGCGCGCGCGAGGAGCTCCGCTATAAAGATGAAAATTTCTTATGATCTGAGTTTTATTGCAATCAGAGTCGCCATGGCAACGTAACGACGCCATTACGCTTTTTATTTATCTTTGTGTTTCTCTGTACCAGGAGTTTTTTTAGAGAAATCGCTTACGCGAGTATGTACCTGCCATAATTGCCTAAATTATTTCAAAGTTTTGAACAAATTCTATGAGAGCGTTTTCGAAATATTTTGAAACAAAGTTTTAAGGATCATAAGAACAGTGAAATAGCATGCTATCCACACAATTAGCTATTTTTTTTAAGAAAAGGATAAACTTTGGAAACGCGGCTTCATCTCATAGTAGTTCGATTCCATTGAAAATCTCCTACAAAAAAAGAGGGGAATTGCTCTGGGCGATCGTGAGTAAGACGAATGTTATAAACTTGCATTCAGGTGCTTTTGTTACAGTTTTTGTTCGAAATTTGGTCTGTGCCTACAAATTTCGCATTTTTCAAAAAATCGCTGCTAAGACTTTCCAGTGATAATGTCATTACATATCAATTTACACGGATCGCAAAGCCAGCTTTCAAAGATGTCATACAATAACATAAAACCCAAACATATCACATCCTACACAATAGGAAATATTGTTAAATTTTGACATGCCACATGAACGACCTCATGAACCGTAACTGACTTTGTATTTGTGCAGCTTTAGATTAGATCATAATTAATTTTGCTTCGCTGGTAACCCTGTCCTTGAGATAATAGGAAACTTAATGAGCCACGCACGTCAACCGGAAGTGGACTTTATTCATTATTGAGCGGTATTTTTGCCCAAATTTTTAGACAAATCGTCTCTATAATAAAAAAGAGACTAAGAAGTACAAATTTGGTATTGTCAATTCATTTTAAAACGAAAAAGATCTCACTTCTGGTCGACGTGCGTCGTTAAAAAACACCATTGCTTAAGCTTCCTAATGATTAAAACATGCCAGTCTCGTCATCAGGGGGAAAAGGAGGAGCAAGGATGAAACAGTTGGTTAGAGCGCGGCTTTGGGTGCGCGAGGTCCCGAGTTCGATCCCCCGTGTAAACGCATCCTTATTTCAACTTCTCTCCTTTCTGTGTAGCTTTGCCTAGCTGTAAATACCCTTAAAACGGAGCATTAATGAAGAGAGGGGGGGTAAAAGGATTGCACCGTCGACCTCAAGTTTATCAGTTATTATTACTGTCACGAGTTATTGACATAAAATATGGCCGTTTTTGTCTTCTTCTACCTTTTTATTAAGCTCTGGGGAGGAGATTGTAAAACATGCCTCTCCAGGAATTTTTAACACTCTTTAATTTTTACACATTTGCGTTTACAAAGCAGTGTATGAGGTCCCTGCATGCCTAGACACCTATAAGGAGCTCATTACTTCGGAGTCCTCGCACCAGAGTTAAATGTTAACGGTAGGTCTATATAATCTTTCAAAAAAAGGAAGGTCGTCGCATGTGTTACAATTTACAAACAAAATAACTTGAGAAGAGCTGAAAGTTACAGGAACAAGGCCTCTTTTAGCCAACCAATGATGCATCATTTATGAAAATAAATGTAATTTGTTTGATACAATTAGGTGAATACCCCGTGGTTAGGAGATCTTACGATCACGAATTCCTCAAGAGCAATTCATTTACCAACTTTTCACAAAATAATGCTGTGGAAAATTACAGAAAATATCAAAAAGCAAGGGTCAACAATAATTATGACCTGGTCCCTTATAATAAAGGAGTGGTCATGATAAAGAAGCCCATCAGCCCCAACTTTGACCACTCAAATAGATTTCTGACACATTACATACCACAAAACTTTGCACTCACTTATGGCTATGTTGTCACAGCAGGAGCCTAGAAATCAGCTCCTAGCCACACCTTGTTTTTATTGCTGAATCAGTCATTCTAAAGAGCTTTACCAAATATTTTGTTAGTAGGGGTGTTTTGAAAATGATTGAAATTTAGAGATGGTGACAAAAACGAACACAAAAAAGTCACAAAACGAGACGCATGAAACAGCCGCAATCTAATATTCGTGTTACACCGATATGGCTCTTTTGGCTGCCATGATGCAGACGTTATTGAGGATCGAAGTAGAATCACAGCTTACCTCCCGGGTTAGGTATACTGTTTACTACCAGTTTCACGGTTCCTGAGACTTAGGGCCTTTTAACATAAAGTGGGGGACCCCAGGTAAACAGGCCCTAAAAGTTAGCCCGGTCCCCTTTCTACAGTTTCAGCAGTTAAACCACTCACAATTTATTATTTGAGTCACTAAGCTTCACTAGATAGAGTACATTGTTTTTCAACTTGTACAATCTTGTACCACTTGAGCCTCACTTTTGCGACTTGATAAGCTGTGCTGTTTTTTGAAGCCTGGGCTAGCTTGTTTCCTTTTTTTTTCATTTATGAGACCAGATTCTTTTTTGTTTGTTCTTGCTTTGCAAAGCTTACAGACAAACTGCGGGAATTCTAGATGATATGACTTGTGCCACGATGCTTGCTTCTCTGTCAAAACATGCATGTGCGTCCAGCAGATAAGGATTACCTCCCGTTAGGAAAGAACTATTTTGGGTTCTGTCATTTCGTTACTAGCTCTTCATGAACAGCTGTCAAAGATCCCTGATAATGTGATACAACAGACTCTTAGACAATTCCTTTTTTCAGAAATTTTGTGTGTGAATCGCTATGCTATACGCTCTCTTTAGCTTAAAGGGACATGTAATGACAAGTGATACTTGATAAACAAGGCTTAAGCCACACGATAAGGCCCGACTGTGGTTCAAGGCTCATTGCTTGTGATTGTAATTATGATTGACGGCAGCAAAAAACTCAATTGTGAAGGCCGCTTTTGAACTTAAGACAGTTGGCGTGCTTTGTGAAAATTGCAGTAAATGACAAAACTGGACCATTATTTCTGAAATTCAATTTACACCATTTTAAGCCTCTCAAAGATTCAACAAAATACAGTGTAACAAAGCCCTCGTAAAGCAATATAAAATGCCGTTCACAAAGTTCACAAAGTTCCAATTCTTGTTCTAAATAATTATGCATTATTGACCAGCATTCGGCCAAGATGGCTGGATATTGGCCATTAGTAAAATCCAACTAGTGGTCTATCAGCAATGCTGCGTTCTGATTGGTTGAGCTACTACTAGGCTATATGTTATAGCCCACTAGTAGCGAAAAGCGCGGGCTTTTTGGCGGCAAAAAAGGGCTAAAGTCTAGCTTTAACTAGCTAAAGTTTTTTTATTCTCGATGTTTTTGGCCAACTAGTTGGATTTTACTAAAACAATTATTCCCCTCGCCCTCATGGGCTCTGAGTCAATAGCCCATTCGGCCTTCGGCCTCATGGGCTATTGACTCAGAGCCCATTCGGGCTCGAGGAATAATTGTTAAATATCCATCAAGTAGCCAATCAGAATGCAGGGTTCCCTTCACATGCCCGCTTGAGGATTCAGCCGTATAATACTGATATTAAGTAGTTGGACATTTATTTGTCTTTAGCATGGAGGTAGTTTTTCATGCTAGACTAACCATACAGCACAGTAACTTGTGACTGTATTAAGTTCAATGATCCCGCTTGCTTTGGAAGAACTCTCTGCACCAACATCACATACCAAGGTGATCTGTTGAATGAAAAACAAAACAAAGTGCTACTTAAGTAAAATATGCCGGCTAATCCTTACGCTACCAGACCACACTTACATCACACTCAGAAGTTTTGTTTTTTCTTTGTTTTTGTGTATGGTAATGCACGTGGAGGGGGGTGGGGTGGGGCAGACTGCGAGCAGTCTCTCTTTTTCTTCAGATTTAGTAAGGGGAGTGCACGCGAGCTTGACGGACCAAGAAAAGAGGGAGATGATGCGTAGTCTAGGGGAGGGGGGCTGAGAAAAATAATCTTTTAGCAGTAAGAAAACTTTACCAATGTAGATATTCTAATAAGAATAAAACATAATAAATTAATAATATACAAATCATGTGTTATAACATTACACTGCACATGTGCATGACATTGTATAAAGTTGTGTTTCATAGTAATGATCAGTATATTATGTTGCTTACACACTGCAAAGTTAAGACTGTGGACCAGGGGTAAATTCCTGCAAACAGAGGCTGTAAACTGTAGACTAAAAGTAAAATGCAGTTAAGATGCAAAATGCAGAATGAGAACTGCAGACATGTTAGGGTATAAGGCAGACCAAGCATTAAATGTACTCACTGCCATTTTGACTTTTGAGAGACCTCACTCTTCAAATTATCATGTTGCTTAATATATACATTGTAACAAACACAAGGGTTTATGTTATAATGGAAATACATGTAACATGTTTATGGTTCAAATAAAGTTGTTTACCCATTATTAGTACTGTCCACAGGGAAATGACTGTGACAAAAAAAAGGGATTACCGCAAATTATTCCAAGAGCAAAATGTTTCACAGATTTTAGCTATGTGCTGCTCAATGAAACTTCCTCATTACCACATCAGCAAGGTTTTCATTTACATTATTCTAGTAGCAGGAGAAACGTGTAACATTACAGGAGAATAATTATTTTGAAAGAGGCTCTAAGTCTAAATAAAGACTAGTCACAGGCTACCAAACATTAGCCGGAGAATTCTGCAAAGTAAACAGATAATTCTCCAATCTCTGATGCCTTATGAACACCCTGCATCAGATTCTCTTACAGAATGTGCACTGTACTTAGCTTCGACCGTGAGCTCCTTAGCCTTTTTGAGAGGGCAGTAGCACAAAAAAACATTATGTTTATCTCACCATCCAAACAGAGAGAATTATATTTTCTAATAACATTAGAATTTCAACCCAAGTCTGCAGTCCTCATTCTGCATTTTGCAACTAGTCTGCACTTTACCCTAAGTCTGCATGTGCAGTCTTAGCATTACACTGACCAGTTTTTTAATTCCATTTGTTGTCTGTAATTCCTGGTACCAGTAACAAAAAGCCTATTTTTTCAGGGCACAAAGGAGAAAGTTTAACCCCTTCAGGTTGCACATTATCATTGACATGTACTCAAGGTGAATATACCATGGGATAAGGGAAAGTAAAAGGACTGTCTGGGAAGACCTGAAATGAATTAATGTTGAAATGATGTTGAAGAGAACTGTTCTCACAACTTGTAAAGAAGTCACCTTGGTGGTCAACAGATAATTGCAGTAAATGTGTATTCCTGGTGTACAAAGTATTACTCAAAACAAAATTAAACAAAATTCCCATCAAACCCTTTCGAACAAGAGTTTGATACAAGTTTGGCCATTGAACGACATCAAACACAGCTTTTTTGAGAGTTTGATGCCCGAACAAAATCAAAATAAACCAGATTATATTAAAAAAAAAAAATCAAACGTGAAAACTGAGTCAACTTTGGGAAAGCAACAGGCTAGGGAAATCCAACGAGTGCTGGATTCAGAATGAAATATAATTATGCTACGATTCAGGACAATTAAGGAGCAAAGAATAATAATTGAGATGATTCGCAAGATGATTTCAACTTGCAGATTTAATTCCTTTTCCTTGGTAAACAAATGCATTGACATTTTCACAGAGAATATGTATTTTAGAATTAACTCCTAATATTGAAATGATAAAAGAAACGAGAATTAAAATTGCCTTTACTGCTTTCACACTGGATCAATTTATATTAACATACTTGCCATCAAAAGTTCAGAATTAGAAAGTTTGATTTTATTCTATTCCAATTTTCCTTGTGTAAGTTCACTTTGTTCCATAACCGAACTCAAAGTTTGATTGACTTCAAAAATCGAATGATTGATTCCAATTTGTTTGGTGAGTTTGATTTTGTTGAATGGCCATGCTTCATCAAACTCTTTCATTCAAAACAGTTTGATCTAGTTTGAAAACCTTGAGCATTCAATGATATGCCCAATATCATATTATTCCCCAAAGTAAAAATTTTAGCAAACGGAGGCAAACCGACAGAGGAAAGACATTTAAATCAATAATTTAACATTGAAAAAAAAAATATCGCGCCTTTTTGTTTTTCTCACATGTTGTATTTGTCCCTTGGTACTGAAGTTGCAAGGGAAACTAAAAAACAAGTGATGGTCACAGTAATCAAATAACGTCTTAACTGACAACAACACATGCTGAGCTATCGATTGAGTTAAGATACACCAGTTTTACCGTGTGGGGATATGGGATATCAGATTATTATAGTTATAATGCTGATAAAAAATACTGGAGAAAGTGTCAAAGTTAGTGAAACTAAGTCTATTTTATAAAGCTGATAAATACGAGTGCCCTGAATAAACAGATGCACACTTCTTAAGCTCTTCTGTTTATTACAGTCAGTTCAACACCTTTATAAATTCAAAGCAAAAATTCAATGATCCTACACTGTCAGTAGTAAACAAAGCACATTTACAGCTGCTGAAAGTGCCTGTGTCTTAACTGACAACAACGCTATCAATTGAATTAAGATACACCAGTTTTGCCGAGTGGGGATATGGGATATCAGATTTTATAACATAGCTAACAAAAATGCTTGCTTTTTGATTAACTGCAAAATTCTTGTAACGTGCGCCACAGAAAAACAAACGCTTCTACTGGCTGGTTACAAACACACCACAATCGCCTAGTTTGAAAGAAAATTCTTTCTATAAAACTGAGAAAGAAAATTTGCTTATTTATTCGTTAACGATCAATTGAAACTGAGCAGGAACAAAGATGAAAGTGTCTTAACGTCCACCTAAAGTTAAAATACTCACATGTTTGTGAGACATCGTGGAGTATGGTTTGGAACCGGCGCTGAGAAGATGTTTATGTTTTGCTCAGCGAAATCCAGAGAACTTGTTTTTTAGTGAAGGCAACTGTCATCCTACTTTACATTCATTTACGAACAATGGCTGCTCATTACGGCTACTTGAGAAGACCTGGCAGCAGTTGTTTTTATGAGTAATAAATTTATGTCTTCTTGTGTAATTTGTCTTGTTATTGCAAGAGAAATGTTCCTGATTTAGTCGGATTGTTCGGCGATAACAAAAGTGCATAAAAAATTTAAAAACAACAATAAAAACGGAAATTTTACCTTTAATTGTTGTTAATGACCAATAATTATTGGTGTCTTTTCTGTTCCCAGTGAATGTCTCTCGGCCAAAATTTGCTGCAGCTGGTCTTCTGACAAATTTGCGAAACGCGCAGCTTGCGAGTTTTTTTGAATTCGGCTTTATTTTTGCTGCTTGTTGGATCAGGACGTAAAAGGTCAATGCCGATTGAAAACTTAGGCAGTTCTTCGCTGGTTTCTTCCATATTTTAAAGAGAAGGAAAACTGCTCTGCAGCTTTAATAAAAGACGACAACTTTGCAGCCAGGTAAAAAAAATGCTCACGTCATCTTATTTATGCACGGGCGTGCATAAATAAAGATTTTGTTCATAGCAGCTCAATAGGACTTACATAGGGCAAGCACGCGCGCTATGTTATAATGTACATTTGATAACATTGCCTGATGAAAAGAGTGGAACAATGCTATTTAAGGCCTTAAAAACCGGTTTTGTAGAAAATAAGGGACAATCAGATCCTTTGTCGGCTGTCAGTTAAAATTTTGGCCATTTGTCACTTCTCACTAAACCTCATCCAGACCCTCGACAAAGTGTCAAATTTAGTGGAACTAAGTCTATTTTATAAAGCTGATAAATATGAGCTTACATTTGGCCTGAATAAACAGATTGACACATCTTATGCTCTTCTGTTTATTACAGTCAGTTCAACACCTTAAATTCAAAGTTAAAACTCAACGATCCTACGCTGTAGTAAACAAAGCACAACTACATGTATTGCTGCTGTAGTCTTTCATTTTTTTCTATATTGCCAATTACGGGATGCCGTATCAAACTCGACGTTAGCACAGAAACAACTTGTAAATGACAAAATCACAACTTCTTGTCCAATATGCCTTATAAGCACAATATCAAATGTTACAAAATGTTCAAATAACAAATATGAACTTTGAAAAACTACTAGAGCACAAAATGCTTGTCTACCCATGCCTTCTTTTGTATCTTCTGTGTTATTTATACCTTCTTTTAATGTTTTGAGCTGTTATTTTTATGATTCACTCAATTTGGTGATGGTTCCCACTGCTCTAATTTTGATAAATTTTGTGACACAGCTCCTTTAACTTTCTTTACGTTTGCCACAAACACTACTCCACAGCCCAACCTTTGGTGGCTTTTAACAGAATTATATTGCGTATTTCAAACTCTACGGAGGAAATTGTTTAAAAGAAAATGCAAGCCAAATACTGAAGAGCGACATAAAATCAATAACCTTGTGAATAACCAAAATATAATAAAGAGAAACTGGGCTGCCTTCAATTTTCCCTTTTTTATTTTTCTCAAAACCATTGATCTTTGGTTTTTTAATGCATGATCAGTGAACGTATCTGCTGGCAAGACCCTTGATGGTTGGTTTGCAAGTTGTGGGAACATTCTTTGGATTTCATCTAAGAAACACATGAGGAGTACCCATTCTCCCTCTTGTCAATATGATGCTTGCATAGAACTTCAGAGTAATACAGGATAAAAAAAGTAGTAGTTTTACTAGTTGAACTCCACTGCTCGTAAAGGGGCTGTGTCACAATACTTAGTATTGTCTGGATCATTTTGTTAATAATGTCAGTTTTGTTACTTTTAGGAAACCATCGCTGTAAAGAGGAAAACAAGTACTGTAAGTGCGCGAGCAAACTGATGAGTTTAAATTGACAAAAAAATAAAGTTGTGTGTTCGACAACAAAGAACTAAAAAAGTGCAAATACTGGTCATTTATAAAAGCATCTTTTAACCACGAACCATGAATTTCACAGTCGGGACATTTCTTTCTAGGTTTTTGGATTTTTGGCAATTTACCGTAGATTCACGTGAGAATAATACAGAAAATAACTAAATAGATTCATGTTTTTTTCTCGTTCAACATTCTACATTTGGCGTATACATTCGTCATGTGTCGTATAAACTTGCCAGTTTGCTCGTGCATTCAGTAATCTTTTTCCACAATAAAGCAGTGGTCCCCAAAAAGTAATGAAAGCCATAATGTCAATTATCAAAGCACAATTGTCATCCATTTCAATCTCCTCTAAGTCTATCTGATCCATCCGTTCCTCATTTTGTATTTGCTCAGTCACTTAAACCTTCACTTCATGTTTCGAGCAGATAGTTTTTGTTTCACCAAGATTGGTGGTGGTTCCCACCGCTGAGATTTGGATAAATTTCGTGTCACAGCTCCTTTAGGTTGCTAAGTACTACATGTAGTTTAATATTGATCAGTGGTTTTAAAACAACCTTAGATTTGATACCAGGGCAGCTTACCTCGTCTTCATACTATCTGCATTCTCCATCCATCAAAATCTTATGTCTTGAACAGGCTTAGACAATCAAACACTCCAACGTTCAATTTAAACTTGCACATCACGAGGTTTCTGCTCAACCGTGTCTTCAACTCAAAAATAAAAGGGTAGCTTTACGAGTGAAGCGATCCATAACTGAAGGCTGATAGATCGACAATAATACATAACAACCCTCATAAGTCTTGTGGTGCTATCGGGAAGCAAAACTAAACAGACTCCAAGCTCCAAAAGCCTCAAGAAGCTGTCGACACATTTGCAGCGACCCTTACAATCATTTTCAAAATGGACGCCAAATAGAACGTCTCCAATGAGCATGAGCGAAAGAAGAGTCCGCTGATCAGTACTTCTCTTCTTACTAGGACTCATTCTTTCTCATAGTACTGATTGAGATAAAGAAAAAAAAAAATACGTCACCGGAAATGTGACGGAAACGTGACCGTTCGCCTTCCGAGGCGGAAACATGTCGCGTCCATGGAAAACTTACATAGCCTGTTCCAGGCGTTCGGATAGTGGACAGTGTCGCGAAGGAAGAGAGCGAGAAAAAAAAATAAGGTGGAAAAGAGGGAGAGGGAGAGAGAAAGGAACGCCTGTGAGATTTGTTTTCAAAAGGTCATTCCGCCCACTTTGTCGGCTAGTAATCCGAATGCAGTTTCCGGTGTTGAAAGTTGTCAATCAAGCAACGGGCGACAAAACACATTGTTTACTGAAAAAGTATGCCTGTATTCATCTTCTATATTTGTTTTCTGCAAACCGCATAAATCCCTCACTCCAAAAATGAAAAAAAAAAAAAAAAAAAAAAAAAACTGGCAAGCATTACTCGTTCCACTTTCTCTGCCGTTGATTTTCACTCAAGAGATCGAATACTAGCTGCTGTCGGTTTTCGTTGTTTTGAAATGGACGAAATGCTGTTTGAAATTGTTTGTCAGTAAAAGCTTCAACGCGTAGCTTTGGAAGACGTGTTAAAAGAATAGAGCTCTCAAAAGTACGTCCCGAGACTAGTGCACTTGTTCCTTTTCACAAAATCGGCTTTCAAAATATTCAGGTTAATGTTTTTACTGCCAGCCTTCAGGAATTTCAGGACTAAAGAAGCTAGCTGAAGCTGCATTTTCTTCTCTTCTATATACATTCAATGCCAATTCGTCCACGCTTTCCTACTAGTGTTGCAGCGACTACAACTCTGCTAAACTGTTGTACTTGAGTAGGCGCTAAGGCGGAACGTCTCTAGCGGCGAGGAAGAAGGGCAAAGTAAAACGGCTGTATTGACAGGCTAAATAAAGACTCGTATCAAAATAAGGTTCATGCGCGTATTTAATATTCCTGAAGAGAACTGAAAGGAAAGAGCTCGTTTAAGAGCCAATAAATGGTAAAATTCGAAACCCTACTTTACGACGAGATCCTGGCACAGAACTATTTCTCCTGTTCCTCAGGGATGATATTCCACATTAACCGGGTTGCTTATTTGGAATCACTTCGCCAGACTTTCAAGATAACCTGATTTGTAGTCTGATTGCTAGCGCATCACATTTCCAATCAACGTAGTGATGAAAATCCTAGTACTGACAAGAGTAGTCAAAGATAGACCAATCATAGGATATACCAGAATCTGATATACCGGAAGGAGCTTTTGTTAAAAAGTCTTACAGGCGTTCCCTCGCGCTCACCCCTACCCCACCCCCTCGTTGTTTTTATTTTCTTAAAGAGGCGCCTGTGTTGCCATCTCTCAAGATGCCTGGTTTGGACTTTGCGTTCAAACATTTCCGTCCAGTCAGTAACCTCTCTTATATTCTAAATTGTCAGAGAGGGCGGGGATAAGCAGTTTATTGAGCATCTGACTGCCAACAATTTACATTCTCAGCTTCAGTCGGCGTATAAACAGCAACACAGCACGGAGACGGCCTTACTTACAGTTAAGAATGATATTTTGATGTCTGTGAAGGAGCCGAAATATCACCTTGTTCATATTATTAGATTTAAGTGCAATTTTTGACACGATAAATCATGATAAGCTGACAAAGTGCTTCCCTGGTTTAAATCGTACCTATCTGACCGGTTCCAGCGTGTCTCTGTAAATGATAGTCTCACCGATCAGTTTCCTTTAAAACAAGGTGTTTCTCAAGGATCGTGTTTGGGCCCCTTGCTTTTCACTGTCTACACGCGCAAACCGTTTCAGATCGTTGAACGGCACCTCCCAAAAGTTCACTGCTATGCGGACAATACACAGTTGTATGTATCATTCAGCCCCAATCGATCTGCGGTTGCTGATTTTGCCATCAAGTCCTTGACTGACTGTATCAGTGATATTAGAAGTTGGATGACTTCAAGGTACTAGGCAGCAGCCGGCAAAGGTTAACATCAATTGCATCAGGGTTGGGTCGACTGATGTTTGTCCTGTAGCTAAAAACCTAGGTTCATGGTTTGATGAGCAGCTCACTATGTCAACAGCAAGTTATGTGGTGTTGCCTTTTATCATTTGCATAATATCAAGCGCATCCGCAAGTATTTGTCTTGAGAATCAACGGAAATGCTTGTCCATGCATTCATTACATCTCGTGTTGATTATTGCAACAGTCTTTTGCATGGGCTTCTAAACTACCAGCTTAACAAATTGCACAGAGTTTTGAACGCCTCAGCCAGGTTAGTTTGTAACGCGCTTAGGTTTTGCTACATCTCACCCCTTCGTCGTGGTCTTCATTGGCTGCCTGTTAAGGCCCGGATACAATTTAAGATACTGCTTAGTACGTTCAAAGCAATTTACGGCCTTGCTCTTAAACATCTATGCGATTTACTAACATTTAAATCGTCTTTATATAACCTTAGATCTTTAGGTAGTATTTTACTTTCTATGCCAGCTGTTCGATCCAAGACTACGTTAGGTGATAGCGCTTTTATGGTAGCAGCGCCAAAGCTCTGGAACTCTCTTCCACAAGAACTTCGTGCGATTACTAATGTGAACAGTTTTAAGGCGCATATTAAGACTTATCTTTTTAGAACTGTATATTGGTGATCAATTTTATATTCAGCTCTTACTTGCATGCATATTATATTCTTTTTATTGTAATTTTTTTAAATGCATTATCTTTCGTTTGTTTCTCGTAAAGTAATGCAGTTGTAATGCGCAGCTGATCATTCTCATGTTAAGTTGCGCACAATAAGTTCATAAGTTATTATTATTTGTTATAGTCATTATTATTATTATTATGTGCGCCGTCTCCACGATCTGAGCGCCTGGAACAGGCTTTGGAAAACTAGATCACCATGTTTCCGCAGGGCGGAAACGTGACGGATATAAAAACCCCCGCAGGGGTGTTTTATTTGAAATCAACTCAACCGTATTTACAAACTGATCTCCGGAAAAAATAATAAAACAAATCAGTAAGGTTCAAGAGACAACTCAACCGAATTTACAAACGGATAATTGTTCAAAAAAACAATTCATTAAAGTCCAAGTTCACATGCAAATATCAAGAAAAACAAAATATAATTATCCAAAAAGTTCAAATTAAAATCGTGCAAAATTTGCATAAGGCAATTCATTAAAGTTCAAGTTCATGCATAAATAAGCAGAGCAAAGTTCAAAGGAAAATTGCAAACATGCAAAATCAAGAAGATTCAGAATACTTTTTGTTACGTCCTCTGTCTTTCGGGAAATCAAAATCGCTATCATAAAAAGCAGTGTCACTGTCTCGCACAGGAGACAAATAGCAGTTTTTCCGGTCTCGCACAGGAGACAAATAGCGTTTATTCCTAGAATGATCCACGTACTTTCCAGGAAAAGTGTCCACGCGGGGAGGTGTACGCGGGCGACGCTCGCATGAAAAGTCACGATCAGAGCAAGAGCGAGAATGATTCCGTTGGCGAGAAACTCCACTTGCATTTTTTCGTCTCCGGCGTCGTTCTTTACCAGAAGGCGGAGTAGACTCAGCAGCGCTCGAGGCAGAGTGAGAATCGGTCGGCGGCGTTTCCTTAACCGGTGTTTCCTTCACAGGCGCTTCTTTAACAGGCTCTGTAGCTTTAGGTTCCGCAAGATTCGAACTGAAAATTAAAAAAGAACAACAGGCGGCCACGTGGGAGCTTGCCAAGCAAACTTCGCAAAGCGGAGTTTGTTCGCAAGCCTCGGCAGAATGCCCAGGTTGTTCACAATTGAAACAGCGTATTCCACGACATTTAGCAGCCCAATGACCTTGACCACCGCACTTCCTGCAGGTAACCGGTTGCGAAGTATAATACACAAAGGCCACCTCACCCGCAATATTAATACACGAAGGAATGCTGTACAATTTGCATCCTTGCAGTTCGCACACCGTTCAAAAGTCCAGAAGGATGTCGGTCGCGGCGAAAAGAAGAACTCTCCCGTAATGTGAGAGCCTTCCGATAACCGCCGAGTCCGGCATCTCGAAGGGAATTTCATAAACTTTAACCACCACTGTAGAATGCTCCGAGTCGGTGACGAATACCTGGCAACCAGCCACACTAATAGAAGGAACAGCTAAAGCCGAAGCTTTAGCGTCCTCGTCGATAAAAGCAACAGTCTATGTGTTGTTCGACAAGCGTCGCTGTATGGAGACAATCTTTTCCACTCGAATTCAAGCGTTGTGAAAGCCGGTCGCAATATCAGAACTCATGCAAGGTTTGCCTACACACAACGTGACAGACAAACTCTTGCGTAACAAGGCATGGGAATCTCGCACCTCCAAGGGACGCGCTTTTGTAAAAACAAAACCATTCTTCTGAAGCGATGTCAGCACTTGTGGTACAGGAGGAGGAGGTGTACTTGAATGGTTTTAGTTTTTGCTCAGATTTTGTTAATTCAGACAAGCCCTATGCCCGGGGGGGGGGGGGGACTCCCATATGAAACAGACGGGGATGCTCGTCGTCTCGCATAGGGGTGTAAATTTTGGATTTTGGTCTCGCTTAGCGTGTTCCGGGCAAAGCGCCAATATTTTGTGCCGTGAGAGACATAAAGGGCTAATAGGGAGAGGGCATGATCTCAGGCTAAGTCTCGATTAGCTCACATGCCTGACGTGATAGGTCACTTGACCAAGCTAATTGAACGAGGAAATGACCGACGACTCTTCCGATAGCTCTCCGTTTTGTTTTGACAATTACTGGACGACGTTGAAAATTAGCAGGCGTTGACACTTTGTATCACAGCTATTATTGGTCAAAATTTATTGTTACCATACAACTCATGAGTATAAAGCTAATTTCTGAAAAATATAGGACCTTTCTTGCGCTTTTGATTAAGACTTATTACAGTTAATACAAGTTACTACACTGCCTTCTACAAACATCCAAATCTACTTTTGTTTTTAAGCTAAGAGAGGATAGTTTTTTTTGCGATTCTTCAAAGCCGTTTTAAAATTATGTAGTTTAAGTTATTAATCCTCCTGTCTGATGGATATACTTCAGGGGCACCCAACGGCAATTTTCGGAAAATATCTGTTCGGAAGACGATTTTAGATCTAGAATTTTCGGAACAGTTGTTGTAAGATTTCTTGCTTGCCTGCCCCTCCTAGGATTTTCGAACGTCTAAAAAATGTTATAATTATCAATTTTTAACGGATTTTTACCCCAAAAAAGGCAACCTAGAATTTTCGGAAGCCTTTTTCTGGCTAAAATTTTCGAAAAGGTAAATTTTGATCCCTATAATTTTCGGATCACTAGATTTTCAGCTAGGAAATCCGAACAGATGAAAAGTTTTTAGGGGATAAAAATATGCCTATATCTACCATTTAAATACTAAAATACGTTCAACAATGCTAAGTTAAGTGGTTTTGAACTACATCCTCGTTGGGTGCTCCTGATACTTGGGGGCGAACTCCGCCTCCCCTTCACCTCTCCCCCCTAGATTGGCCACTCGAAAAGTAAAGCGCTTCAGAAACTTCTCAGTAACTGTACATATATGAATAGAGTATTTGGGACCTGAATATTAACAATTGAAAAAAGCAAAACTGACACAAGATTTTCCGATATTTTTAAAAAGAACCATGCCATGAAATATGTCTTTCTTTAACCGCATATCAGTTGAACTGCTTTTACCGTGCTATATGCTTGCAGAATGTTTCTTTGAACGATTGCATTTTCTAATCACACTCACATCATCTCTCTATTACTTATTTTTGCAGATACCTGCAGAACAACAGAATTGTAGATCTTCCACCTGGGATATTTTCAAATCTCAATCGGTTATTTTATTTGTAAGTTTCAATTTTTGTTTATTTTTGTTGCTAACTATCAAAACTAAAACACTTCACAACCATCATGAGAGAATCATTATCTCTTGCAAGCATATATAAAAAATTCCAAAGCTTAGAGCAAAAGCAAATTTTAAAATTCGAATTAGAAAATAATGAGGTACGGCTGTCAGGAGAGGATAGTAAATGGCCTGGAGTTCCAGTCCCTTTTTCCTATTTATAAAGGATTTTCTTTGTTCAATAGATATGTCCTCCATGATGCGATGTTTGATGCTGTGCTTCAGCAATTAATACAGTGATAATGTCTGAGTTGATGTTATGACCCTTTGGCCGTCAGTGTTCAACATTGCACTTCCCAGGATTGGTGTTCTTTCACCCGGGCACAAAGACATCCCGCGGTCTCGCCAATGTTTTAGGGCATTTTTTGGCCATTTACAATCCTCTCTTTAGACTACGCATTCAAGTTAGGCCTAGAAGTAGGAAATTATGAGCCTCATCATTCTGTCTAACACGCGTAGCCGTAGCATGAGCGGTTTTTAAGTTATTGCATGACTGGCTTTTCAAGTCGCAGGAAGCCAAAAAAATGATCGGTCTCGAATAGGGTTAAAGATTTTCTGTTGTTAATCATTATTATGAAGTTGAGTGAAATTTTGACGAACTTTGTTTGTAAGATGTGTCACAACCTTTTCTCTGAACTTGAAAATGGCAAGATTAGAAGGAAGCCTTCACTCTTTCTACCTTCTTTTTTTTTTTCTTTGTTAACGCTTTACCACTTTTATTTACTCGCGAAAAATGAACTTAACCCTGTTCAAACCGGGTTTTGTTTTGCTTCCTGCGACCTTGAGGCCCTCCGGAGGCAACTATGGCAAACAGAATCAGGATGTTTTGGATACTCTTACTAGAAAATAGAAGCCAAAATAACATTTTTCTTTTGCAGTACATAATTAACCTCTCATTCAATGGTTTGGCATAATACGCGCGAACATTTTGCTCATTGTTAACGTCATTCTCCCAGACGGAATCAGGATGTTTCTGAATACTCTTACCAAAAAATAGAAACCAATTGCCAAATGGCAATTTTTTTTGTAGTGGAATAATAAACCTCTTATTCGATGGTTTAGCATATAATACGAGCGGACATTTTGCTCATTGCTCGTATTTTTCCTCGCCCCTGCGGGGCTCGGAAAAATACTACGCAACTCGCAAAATATCCGCACGTATTATATGCTAAACCATCGAATAAGGTGTATGTAAATGACAAAATCACAACTTCTTGTCCAATATGCCTTATAAGCACAATATCAAATGTTACAAAATGTTCAAATAACAAATAATTATGAACTTTGAAAAACTACTAGAGCACAAAATGTTTGTCTACCCATGCCTTCTTTTGTATCTTCTGTGTTATTTATACCTTCTTTTAATGTTTTGAGCTGTTATTTTTATGATTCACTCAATTTGGTGGTGGTTCCCACTGCTCTAATTTTGATAAATTTTGTGACACAGCTCCTTTAACTTTCTTTACGTTTGCCACAAACACTACTCCACAGCCCAACCTTTGGTGGCTTTTAACAGAATCATATTGCGTATTTCAAACTCTACGGAGGAAATTGTTTAAAAGAAAATGCAAGCCAAATACTGAAGAGCGACATAAAATCAATAACCTTGTGAATAACCAAAATATAATAAAGAGAAACTGGGCTGCCTTCAATTTTCCCTTTTTTATTTTTCTCAAAACCGTTGATCTTTGGTTTTTTAATGCATGATCAGTGAACGTATCTGCTGGCAAGACCCTTGATGGTTGGTTTGCAAGTTGAGGGAACATTCTTTGGATTTCATCTAAGAAACACATGAGGAGTACCCATTCTCCCTCTTGTCAATATGATGCTTGCATAGAACTTCAGAGTAATACAGGATAAAAAAAAGTAGTAGTTCTACTAGTTGAACTCCACTGCTCGTAAAGGGGCTGTGTCACAATACTTAGTATTGTCTGGATCATTTTGTTAATAATGTCAGTTTTGTTACTTTTAGGGGACCATCGCTGTAAAGAGGAAAACAAGTACTGTAAGTGCGCGAGCAAACTGATGAGTTTAAATTGACAAAAAAATAATGTTGTGTGTTCGACAACAAAGAACTTAAAAAGTGCAAATACTGGTCATTTATGAAAGCATCTTTTAACCACGAACCATGAATTTCACAGTCGCCGACATTTCTTTCTAGGTTTTTGGATTTTTGGCAATTTACCGTAGATTCACGTGAGAATAATACAGAAAATAACTAAACAGATTCATGTTTTTTTCTCGTTCAACATTCTACATTTGGCGTATACATTCGTCATGTGTCGTATAAACTTGCCAGTTTGCTCGTGCATTCAGTAATCTTTTTCCACAATAAAGCAGTGGTCCCCAAAAAGAAATGAAAGCCACAATGTCAATTATCAAAGCACAATTGTCATCCGTTTCAATCTCCTCTAAGTCTATCTGATCCATCCGTTCCTCATTTTGTATTTGCTTAGTCACTTAAACCTTCACTTCATGTTTTGAGCAGATAGTTTTTGTTTCACTAAGATTGGTGGTGGTTCTCACTGCTGAGATTTGGATAAATTTCGTGTCACAGCTCCTTAAGGTTGCTAAGTACTACATGTAGTTATTGATCAGTGGTTTTAAAACAACCTTAGATTTGATACCAGGGCAGCTTACCTCGTCTTCATGCTATCTGCATTCTCCATCAAAATCTTATGTCTTGAACAGCCTTAGTACAATCAAACACTCCAACGTTCAAATTAAACTTGCACGACGAGGTTTCTGCTCAACCGTGTCTTCAACTCAAAGTGAAGCGATCGATCACTGAAGGCTGATAGATCAACAATAATACACAACAACCCTCATACGTCTTGTGGTGCTATCGGGAAGCAAAACTAAACAGACTCCAAGCTCCAAAAGCCTCAAGAAGCTGTCGACACATATTTGCAGCGACCCTTACAATCATTTTCAAAATGGACGCCAAATAGAACGTCTCTGTAGGGAACGGTGTTGAGCCCACCCCACACAGTTTAAAAAAAATGTCAACATTGTCATGTGATACTATTGCATCCGAAAATTGAAAGGACACGCATGTATGACCATTAGGACGAAAAAAGGTGGTTTTTGAGGAAGAATACAAACTGAACAAGACAATCCCTGCTTGTGGTGTTTCTTTTATTCTTTTACTTCGCTTACACAAGAACCTGGCCGTTACATCTCCAATGAGCATGAGCGAAAGAAGAGTCCGCTGATCAGCACTTCTCTCCTTACTAGGACTCATTCTTTCTCATAGTACTGATTGAGATAAAGAAAAAAAAGAATACGTCACCGGAAATGTGACGGAAACGTGACCGTTCGCCTTCCGAGGCGGAGACATGTCGCGTCCATGGAAAACTTACATAGCCTGTTCCAGGCGTTCGGATAGTGGACAGTGTCGCGAAGGAAGAGAGCGAGAAAAAAATAATAAGGTGGAAAAGAGGGAGAGGGAGAGAGAAAGGAACGCCTGTGAGATTTGTTTTCAAAAGGTCATTCCGCCCACTTTGTCGACTAGTAATCCGAATGCAGTTTCTGGTGTTGAAAGTTGTCAATCAAGCAACGGGCGACAAAACACATTGTTTACTGAAAAAGTATGCCTGTATTCATCTTTTATATTTGTTTTCTGCAAACCGCATAAATCCCTCACTCCAAAAATGAAAAAAAACAAAAAAAAAAAAAAAAAAACTGGCAAGCATTACTCGTTCCACTTTCTCTGCCGTTGATTTTCACTCAAGAGATCGAATACTAGCTGCTGTCGGTTTTCGTTGTTTTGAAATGGACGAAATGCTGTTTGAAATTGTTTGTCAGTAAAAGCCTCAACGCGTAGCTTTGGAAGACGTGTTAAAAGAATAGAGCTCTCAAAAGTCAGGGGCACCCAACGACAATTTTCGGAAAATATCTGTTCGAAAGACGATTTGAGATGTAGCATTTTCGAAGCATTTGTTGTAAAATTTCTTGCTTGCCTGCCTCTCCTAGGATTTTCCAACATCTAAAAAATGGTATTATTGCCCATTTTAAACAGATTTTTACCCTTTAAAGGTCACCTAGAATTTTCGGGAACCTTTTTTCTGGATGAAATTTTCGAAAAGGTAGAAGTTCAGCTAGGAAATCCGAACAGATGAAAAATTTTTAGGGATAAAAATATGCCTATATCTACCGTTTAAATACTAAATTACGTTTAACAATACTATGTTTAAGTGGTTTTGAAGTATATTGTCGTTGGGTGCCCCTGAAAAGTACGTCCCGAGACTAGCGCATTTGTTCCTTTTCACAAAATCGGCTTTCCAAATATTCAGGTTAATGTTTTTACTGCCAGCCTTCAGGAATTTCAGGACTAAAGAAGCTAGCTGAAGCTGCATTTTCTTCTCTTCTATATACATTCAATGCCAATTCGTCCACGCTTTCCTACTAGTGTTGCAGCGACTACAACTCTGCTAAACTGTTGTACTTGAGTAGGCGCTAAGGCGGAACGTCTCTAGCGGCGAGGAACAATTATAAGGTTCATGCGCGTATTTAATATTCCTGAAGAGAACTGAAAGGAAAGAGCTCGTTTAAGAGCCAATAAATGGTAAAATTCGAAACCCTACTTTACGACGAGATCCTGGCACAGAACTATTTCTCCTGTTCCTCAGGGATGATATTCCACATTAACCGTGTTGCTTATTTGGAATCACTTCGCCAGGCTTTCAAGATAACCTGATTTGTAGTCTGATTGCTAGCGCATCACATTTCCAATCAACGTAGTGATGAACCTCCTAGTACTGACAAGAGCAGTCAAAATAGACCAATCATAGGATATACCAGAGTCTGGTATACCGGAAGGAGCTTTTGTTAAAAAGTCTTACAGGCGTTCCCTCGCTCTCACCCCTACCCCACCCCCTCGTTGTTTTTATTTTCTTAAAGAGGCGCCTGTGTTGCCATCTCTCAAGATGCCTGGTTTGGACTTTGCGTTCAAACATTTCCGTCCAGTCAGTAACCTCTCTTATATTCTAAATTGTCAGACAGGGCGGGGATGAGCAGTTTATGGAGCATCTGACTGAAAACAATTTACATTCTCAGCTTCAGTCGGCGTATAAACAGCAA
Source organism: Porites divaricata (assembly GCA_038088405.1). NCBI lineage: Eukaryota > Metazoa > Cnidaria > Anthozoa > Scleractinia > Poritidae > Porites > Porites divaricata. Next base: position 17,739,100 of record JBBMOI010000008.1, on the reverse strand, counting down.
CACAGCACGGAGACGGCCTTACTTAAAGTTAAGAATGATATTTTGATGTCTGTGAAGGAGCCGACGTATCACCTTGTTCATATTATTAGATTTAAGTGCAGCTTTTGACACGATAAATCATGATAAGCTGACAAAGCGCTTTCCTGGTTTAAATCGTACCTATCTGACCGGTTCCAGCGTGTCTCTGTAAATGGTAGTCTCACCGATCAGTTTCCTTTAAAACAAGGTGTTTCTCAAGGATCGTGTTTGGGCCCCTTGCTTTTCACTGTCTACACGCGCAAACCGTTTCAGATCGTTGAACGGCACCTCCCAAAAGTTCACTGCTATGCGGACAATACACATTTGTATGTATCATTCAGCCCCAATCGATCTGCGGTTGCTGATTTTGCTATCAAGTCCTTGACTGACTGTATCAGTGATATTAGAAGTTGGATGATTTCAGATAATCTTATGTTAAACGATGTTAAAACAAAATTTTTAATTATAGGTACTAGGCAGCAGCCGGCAAACGTTAACATCAATTGCATCAGGGTTGGGTCGACTGATGTTTGTCCTGTAGCTAAAAACCTAGGTTCATGGTTTGATGAGCAGCTCACTGCCAACAGCAAGTTATGTGGTGTTGCCTTTTATCATTTGCATAATATCAAGCGCATTCGCAAATATTTGTCTTGAGAATCAATTGAAATGCTTGTCCATGCATTTATTACATCTTGTGTTGATTATTGCAACAGTCTTTTGCATGAGCTTCTCAACTACCAGCTTAACAAATTGCACAGAGTTTTGAACGCCTCTGCCAGGTTAGTTTGTAACGCGCTTAGGTTTTGCTACATCTCACCCCTTCTTCGTGGTCTGCATTGGCTGCCTGTTAAGGCCCGGATACAGTTTAAGATACTGCTTATTACGTTCAAAGCAATTTGCGGCCTTGCTCACATCTATGCGATTTACTAACATTTAAATCGTCTTTATATAACCTTAGATCTTTAGGTAGTATTTTACTTTCTATGCCAGCTGTTCGATCGAGGACTACGTTAGGTGATAGCGCTTTTATGGTAGCAGCGCCAACGCTCTGGAACTCTCTTCCAAAAGAACTTCGTGCGATTACTAATGTGAACAGTTTTAAGGCGCATATTTAGACTTATCTTTTTAGAACTGTATATTGGTGATCAATTTTATATTCAGCTCTTACTTGCATGCATATTATATTCTTTTTATTGTTATTTTTTTAAATGCATTATCTTTCGTTTGTTTCTCGTAAAGTAATGCAGTTGTAATGCGCAGCTGGTCATTCTCATGTTAAGTTGCGCACAATAAGTTCATAAGTTATTATTATTTATTATAGTCATTATTATTATTATTATGTGCGCCGTCTCCACGATCTGAGCGCCTGGAACAGGCTATGGAAAACTAGATTACCATGTTTCCGCAGGGCGGAAACGTGACGGATATAAGCAACTCTATGTTTCCGTCGAGTTTACAAAATATGGAACACGTTATTTGGTCCTGTGTTAAGATTTCAGTTCTCCCATGGTTTTAAAAAATTTTAGATAAATTTATGTACAAGAGAGGTATTAAGTTTTTAGATAAGCATAACATTATAAGCGAAAATCTTAGGAGCAATTTTTTTTTTTTTTACAGAATATAAAAACCCCCGCAGGGGTGTTTTATTTGAAATCAACTCAACCGTATTTACAAACTGATCTCCGGAAAAAATAATAAAACAAATCAGTAAGGTTCAAGAGACAACTCAACCGAATTTACAAACGGATAATTGTTCAAAAAAACAATTCATTAAAGTCCAAGTTCACATGCAAATATCAAGAAAAACAAAATATAATTATCCAAAAAGTTCAAATTAAAATCGTGCAAAATTTGCATAAGGCAATTCATTAAAGTTCAAGTTCATGCATAAATAAGCAGAGCAAAGTTCAAAGGAAAATTGCAAACATGCAAAATCAAGAAGATTCAGAATACTTTTTGTTACGTCCTCTGTCTTTCGGGAAATCAAAATCGCTATCATAAAAAGCAGTGTCACTGTCTCGCACAGGAGACAAATAGCAGTTTTTCCGGTCTCGCACAGGAGACAAATAGCGTTTATTCCTAGAATGATCCACGTACTTTCCAGGAAAAGTGTCCACGCGGGGAGGTGTACGCGGGCGACGCTCGCATGAAAAGTCACGATCAGAGCAAGAGCGAGAATGATTCCGTTGGCGAGAAACTCCACTTGCATTTTTTCGTCTCCGGCGTCGTTCTTTACCAGAAGGCGGAGTAGACTCAGCAGCGCTCGAGGCAGAGTGAGAATCGGTCGGCGGCGTTTCCTTAACCGGTGTTTCCTTCACAGGCGCTTCTTTAACAGGCTCTGTAGCTTTAGGTTCCGCAAGATTCGAACTGAAAATTAAAAAAGAACAACAGGCGGCCACGTGGGAGCTTGCCAAGCAAACTTCGCAAAGCGGAGTTTGTTCGCAAGCCTCGGCAGAATGCCCAGGTTGTTCACAATTGAAACAGCGTATTCCACGACATTTAGCAGCCCAATGACCTTGACCACCGCACTTCCTGCAGGTAACCGGTTGCGAAGTATAATACACAAAGGCCACCTCACCCGCAATATTAATACACGAAGGAATGCTGTACAATTTGCATCCTTGCAGTTCGCACACCGTTCAAAAGTCCAGAAGGATGTCGGTCGCGGCGAAAAGAAGAACTCTCCCGTAATGTGAGAGCCTTCCGATAACCGCCGAGTCCGGCATCTCGAAGGGAATTTCATAAACTTTAACCACCACTGTAGAATGCTCCGAGTCGGTGACGAATACCTGGCAACCAGCCACACTAATAGAAGGAACAGCTAAAGCCGAAGCTTTAGCGTCCTCGTCGATAAAAGCAACAGTCTATGTGTTGTTCGACAAGCGTCGCTGTATGGAGACAATCTTTTCCACTCGAATTCAAGCGTTGTGAAAGCCGGTCGCAATATCAGAACTCATGCAAGGTTTGCCTACACACAACGTGACAGACAAACTCTTGCGTAACAAGGCATGGGAATCTCGCACCTCCAAGGGACGCGCTTTTGTAAAAACAAAACCATTCTTCTGCAGCGATGTCAGCACTTGTGGTACAGGAGGAGGAGGTGTACTTGAATGGTTTTAGTTTTTGCTCAGATTTTGTTAATTCAGACAAGCCCTATGCCCGGGGGGGGGGGGGACTCCCATATGAAACAGACGGGGATGCTCGTCGTCTCGCATAGGGGTGTAAATTTTGGATTTTGGTCTCGCTTAGCGTGTTCCGGGCAAAGCGCCAATATTTTGTGCCGTGAGAGACATAAAGGGCTAATAGGGAGAGGGCATGATCTCAGGCTAAGTCTCGATTAGCTCACATGCCTGACGTGATAGGTCACTTGACCAAGCTAATTGAACGAGGAAATGACCGACGACTCTTCCGATAGCTCTCCGTTTTGTTTTGACAATTACTGGACGACGTTGAAAATTAGCAGGCGTTGACACTTTGTATCACAGCTATTATGGTCAAAATTTATTGTTACCATACAACTCATGAGTATAAAGCTAATTTCTGAAAAATATAGGACCTTTCTTGCGCTTTTGATTAAGACTTATTACAGTTAATACAAGTTACTACACTGCCTTCTACAAACATCCAAATCTACTTTTGTTTTTAAGCTAAGAGAGGATAGTTTTTTGCGATTCTTCAAAGCCGTTTTAAAATTATGTAGTTTAAGTTATTAATCCTCCTGTCTGATGGATATACTTGGGGGCGAACTCCGCCTCCCCTTCACCTCTCCCCCCTAGATTGGCCACTCGAAAAGTAAAGCGCTTCAGAAACTTCTCAGTAACTGTACATATATGAATAGAGTATTTGGAACCTGAATATTAACAATTGAAAAAAGCAAAACTGACACAAGATTTTCCGATATTTAAAGAACCATGCCATGAAATATGTCTTTCTTTAACCGCATATCAGTTGACCTGCTTTTACCGTGCTATATGCTTGCAGAATGTTTCTTTGAACGATTGCATTTTCTAATCACACTCACATCATCTCTCTATTACTTATTTTTGCAGATCCCTACAGAACAACAGAATTGTAGATCTTCCACCTGGGATATTTTCAAATCTCAATGGGTTAAGTTATTTGTAAGTTTCACTTTTTGTTTATTTTTGTTGCTAACTATCAAAACTAAAACACTTCACAACCATCATGAGAGAATCATTATCTCTTGCAAGCATATATAAAAAATTCCAAAGCTTAGAGCAAAAGCAAATTTTAAAATTCGAATTAGAAAATAATGAGGTACGGCTACTTAATTAACTTTAATTTGTTGTTACGTAGTCAGGAGAGGATAGTAAATGGCCTGGAGTTCCAGTCCCTTTTTCCTATTCATAAAGGATTTTCTTTGTTCAATAGATATGTCCTCCATGATGCGATGTTTGATGCTGTGCTTCAGCAATTAATACAGTGATAATGTCTGAGTTGATGTTATGACCCTTTGGCCGTCAGTGTTCAACATTGCACTTCCCAGGACTGGTGTTCTTTCACCCGGGCACAAAGACATCCCGCGGTCTCGCCAATGTTTTAGGGCATTTTTTGGCCATTTACAATCCTCTCTTTAGACTACGCATTCAAGTTAGGCCCAGAAGTAGGAAATTATGAGCCTCATCATTCTGTCTAACACGCGTAGCCGTAGCATGAGCGGTTTTTAAGTTATTGCATGACTGGCTTTTCAAGTCGCAGGAAGCCAAAAAAATGATCGGTCTCGAATAGGGTTAAAGATTTTCTGTTGTTAATCATTATTATGAAGTAGAGTGAAATTTTGACGAACTTTGTTTGTAAGATGCGTCACAACCTTTTCTCTGAACTTGAAAATGGCAAGATTAGAAGGAAGCCTTCACTCTTTCTACCTTCTTTTTTTTTTTCTTTGTTAACGCTTTACCACTTTTATTTACTCGCGAAAAATGAACTTAACCCTGTTCAAACCGGGTTTTGTAAGTTCAATTTTTTATTCCTTTCTTGTTAAGGAACATGACTTATATTTACACACTACGTGAGTACTACGAGTTACACATTCCCATTTAGCAAAGGATGTAAACGGGTTGCGAGCCTAAGCAACGAGAACGCTGCCATCCTGGCCATCATGAATAACAACCGGAAGTTTGTTTGTTTGTTTTTTTAATTTGTATTTTTACTCTTGTAGGGTAAAGTTATTGAGTCAGATCGCTTAAAGCGAGAACTTATTAACTTCCAGCTGTTATTTTTGACGTGCGGAACGTCAACGTTGCTTCAGCTCAGCTATAACTGCATACGAGTAACATACCACAAACATACGAGCCTATACGGGTATTGGATAGCATACAAGAAAGACAATGATACATTCAAGTTATGCAAAGCTCTCGAGTGGAGTACGCGTTAAAGATCCCAAAAGTGACTCGAATTTTCTTAGAAAAGCCTTTTTGAAACCACTCTCAAGAGTGTTTTTTGCAAAGTCGTGTAGATGATTGAAACCGGTTTTAGCCTGCCCGGATTCTTGTGGATGGGGCCAAACAATACTTTTGCAAATACAGTGCTCCTTGTGCGACTGGGAAGCTCTTTTCACAAGTTCGGCGCTGCAACGCTAATAGGCCTGTCCCTTAATCCTGAAAAATATTTACCCTTGAAACTACTAGCAAGCATATATGCTACCGGGTTGATTGAGCTTAAACTTAATCTTGTGGCGAGGCAAGGCCACTGAGTAGCTGGGAAAGTAACTACGGCAGTAATATGTTATAATAATAATACAGTGAAACCTGTAAATAACTAAATAAATAAATAGATAATGATTTGGAGGTATCACATCCACAAAGTGGTTCTTCGTCTACCTGATTCCTGGTCGAATTGGAATTTGGAAATGTTGGTTTTTGAGGAGAGGGGAAAACCGGAGAACCCGGACAAAAACCTCTCGGAGCAAAGGAGAGAACTAACAACAAACTCAAACCACATATGGCGTTTACGCCGGGATTTGAACCCGGGCCACATTGGTGGGAGGCGAGCGCTCTCACCACTGCGCAACCCTTGCGGACACTTCTATTAAGCGGAAGCGGACACCTAAAAAGTACCTGAAATGGTCATTTCTATTTTTGCCAACCTGTATAAACGGACACTTCTAATTAAATTCCACCACTCACCATGCCAGACACTGGAAATGCGAAAGATTGCCAGCCACAATTTTTTCGATTTTTACATTTTTTAAAAAACGTGACATGACAAACTTATTTGATTACTTTCACAGTACAGTATTGTTTTCTATTTCGTTTTGTTTGTATAGAGTTTGTTTCACTCATCTGATTTCTTCAAATTTGAGTTGCAATCTATGTTTATGGTACTATGATCAATTGGTCCACTTTAATAAAGAAATTAATTAATGCAAACGTATATCATCATAGTCTCTGGGAGTATTCTGAACGTTTCCACTGTTCATTTGAATGACATTTGACACTTCATATAACGTTATCTATCGAAACCTGTATTAGGCGGACACCACAGCATTCCCCAAGGGGGTCCGCTTAATACAGGTTTCACTGTAATGGGATATGTGGCAATATTTGCACACTTCGAATAACATATAGATGTAGCCAAGGCTAAAATAAAATAAAACGAATAAACTTTAACCTATGGAAATCCAGAAATTTATACTTCTGATCACTGATTTTAAAACAAAAAAAGAACAGTATGAATCAATTAATTCGATCACATTAATAGTCTCGGAAAAGACTTCCTACCCATACGTGTGCATCACTAACCCCCCCACCCCCTCCACCACACCTCTTTGAGAAGCTAATAGCCATGAAACTTAATGTTTTATAAAGGCTGGTTGTCATTCACGAAACTCTTTAGCTGCGTGCAGTTTTTTAATTACATTGTTTATTATAGCAGATGTTAATGCTCTATAACTCAATCTGTTTTCAATCTGTTTTTTAAAGATTTAAAACATTACTGCAAAATCTAACCTCGGTGTGACGGTGCCTTTGCTTTGATTGTTAACCTATGACTGAAGTGTCCAGGTGTCGTAGTTTCTTTAACGCTACTTTATTCAGAGAGATTTGATGAGATTTGATGTGAATGGCACTACTTGGTGTGCAAACCGAGGGAGGGGTGGGGTACTCTATATAATGGACTCTACGGGAAGACTCAATCAAAAAGGGATACCGCTTTTTGAGAGTTCAGAAATAGGAAAGGGCAGGGATTTCACAAGTTGAAGCATATGAGAGGGTTTGGGAAATCTGTCATTGTGGATTATGACCTACAAGGGCTGAAAGGCGTAGTTTATGGTTGTAAAAAGAGTAAACGGGTGGTTTTTTTAACAGCATTTAAAGGTTATGCAGCGTTACAAAGAAGTATGTGAAAGGGGTACCATTTTTCAATAACAAGAATACAAAAGGGATACCTCAAAAATGGTATATAAAACGTTAAGGGGTTGGACCTCGGGTTAGAGCCCCCCGTATAAAATTGCGTTAAGTACCTTCCCCCACCCCCACACACCCCTTCGGAGGTGTACAATCTTTTTAAGGCCATTAATTTTAAGTTGCATTTGTTAACAGGTTGAATAAAGAAAAAAGAATTGTAAGTTCTTCTGTTTTTTTTTTTTTTCAGATTTCTCGACGGAAACCGAATCAAGGAAATCCCTGAAAGAGCCTTCGAGAATACGTCAAGTCTTCAACTAATGTACGTAACAACTGAATCATAAGCAACATTCATCTTGTTGGTGCCGTTTCCATTGTTAACATTTGTTCTTAATTTACTCATTACTTTACTTGTCATTCTTCACCTAAAATCCGAGTTTTTGTTCTCTTTTGGCTTGCTTCAAAATAACAACCTAACGAGAATCTCTGATCAAGCATTCAAGAAGCAAAACGCTCTTCAAGTAATGTAAGTACGAAAATGGCTGCCTTCAGTGGTAGTTGTCAGGGGCACCCAACGATAATATAGTTCCAAACCACTTAAACAAACCAGTGAGCAAAACCTACAGACCTAAAAATGATAATTTTCGCCTATTCAGTTAATGACGCTACGTTTTCCTTTTGGATATCTTTATACTTCGAATGCGTTGATAGCGTGGTGGATATTCCTTTTTCGCGGGAAAAATTGCACTAAAATATGTCTAAAAATAAACCGGTCCGTAAAAACGCCGTGACACAGGCGTATAGCGTGGGAGTTGCTCCCTCAGGGTTATTGGAGCCCTGCTGTATGGACACGTTTACATCATAGGTGGGCTCACCCGCTAAGGCAGGCTGTTCGGTCTGAAGTGCTCAAACTTTGATAATTTGTTTGATTAAATAGACCTCTTTAGAATAAATACATTTTTTTTAATTTTTTTTTTGACGAAAGACAGAACGTGGAACAAAAACCGCGATTTTTTTCAAAACACGGAGTTCTTCCCTTTAATTGACGCATGCTCATTTCAGTTAATCAGAACACGGAGCGTGCGAGCAGCGTGCGGGAAAAAGAGAAAGGACGAATTTTGAATTTTGAATTTTATTGGAGAAACGTTTTTTTGTAGACTGAATTTTATTTTCATGTGCTGAGCCGATATTAATTGTGTGGACTAGTTGCTTGAAATTAGTTATTTCCAAAATTTATTTACAGTGGTTACTTCTGCCGAAGCAACCACTTTGAATGAAAAAATACATAAGCTTACAATAGCGAAAAAAAAAAAAACATTGAATTCATTTTTTTTATAACTTTGATTTGCATAACCTACAGGTATTACTGATCATGAGAACAATTCGTGATAACCTTGCCGCATCATGAACCAGCTAGTCCACGCAATTAATATCTGCTGAGAACATGAAAATAAAATTCAAACAAAGAGTTGAACGTCGGATTTTGTTGGGAGGGTGGGGGGAGGGGGAAGGGTTTTACCGGCTTAATTTATTCTCTCAAAAAATGCACTAAAACAATTATAGTACAGCTTAAATTGAGATGTTTACAGTCACATCATTTCCTACTCAAAAAGGTAATTTCCTCGATTGAACTTTGGCACAAATACCTTAAAAGTCTCTAAAAAAAAACCCTGCTTCCTCAGTTCTGATTCCTACTCGAGCAAGCACGGCGCCCACGAGAAAAAGAGTCCCTAAAGCAAAGTTTCGTTGCTTGAAGGTGTTATTTTTTGTCCGAGAGGTAAGTTAGTAATTTCTGCAAACTCTTCCATTACAATTTTGTCCGTTTACGGCGTATCTTTAATTCGATGACACGGAATTTTTAGCACTGAATTTTACGTTACGATGGCATGCGACAGCCATTTTTTCAAAACTTGAAATAATGTTTCACCTAGGAACAAAAAAATTCCTTTCAGCAACCCCTAAATCACTCTTTGTACGCGCACCGCAAGTAAAAATGCTTTCCCTTAGCAACGTGAAAGATAGGTCAGAGGGCCCTTGAAAGAAAGTCTCGAAGTTAAGGATCGAAGTCCAATTGGGAGCTCCGATAAAAGGTCGTAAAAACTCTTTTTCCCAAATTCGAAGCGGATTTTAGGCAATTTTACTCGAAAACCATTGTTTCTCGTAGACAGAATTATCTAATCTTTCAAAATAAGTCTTAAAGAGCGAGGGAGAAAACATTATTTTGAAGACATTCAAAGACCAGGTGCCCGCTTTCGCGCTTTATTGTGATTTCTATTGATGGAACTTTCAGACCCTAGCTTGTTCCCAATGACTCTTAATGACTCTTGGTGTCTTACCAACCACTGAAGACCAAGTGACCCGCAGCATGTGAAAGTTGGTAGAATCATAGTGATATAGATTGTTTCAGCGTATTTTCGATCGACAGAAGGGCGAATTGCCTTTAAGTTCTATCAAAATATGATGTAAGGTTCAGATTGATTTAGGTGTAGGTCAACGCCCGGGTACTTGTACGAAAACTCCCCTTAACAGAGATGTTTAGTCGCTTTTCTTGAAGGTTGATTCTTTTAGTTTCAGCCTTGCCATCTTTTTAGGTTGATGATCAGTTTACTATCTTCGAACCAAATTTCCAAAATATGATTTTGTGTGGACTGGAAAAAGTTTATCAGCAAAGATATTAACAACAGCTGAGGGTAGATGGTTAATGAAAGTAAGAAATAAAAGGGGGCTTAGAATGCTTCCTTGAGAGATCCATTGTGTAACACTAGGTAAGGTAAATTTGTTGCCGTTTATGCGCACATACTGCTTTCGATTAGCAAGATTTTCAAAATACTGTATGTTAAAACCATCGATTTAATATGCCTTCGGTTTATCAAGAAGAAGGTCAGGCTTTATTATAGTCAACGCACATTAATTAAGACCAGCCACATTATTGTTGTCAATATCAAAAAGCAACTGGTTCTACTGTAAATCGGATCAAAGCAGTTTCGGTTGAATTTTCTTTTTCGAAAACCAGACTGCAGTCCATACAGTAGGTTATTTCTAGAAAGGTACGAGTACACTGTGGCATAGATATGCCTCTCAAAGCTCTTGGATAGAATCAGAAGAACCCAATTGGACGATAATTCAAAAATCGGGCAATGGATCGAAAAATTGTGTAATCCATTTTTACGCGGACAACTTCTTAAAAAATCTGCGTGGACTTTTCCACGCCAAGCAATTTGAAATGTAAGCGTTCGAAACCAGTAGGATTTTTTTTTGGCCACCTTTTTGTTCGCCTCTAATACCTTTCCTTAAAATAACAACTTACATTTGTTTGTTTGTTTTTCAGAATGCTTTCAGATAATCCTCTGGAGATTATTGGATCAGATGCATTTCCAGGAAATAACCTTTTAGTGTAGGTTTTCGATGTACTGAACTAACGAAAAAAGATTTGTTCCTTTTGCCTTTTTTTTTTACTTGACTCTTTTTTGTAAGAAATGATTTTTTGAATAAATCCTTGGTTTCCAATAGTATCTATAATAAAAAGCTCTTGGAATAAGCTCTTGTTTTCCAGAACGATTTTATTGACTTCATAATTGAGCAAACAACTTTCAGGTTTTTCTACTTCAACTGTTGTACATCACTTTAGATTTATACCTGCTTTCTTTGTACGTAACCTAGTACGTTTTTTTTGTGTGTGAGTTATTTTATTATGTCCTAAGTAGTGTGACACTTCACTGAAGTCACAAATGGTAACGATTACAACAAAATCAGATAACGTGATTGTATGTTGGGGATGGATCAAGGTTTTTTGACTTTTCATAATTGACAAATGTCTGTGCTCTCAGCTTCTATCGCGAAGTACGCAAGAGGCCGCTAGAGCAGGAAAGAAGTGTAGGGGGACTGAACACGAGACATTGTTTCTTCATACTTCCGAGTGATCTACAACAGAACAGAGCACGGTCAAGGCCTCTTTACTTGTTTTATGATAAAGAATGCGTTAAATTCCCCACGCATTGCTTTCTATTTTCCAAAAACCACCTTTATTTTCACAGCGAACCAGAGTGTCGTCAGTACGATATACTTTCATACAACACGCTTAAATTAGCCAATCACAATCATTTTCACTTTGCACGAAAAATTTGTTTTACACCAAATTTACTCGGTGCAAGGGCAAAGATGGTAAATACCGCATATGCCCACGAACTTACACCCCCATGTAAACTGGTATGCAAATGCCGTATTTACCATCTTTACCTTTGATTTTCGAAAGGCCAATTGATTTAATTGGTTGAAAAAGACAAAAGTTGTCAAAGCTGTCAAAGCATCAAAGCTATCACAAAGTGAAGCTAGCGAGCGAGACTTTCTATGAATTTAAATGCAGACGAAATGTACTTTTTACGTCCACAAATCAGTTTCTAAAGGTAAAAAGTGCTTTTAAACCCGGCCGAATTGCGGCTCATGAAAACCTGGACGCCATTAACATGACAATTCGAAAGCAAAAGGGCTCGAAAACTGAACCTGAAAGTAAGTCTATTTAAAAAATTCTATAAAATTCGCAGAAGTCTTCACAGAAGTGATGCTGTAGTCTCGCAATCGTGTTTTGAGCTAATGCATCAATGAACAAACTCCAAAAAAAAAGATAGAGAAGTTATTTCTTGAGAATATTTATTCAAAAAGTAAGAAGTAAATCCTTAAAGGAGGGTAAAATCGGATGAGCATATGGCAAAATTCAACACAAAATCCATCTCAAATCGGGGTGCATTTTGTTATTTTCCTTTAGCGCCGATGACAAAATTTATAAAACGTTTGTGAAACATTTATACATACATAAATTTCCATTTAAAAACTTAATTTTCTTGACCATGGAGTAAAAAATGTATCTGAAATGAAAGTCTTCAAAAATTTCGCTGCTTTGGTTGAATTTCAAAACAGGAAATCTTGCGCTTCGCCGTAAAGAAAATATTGTTGAATTCCTTGAAGGACGTTTTCGTAACAAACAGCTTTCTTTAGTCCACAAAAAGGAAACTGAGCATTCATTTGAATTTTTCCTTTCTATTTGTGTCTTTTAACTGTGTCCTTTTAACCCTGAAATGCAAAACTTGTGTCTTGAAAAACCACCTCATAACCAGTCTCCTCTACTATACCTACTGCCTATGGTGTGATTCACAGATGGCGGGACCGCTTTAACTATATGTTGTATACTCTTCGCATAAAACATGCTTTTTCAACCGAACTTATTGCGTGTTTTGTGGGAACTTTATTATAAGAAACGATAAATAACAGGTCGCGCAGGTGGAGATCTCTCTTCTTCTCCAACGAAAACAAGGGCAAAAAATGCGCTAAAGAGACAGTGGCGATAAAATCAGGAAGGCGAAGAAGCAAAAAAGGCCAAGAATGAATTAATAAGGGCAGAGAACTTTTCAAGATTAAACAGGTTTGAAAAGATAAAAGTTTGGTAATAAATAAATGAAATCTCTCAAAACAAAAACCATGTAAAATAGTGACAGTGCTGCTGTGGATCATGATTTAGATATTCATTTCATCAATCAAAACCTTTATTGTCAACAGTCCTATTTTCACGTTCTTTTAATTTGTTTTTTGATATTTTAATTTAATACTGTTGCTGTTAATTCTGTTAGTATTTTAGACAGGGAATAGTAAAATATGTGCTTGAACCACACCTAAGTGATCCTATACACTTTACACCTAACTGACTGGCCGGGCCATTCCCGTCGTATTGAGAATTTCACTTTTAATCAAAACTACCCAGCCAGATCAGTCTAATCCTAAATAGCATGCATGAAGGAAATAGTTTGGGAAAGGCCTATTTCATTTTCAAAATGGCCGGTCCGGCCATGGTTCGAACAGCCAGTTCTGACTTTTGGAGAGCGTTCTAAGTTAAACAGACGAAATAAAAGGATAATACTACTTTGATGACCACAACGCGGGACAAATTAAAGTTCTTTATTCCTTGTAGAAGGATCTCTCCCTGGCCCACTGATAATCGTAATTGTCAAAGTTGCCATCAAGAAGATGCGTCAGGCTTGAAAAAAAGAAAAAAAAAAATGCAGGCGATGTACATTTTCGCAGTCCCTTTTAAGTCTATCCTTTATCTCCTTTTTTTCTAGCCTGAAATGTTTTTCATTTGATCATTTGGTACTGCCCTGACACTAGCTCAAATTGAGTTAAATTATTTGTTTAGGAGAAAACTTTACATTGGAGATACACGTAAGATTCTACCAAATCAAAACGGTGGAAATGCGTTGATCTATCATAATCAATGTTTCTTCCTTTTCCTTTAAGATACATGATACGAACAAACATGAAGACAGCTAGCCTTAGATCTTTCCACGGCATTAAGGACCATTTCAGGACTGAAATGTAAGTACGTTTCATATGTAAAGTATACTTATAGCTGAGTATCACAACGATGTCTTAGACTCAAATTTGAAGAAAAAATTGAAACAGGAGGGAAAAAAGCGCCTTTTTGCAGTTTCGTCTGGCCTTTTCCGCGATCTCAACAAGTCGAAACGAGCGAAAAGGAATTCGAAACTGGATCACAAAGGTGGAGATTGAGAGCTAGGAAGGGAGGGCGGTATTTTTTTGTGACGATAAATCTTTTCTTCATTCGTCATCACTAAATGGCGAGTTGAAAGCAGTACAAATATCTCGTCTAGTTTTGTCCCAAATGTGAGGGGTCAGAAGCCATAAAGGGCTGAATTTAATACTGAGGATCACTGCGATGTAGCAAAAATGTACTACATTTTTTAACTCTTTTATTGTTCAGAGGGAAAACTTAAGATTTCAGTTGCTCTTTTGTTAAAAAAGAGGATACTATCAAGCTAAATAGCTGCGAAGAGGTTAATCGTTTGACTTCCTGTACAAAACAGAATGCCTGTAGTTTTCCTGCCACTTAGACTCATCCAGGCAAACAGTTGGTTTTTCCCGCTTCATCGATGGCGTACAGGGGCGTAAGGACAATACATGTGCGGCGAAACTTTGCTTTGCATTTTTTCCCCTTTTCCTCGCTGTTTTGCCGTTTTCTCTCGTCAAATACAGAACCAATGAGTACTTTATTTACAAAAAATGCTAAAAACGTGTACGTGTCTGTCTGTAAAACTCGCCGTTTCCCTTAATATTGCATATAAGGGTCCAGATTTAAGAGGAAATTGCAAAGCACTGAATAACTTTCGCGGATTCAAAAACAGAAAACAAACCTGTAAAAGCTTCCACAACAATTCCACCGGGACCTGATTGTATCAGTTGCATGTTTTTTTTCCGTTTGCAAACTTAGCGATTCTTATCATCTCTCTACCGCTGTTTTTCAACAGAAGTTTGCAAGAAGGAAAAATTGGGATTATGAAATTCTGGGATGCAAGAGTCACCTACACTGTTCTTCTGTGAGTTGATTTATGATCACAAAGATATCAGAAATATGAATTTTATGTGCAGCTATTTTTGTCTTCATCATTAGCCCCTAGATAGCGATTACTTAGTCTTTTTTTTTTATTTTTCACTTTAGCGGCTTTGGGCATGGTGATTCTGAATACATCAACATGGTCTCTTTTAAAAATTCTTGGATTAGAGGCCAACTACTGGCAGCTTTTAAACAATCTGGACTTGCCAATCAAAGTCTTGGAGAATACAAATTACTACCATGTTCACTGGGGTGGTTCGTTAATGCCTCCTCTGAAGCCAATGAATGCATAATGTGTCCAGCAGGTAAATTACTTCTTAGTCTAACTGACAATACATCAAATCATTAAATTGTGGAGATTGCCTTTGATATGGACATTTTAATTGCTCTCATTGTTTAGAACGTGAACTTTACAGAGTATCAGATGAAGTGTTTTTCTTTCTTAATAGAATACTTAAAGCAGAGAGTTCTTTCGGATGTCTACAATTTTTTTTAACAAAAGAACAGTCCTCGCCATTTTTTGTTTTGGTCTGATTGGAAAGCAAGCATAAGAAAAGAAACCCAATTCCGGTATACGTAGTCTAACATTGACGATGTTGATCCACTAAAATAGGATAATCATAATGTTTAGTAAATACAGTAACAGTTTCAGGTATTGGAACTGCTTTTTATCCACGATAATTGAGGGTGCCATCTTTTTGATATTGTTTTAGCTGCTTGTCTCGCTAAAAGCAAAACAACTTCTGGGACCAGGTTTAATTACGTTGCAACGTGTCTCCCCTCTGACAATCTATAAGCCTTACTAAAATAGGGGAGCCGACCTTTCAAGAACCTCGAACTAAATATTATTCCGTCATTTTAAACCCTGTTTTGTAGGCGAAAAAGTGCCCCTTCCTAAAGAACAAGACAGGCTAACGCTATAGCTAAAAAACTTTGCATAATTTTAGCACCTCTTCAGCAACAGATTAACGTGATGAAATGTCATTAATGACGTTATGACGTTATTAGTGTAAAAGTTGACATTTTTTACCACTAGATACATTTATCTCGTCCTTAGAATCCATTTCGTTGATGGTGTTATTTACAACAACAACAACAACTTTATTTTGTACTCCACATCACTCCCTTCGTTCTCGCTTTCCTTAATAATTAACTCAAATATCCCCCAGTGATCGCGAGCGACTGGAGACGAGGCGGGAACCTGACCAGTATAAGAGTTTTGCATGGGAAAGTTACGTTCGCCAACAAATTTCGTCGTCTTTGAAGATTTTTATCGGCAAAAGAAAAAAAATCCAGCTTGGTTTCGATAATATATATCCTGCAAATAATCAACATGTGCCAAGACAACGTTAAACATGGAAAAAACTGTACAAAAGAGTGATTCTATTCCTCATGCGGTGTCATTACTGTGTATGGGTAAATTATATTAGGGCATTTTACTAAGAAATGTATGGAAAGCAGGGCTGCAAAGCTGTTCATGAAACGGTGCATTTGGTTAAATTTAAAGGCAAAGTTTGCTCATTTTTTTTTCGAGTGCTTATATTACGCTACTTAGTACTAAGGATATAAAGTACTGTATGGTACCTACGTACTTGGCCGCACAACAACAGAACAAACTTAATAATATACAATTTCCTGTTTGTGCTAATGTTGGGATGCAATTCAGCTGAGAAATTCTGCCACAGGCTAGCGAGAAGCACACACAAACACGATTTTCACTTTAGCAATTTCGGCTTTGGAGTATTCCAAAGCCAGAAATGTTATATCATGTTTTGGTGCATAGAGTGCTATCAAACTAAGACAGCTGGAGCTATATTGGAATCCGATTTCAGTAGCCTTCTTTGATCAGGTCGCTTTATTTTCTGATTTTAACGGTTTATTTGAGTTACCTAGACCAGGTTTTGCTCCCTATAGCAGTAATGCCTTTTATATGTTAGAATAAAGCTGAAAAAAACATTTAAAAAAGCTCAGTGCGAATTTAATGAACAATTTTCATGTTCGAAACATGAAATTCCGTAGCCGTAAATACAAGTGGAAAGCACACTGGAGGATGCCAAGGCTGCCTGGTAGAAGAATGATGTCGTTGCCACATTTGAAAAAGTCCTTATACCCTTTTTATACAACTACGTAAGAAACATGTTTCTTTCCCCACACCAATGGGAAGAAGTGATTTCTATAACGGCAGCTACACTCAAGTTTCAGGTCTAATCCGTACAGTTCTGAAACCTGGTCCTAAATCAGCCACCTCATTCTTGTCACGGTTTCAAAATAGCTACTTGTGGGAATGATTTATTCATCATTCATCAATAGAAGTTCTATTAAGTGATCACCAGAACGACTATTTCCCGGGAGTGATGACTACTTTATAGAGGTTTGACTGTATTGTTTCCTCTCAACCGAATGATGAATAAATCAAGTAGCTATTTTAAAGCAAGAATGAGGTGGATGATTGAGTCGACTGCTAAAGAGAGGTGTTTTAATATTTAACAAGTATTACGACAAAAAAAATATTGCATGGATCACTTCATCTTCTTGTTAGTAACACCATAAACAGGAAAAAAACACCTATTATAATTGTAAACTGCTAAACGTTTATTCCAACAATTTGACTGATTCATTAAGTCATGGAATTTCCAACTCCTTTGAGCTGTGAAAAAGATCTAATAAGACTGGGTGTAACGTAAGATTGTCGTACAGAAAGGGTCTGAAGGATACGGTTTTGACTTTAATCTCCATGCATGAAACCATTAAAAAATTCATTCAAACCCCTAATCTCTTGAAGTGTTTGGCCGGCTAAGCTATCCCTTCGGGATATTACGACATTTGGCTTAAACGGGTTGTGTCTCACAAAAGGGTACGATTTTCGGGTCTTGTGTCTAAACTGGAATACAATTTTTACCAGTCAGTGTTTTGAACGGGAAATGGTTTAATAATAATAATAATAATAATAATAATAATTTATTACATTTAATATAGCGCTTTATCTATTAAAATATTCTAAAGCGCTTTACAATATGTACAAGAAAATAAATATATATATACAATAAATGGAAAGAAATAATAATAGTTATAAGAATATAAAATTACAAATTAAAAGCTTTCTTAAAAAGATGTCTTCAACTGCACTTTAAAAGAGTCAATGTTCCTACAGTTTCTAAGGCTAGATGGTAAGCATTCCATACTGTTGGTCCAGCATGGAAAAAGGCTCGATCGCCAAAAGTCTTCCGTGTCACCTTAGGGATTACAAGCAATGTTTCAGAATCAGACGGCAAGCTGTATCCAGTTCTAGGCTTTACAACAAGTAGTTGAGATAAATATTGTGGCGCGAGGCCGTTCAACGTTTTAAAAACTAAAAGCACAATCAAATTCTACTCTAAATTTCACTGGCAACCAATGAAGTTCCCTAAGTACCGGAGTAATATGGGCAAACTTAGGAATTAAGCATGTAACCCGAGCCGCCGCATTAAGAACTTTTTTGAAGTCGGTCATATTGATATTGCGGAAGCTTATACAAAAGACCGTTGCAATAATCTAAATGAGATGTAAGAAACGCATGAATTAAACACTTTGTTGATTCTGCAGACAGATATTTCCTAATTTGCCTAATATTATAAAGCCCCCCTAAATACCTTACTACACACCTTTCCTATATGAATATTCATAGACATATGGTTATCAAACCATGTGCCAAGATTTCTAACATGCTTAAGGGGTTGAATCTCACAGTCACCAACTTTAATTGAAGCCATGGTAACCTTAGATAACTGCTGCGACGAACCGATGATTAGAAATTCTGCCTTTGAATCATTAAACATCAACCTGTGTGAGACTAACCAAGCCCTAACATCAGCTATGCAGTTCTCAATAGCCTTAATCGCTTGATCTTGAGCAGCAAACGAATCTGGACGAAACGACACGTACAACTGAGTATCATCAGCGTACCCATGAACGGATGGAAGGTGCTTCTTAACAACCTTAAACAGCCTTGATGCATACAATAGAAAAAGGACAGGTCCCAAACAGCTCCCCTGAGGAACACCATAATTTAAATTGAATGTCTTGGAGGACTGCTGATTAACAATTACACGTTGTACTCTTCCAGTCAAATATGATCTAAACCACTTCAGAACATCACCGCAAATTCCAAAATCTGATTCCAGGATGTTATGATCGACAGTGTCGAAAGCGGCACTAAGATCTACAAGAACAAAAAGAGTTACTTCCTGTTTGTCCATGTTGGAGAGTATATCACTCTGGGTCCAGTTGTTCGAAAGCCGATTAGCGCTTAACCCGGGATTAAATTTAACCCGGGTTTCTTTTTCTTGTGTTCAAAAGCATTTTCTCGGATAATTTTCTGTGCTATTTTTAGAGCTTCCAATCATCAACTTGTAGACAAAAAGAATTAAAACTCAAATGCTTTTTAAGCTTTTAAATCTGAATTCAAATCTCGCACTAACCCTGGGTTATCTTAACTCAGCTTTGAACAACTCGGCCCTGGACTTTAAGAAGAGCCGTCTCAGTTGAATGAAACTGATGATAGGATAACTGATGAACTGGAAGTGGAGCATTATCAGAGCAATGCCGGAAAAGCTGACCTACAACTGCCTTCTCAGCTGATTTGGAGACCATAGGCAGATTACTAACCGTCCTAAAGTTCTTATATACTAGTTCAAGTCCCAGTTTCTTTAACAACGGTCTAATTAAAGCAGCTTTCCAACTGTCGAGAACTTGTCCCTGTTGAAGGGATAGATTAATCATTTTAGTTATGACTGGAATTAGTTCACTGTCACACAGTTTCAGCAACCATGTCGGTATCGGGTCTAACTGACAACTAGCATTAGAAGAGCCCATAATGATATCAGACACTTCTTCCTCGGAGAGGACATCAAACTTCTCAAACTTGTTCTCATGTGTAGGAACATTTAGAACTGGTGGAACAACAGTTGTCCTTGGACAACTTGAACTGGTGGAACAACAGTTGGTTGTCCTTGGTCTGGTTTGATAGTACTAACAATAAATTGATATTGTTTTAAAATCCAATTCTAAGATGGCAAATCCAAAACTGATCCTTTCTTGTGTGAAAAAAGAAACAAGGCAGATAAAAACACGAGCGAGACATATTCGTATTATTATTCTTTTGTTTCCACACATTGTCTATTTCGTTGGACTGTCGTCATTGTCAAGTTCAAGCCGGTTGTCGAATTTCTTTTTCTTTTTGCTACCCCACGTGGCTAGCTAAATAAAGAAAGGAGATTTATTTAGCTTTGAACATGGAGTTATATTTGAGCTCTACACAAAGTTATTTTAAAAGTTTTTCGTCTACACAAGGTAGTGAAATAGACGCTTTCGAACAGATTCAGGGTTTCCAGGCCTCGGCGACACCTGCACCCATAACATCCCTAATACTTTCTCCTTTTGGACGTGTGAAGTTTACATGTAAGACAGAAGCTGATATTCGGAAGCTACATTTTATTACTGGACACAATACTTTTCTTTATGGCTCGGTAAACGGACCTAAATTACTGAAAAAAAAAAACTATACATCTCAAAAGGCGTGTAATAAACTTTAATTGCAGGGTTGCCATGAAATCAATTTTTTCTTTCACGGGGTAGTTGATAAAATTTCTGCTGTCATAAGTCGATTCAATATTTTTGAGAGTTTAGGTTCCCATTAAATTCTAGTAAGTTTTCTTTTACATTATTTTTACTTTTTAATTTCCTTTGGTAGTGATCCATTTTTTATCCTTTCTTCTTCCAGGAGGTTTCTACTCAGACCAGCTGGCTTTTGTAAATGACAGCTGCCTTCACTGTGAAAATGGGACTTTCGTCCATTACAATAACGCTCCAGGGAAAAGTCCCTTTGATTGTAAGACATGTCCAGAAGGTGATTATCTTAAATCCCCTCTGTTACCTCTGTTTTGTATGTTCACTTAAAAACTATGGCTCATTTTATAATCGCGTCTGGGGAAACTGGTTATAATTAAATGTACATCAACATTGTATTTAAAGTTTTGATTAAAACTAGAGGTTAGAAATTGTGATCGTAATACTGCGAGCAGATGCTGGGCAGTAAAACATCATCTGAACCGAAACGATAAATGGCGATACATATAATTTAAATCAGAGACGCGTTTACTGAGCCAAATAATAGTTGTGGGATAAAAAATTACACGGGAGTGAGTTCTTTGTGATTTGTTTGTTAATTGGCCAATTTGCAGTCATACTAACTTGAAATTGTTTACAAGCGCTACAAAGAGCCAAACTTAGCGAAGTTACGCAATGAGAGTGCGTCAGCATGATTTTAAATTGAGTTTATCGTGACACCGCTAACATCCTGAAAAAAAAAATAGAAAATAAATAGCAACAGAACGCCAAAAGGAACCCAAGGAATTTACCCAGGGACGGATTAATGCGCAGCTCCTTTTACACAACGGAAACAAAATATTAGCTGGGCTTACCAGATCTTTTCTAACCCTGATTGGTTAGTTCAAACAAAAGCGCGAATATTTTAAATGCGCTCTCGGCGCTAAACAACCCGTTATAAACAAAACATAGACGCAAAGCTAAACAGAAAAATCTTAAAGTCAGTCGTGATTGGTTATAACAAAACCTTTTTCTCCTTTCCATAGCGATGAACGGACTATATCTTGATGCTATCGGAAGTCTTAATGTTTGGTTAGCTTATTGTCGTGTTTTTTACGCTTCGCAAGCCATGAGTGTATTATCCCTGGTGAAAAACTTTTTAAGATCTTTGCAGATCTCTTTGAAGATCTGCAAAAGAATCTTTTGAGGACCTTGTAAAGATCCATAAGGATCTTAATAAAGATTTTTAAGGATCTTGCATATTCTTGCAAAGATCCTAAAAGATCCTCAAAATCTTTAGAAGTTCCTGCAAGGATCCTCAAGGTTCCTGTAAAGATCTTTGTAAGTCCCTACAAGGATCCTCAAGGACCCTGCAAAGCTAAGATCCTTGCAAGTACCTGCAAGGATCCTCAAGGACCGTGCAAAGAATCTTAAGGTCCCTGCAAGGATCCCTGAGGTCCCTGCAAAGATCCTTAAGGTCCCTGTAAAGATCCTCGAGGTTCCTGCAAAGATCCTTGAGCTCCTTGCAAAGATCCTCGAGGTCCCTTCAAAGGTCCTGCATGATGTGCATTGTAGTACAATGTACAGATCCTAAGTACACACTTTACAGTAGACCAAACTCACTTAAGGCCGTCACTTTAAATTGTAAAGACTCAGCGAACCCCAGCTGAGTTAGGAGTTAGGCAGGAATAAAACGTAGCATACAAGTTAAAGGCTTTCTTGAATGAAAAAAATATATATATCCATTGAATATCTTTCAATTATGTTTTATTATACAAATACCTCTTCCATTGTAAAATATTCTACAGCTGTACAGTCTCATCTCATAAAATTAGAAATTTTACTTATAATATTAAATATTTTTTTCAAGCTACCCACTGATCTAGATGTAGTGCTTGTATTACTAATGGTAACTACTGTAGTTGTGTCAGACATACATTGTAATTTACAGTCTAATCAGATGCCAGATATAATGATCTAAATAAGTATCATTGACACTTGCTTGAAACCATTATTGTTCATGTATGAAGAAACAATTTTGGCTGATGCATGTTAGGACAAGGTATTCTACATGTATGACATTTTTTCAATAAACCACTGGCAGACAGCCACTATAATTATTGTTGAGAAAGTTTATAATGACAACGACTCATTCCTACATTGATTTTATGTACAGGGTACTGCTACCCCGTGTTCAACCCTAAGAAATTGTTTCTATTTAACTGATCTTGAAATGTTGCAACTAAAAATAATTGAACTGTAAAAGAATGTCAAAGATTATCCTTCCTATAAATTCACTAGCCCTTTCGCTCATTGTCTGAATGATGGTTGGCAATTAATGTCACTTGATACTTCCTTTAACAATTCAAATCAATCAAGCCTTTATATTATGCCCGGAATAAATCAATAGCAACGTAAGATCAGGGGGAAGTTGCCCCCCCCCCCCCCCCCCCAGGAAAAAAAATGTTTTTTTTTCTAACATAGTGTTTGATTTTGCTGGGATATTTCTTGTAGCTGTATTGGTCCGACTAGTAGATTTCAGTGCGACAGAATATTTCGTAAAAAATTAAGCCTCTTGTTTTTCTTCTTTGAAATGTACTAGTCATGGAGGTATGTACCGCGCGTATTAATTAGCAAACATTAGCATAACGTCAAAATAGTGAATTTTGTCACGCAGATTTTTGGCCGGTTCGTAGGCTAGGTTCGTCTTGAAATTTCAAGGTCTTAAAGTGAATCAATCTTAATGAAAGTTTCAGACATTATTATATACATTATGAAGATTATGGGATTTGATTTAAAAAAAAATTCGTTCGAGTAGTTTCAGAGATAAACAAAAAAGCGCTGAAAGTCGAGATTTTAGTTGCGCTTAGACAGGTGGTGAGAAAGCAGGTTGGTTTACAAGATCGCAAGAACGAAAATACACCAAACTTTCCTAGCATTGAAAAAGATATTAAGCACCATTCCGACGCTACTTAAGATTAACTTAAGTCATTTAGAACTTTTTTATTAAATAATTTATCACGGCTATTGAAAATACGAGGTTTGAAATATAATTACATTTTACTTGAATTCAAACATACAGAATTTTTTACTTCTCACTGAGGTTATTTGCTAAACACCAAACTTTAAGTTCCTAGTGTTGGATTTTTAGTAGCAGATCTAGATTGCGCAAAATTCGTCTCTTATCAATTTCCAATTTTTTTGTTTATTGTTGTCATAGTAATATCGATTTTAGTTAAAATTACATTTTGACAAATTTCAATCCATAGTCAATCACTGGCGAAAATTTTATAGCGATCGGACACGGATGAAATCCTTTTTAAGGCGACAGAAAAATATCGGTATGGTCTCCGAAAAACTGTATCGAAACACCTTAAGATACCTTGACATAACAAGCTGCGAAAATGGGAAGGAAAGTAGTTTAACACTATCCCTTAAAAACAACAGAGGGCTGCAGGTTTTAAAAATAGCGAATTGTTTTCAGATAGAAGGAAATTCAATGATTTCCATGCACCTGATAAAGCCTTGTACAACGACTGCTCAACGCCATCGAGCAAACGCCGCACACAAAGATCAGCCATCAGACTACTACAGGATTAATGTGTTCTATTCATTTATAGATCACGTTTATTGTCGGTGAACTTGAAACGAGATTTTTAATCCAGCACGAAGGCCTGATTACCGCTCAAAACCTGCTCCCTTTTTACTTGCCCAAGTTAACTGACAGGCTTATCGAGAAGATCAAGAACTACTTCAGCAAGCATCTAGATCTCTCGGAGAAGTCTAATTTTGACGCAGAGCTAGCAAGGTGGAGAATGAAACACGGGATGGAGCCAGAGTCAGAACAAGAGGGAGCAATGCCTGATTGCAGTCAGCAAGAATTTCCCGCCATTCACAAGGTGCTGTCGATCTTTCTAACCATGCCTATCGGAAGCGTCAGAATATCGATTAAGCGGTATAGCTATGCTGTTAATTTATCGCGGAACGGACTTCATTCCCACTCCAAAAGAGATCTATGACATGAAGTCAAATTGGAGAAGAATCTAGAACAGCCTAATATAGATTCGTTTTTGAGACTTGGTATTCTGATACCGAAACCTGCAATTTTAGCTCAGTTCCTTCAAGCCAATCTCTGTTCATACTAACAAAGGAAGGCTTTTGAAACCATCCATACAAAGTGTTAATTAAAACTTCTTCTACTGCTGTTCACAGTATAGCTTGAGTTAAAGATGGTATATAAATCATCATTGTGTAGCAGGGACCTCGGGGGCAATTTCAAACTAAACAAGGTGTTTATGCCATAATAAATCATGACAATTAAACAAAAAGTATCAGTGTGGTTTGTTTCCTTAAAGGTCTTAGAAGCAACCTTCTGTGTCGGGGTGAAAACAAAATGTCCAACTAGAAACCCTGTCTGTATACCGGAGACCCCTGTGAAGGTGTGCGGAGTTTGCCCCCGCAGACAAAAAAAATCGTAGGTACGGCCCTGAAGATATAAATAATGAATTTATCATTGCTAGATTCTTCCTTCAATTTGCATTGCATATACTCGTCTTAATATTATACAGTATAATAGAGTGATTTATATTATCATAATAATGACAACTAGTGCATAATAGCACATAGTATTCTACTACCTACAATGTAAAGTAAAGTCACTCTGATTTTTAAGTGTAATGTATCACATTATTACATACCAACAAAAAGCGACTATCATCCATAACTAAGTAAACATT
The DNA here is from genome assembly GCA_038088405.1 of Porites divaricata. Classification (NCBI taxonomy): domain Eukaryota; kingdom Metazoa; phylum Cnidaria; class Anthozoa; order Scleractinia; family Poritidae; genus Porites; species Porites divaricata. Next base: position 17,714,003 of record JBBMOI010000008.1, on the reverse strand, counting down.
TTCGGTATTAATTTATCATTGTATAATGTCAAGTCCTTCTTTTAGTTTTAATTTTCAAGCAAACAAAAAGCATCACAAGACATGTACCTATAAAAAGGAAAAAAATGTAACATTTAATGTACTGCATGTACAGTGTATAATGTGTCTGGTTAAAATAGGCCAGAAATGTCAGCAGTAAGCACACCTAGTAATAATATTGCTAAAGAAAATGATAAGAATTCAAAAGAGTGGCTGTTGACATTAATGTTACTACAATACTTATCAGATATGGTTTTACCACTTTTATTTTTCTCCCTGTACATGTGTATCCACAATAATTATTGTGGATACACATGTAAATGCAGGCAGAAGGGTAAAAGTGGTAAAACCATGTGCTACTTTTCATGTACACTTGTTTGTAATAATAGCTCTTCATATGAATAGTTATCCTTGTTTTTGGGCTCACGATATATGTGTATCATGTCCCAAGCATCTTCATATGCACTGTAGACAATTTCTACTGGATTTTTCTCTATAACTTTTACTTGCAAGTTTTACTCATGTTTCTCTTGTGTGATTATTGGAGTTGGGGGTCGGGGGTGAGAATTACAAACTCAAGGACTCGCAGGATTTTTTATTTCCCACTGCCTAGTTGACGAAAAGTGCTATATTGACTAAGGAGTGAAAAATAGTTGATTACTTTCGATTCACGACAGCTAATAAACATTTTCCCAAAATGTTTAAATTCAAACCTTTAGACCTATATACAATAACAATGAAAAATTGTGCAAATAAACTCATTTTAACCAATTAGTGTTCATGACGCCCAAGCATACATGTAGTTATCCCAAGCCTCTTCACGAACATGGCATGGAATTATGACAATCTTACGCATGATTTAATTTGACCTTTTACCATCTCCCTGGTACAAGTCCAGCCCTTCGGGCCCAGGGGTGGGGCAAATAAAAAATATCTTCTCTTTGATTTTCCGAAGTACCTGTTATTTCTCGCGCGGTCAGATGCCCGATAGCTGCGGACCTTAAGAATACGTATTTTCAAGCGAAAATGCAGGAATTTGTGGGAGAGTGGTTGAAGAACACTCGTACATGCAACACAAACCATGAAAAAAGGGCAAGCATAAATTATAATATTTGAAGTTCTTCAGTCGGCAAACGATTAGGCTTATTTTCGCAGTAGAAAACTTTCCATTGCCACAAAAAGCGAGAAGACTCTTTGTCAAGTTCCGCGAATAAAAAACACAACCAAACACTGTCCAAGGGAAAGAAAAATATGCTGCAAAAATACATACATAGCTAGTTTACATACTTACGACGGTGAGTTTTGCTAGGAACAATTACACGTTTGTAACGTTCCGCGTCAAGTCAATCTAATGTTCTTGCTTCTTAGAGTGTTTTCAGACAAGAATAACTGAAAACGGCTATAAGAGCCAAATTACATACCCGGCATAAGTGAACGATGCGCTCTTGAATTACATGAAAAGTCTGCTTTTTATTTGTGGTCTTTATTTGACAGACTGTGACTAAGTCCTTTTTTAGGCAATCCTTGAAAAAAAAAAAAAGAAAACACAGCAACAAAGAAAAAAACTTGGTTGGCGGAAAAACTATTTAACTTTATTTTAATTATTTATGCAACCATCTCCCACCGATTACAGTTTAGTTTATTAATTGTTTGTAACAATGGTTTCGATTTCTTTTGTTTGACAGGCACTGAAGCAAAGGCATTTGCAGGATTTCGCGCCTGTAAATGTTTGGATAATTATTACCGAACGAATCTGTTTGGGAATTGTACACCATGTGAGAAGAAACAGGGACTACATTGTCACCATGATTTTGCGAATCTTACAGTTGGCTACTGGTGGCGGTGGAAAGATCAGACACACTTAGAACAGTACCGAAACTTCAGTAAAAACGTAAAGAATTTCTCCTTTACTCCTAAATTACACAAAGCAAATGATTCCGGTATTGAATACCCGCACACCATACCTCAGCCGTACAGATGTCCCATGGCAGAAGCTTGTAAGGGAGGTTTAAATTCTTCATGTGAGGTTGGTTATGAAGGACCGCTATGTGCAGTTTGCAGCGATGGATATTACAAACAACTGAAGAAATGTAAGCTGTGCCCAACAAAAGGATGGATGATCGGACAGCTTGCAATTATTGGGGCGTTGGTTATATTATTTGTTATACTTGTGGTGTGGGGAAGCAAGAAAAAGAGCAAAAAAGACGCTGGACGATCTTCCCTTGACAAGATCCTTGGAAAGATTAAAGTTGTGATTGGCTTTTATCAGGTGCTGTTTGGTATCATGGAGGCGTTTTCATACATAAAATGGCCTGGAAGTCTTTCCGTTGTTGGGGAATATTCCGAGATTATTCAGATGAACATCGTTCAGATAGCTCCCCTCCACTGCATCCTTTCTGGCTTGAAATTTGACGCATTCACAAGTTTATTTGCAGTTATGGGATTGAATATTGCAGCAGTCATCGTCGCCCTTTCTAGCCTTGCCCTCGCCACTTGGAGATCGACACGACATATGTCGAATGAAGAAGAAAAAATGAAGAAAAAGGAGCAAATTAAAGCGATCGTAAAGAGAAGCCTGTTTTTCTTTCTTTACGTGACCTATCTAAACACTTGCCTAAAAACTGCTCAGGTCGTACCTCTTGCCTGCCACAGGATTTGCGTTAACGAAAAAGATGAAAGCTGCGAAGAGTACTTAAAGGCCGATTATAGCATTGACTGCAAAGGAGAGAGATATAACCGATTAGTCATCGTGGGATACTGTTCCATTGTGTATGTAATTGTTCTGCCTGCTGCTGCTTTCATAGCAATTTGGAAACAACAGAGAGCGACGAGGGAAACCGAGGATGAAACAAAAAACGACACAGATGATGTTGAAGACCAAGGTACCGAACAATCAGGACTGAGCTTCTTACACGAAAACTACAACTGTCGTTGTTGGTATTGGGAACTAGTGGAGACAGTTCGAAAGGTTATATTGACATCTGGATTGATCCTTTTGGGTGGCGAGAGCAGAGCTTACATTGGGCTAGCATTACTTTTAGCTGGTTTGTATGGAATGTATTTCGGGTTAAAAAAGCCTATAAGTGATCCATTCGAAAACAACCTTATGCTGTCTTCACTTGCCGTTACGTTCGTAAACCTTGCAATAGGAGCCGTGAGCACAATCCCGAGTGAAGGTTTTTCGGCATCAGTCGACCCGATCGTGGATAATCTGGTGTTCAATGGCTTGGTCTTTGTTGCCAACTCCTTGGTTATTGGACTCCTTGTCGGTAAGTCATCATCCTGCATTGTATTTTTCTGTCACAAAATCCTCTTACAAACAACAGGCAGGTTCACACCTTAACTGGGCACAATGATTTACTTGGTAAAAGCTCTTGCAATGAAAGATATACATAGCTTACTTCATAATTAATGAGTGCGCACGATTCACGAGTTGTACTGAGCGAACCATATCAATGAAGTAATTCGCTTATTAAATGAGTACTAAGATATAACGAATTAAAGTCGGCTCTTGTTCTTTTTTTCTTTTAATCACGACCAAATCAAATAGGCTTTGGAACGGTCTTCTTAGATCATTCCTCTACGAACAGCGATATACTGGCATGTGTGGTGGAAACTACAATGCTTAATTAAAACGAGGTTACAGGATATTGCCATTTTTATGTTTAAAATCGACAAAAAATTATCATGATCAGAACCGACAAATATATCGGAACTCTTTCGTCGTTCACAGGCAGATTATTACATATACCAACAGTAAGAACTGTTTCGTACGGAAAACACTAAGTTAGGTTTTTGACTCTACTAATTAATGGTCGAAGTTAGGTATGAGAGATAGAAATGAGATATCATTAAAGAAAATCAAAGACAGCATAAAGAAAAAGGACTTGGAGGGGGAGGGGTGGGTAATACAAGGAGAAAAATGTAAGGGATGTTAATTATGCATGACTTACGTCAGTATAAAAGTAGCTGTCAAGTATTTTAGTGAGATTATTTAGAAACCTTCATCTTGCTAGATAGTTGATAACTAATCTAGATTTAGACTGAACTGAATTTTCAGAAGCCGATATCTTTTATTAACTACTTTTAATTACATTTTATATGTTAATAATTTCTGAAATAATTAGATTAGCTATAGTGATAGTGTATTAACTAATTTTTACGTAAAAGTATTCCCGATTAGTGGGCCTCCTTAGGCAGCTAGAAGAGTTAATTACACTTGTATGTACGCACTGGAAAAACCCATACCATCTTTGTTGTTTTGAGAGAAATTCGTATGCGACCCGTGATTGTTTATACAACATTTTTCACTTGTGAGAAAAATCGTTTGAGTGACCTCTGAGTTTGTTTCAAAATTATGAAGTTTTCTATTTTTTAATGTATTACTAAAGCTTCACCTGAATTAGAAAATGCTAAACGATTTCATCTTCGTGGTATACCTTTTTATCACCAATTAGATGACATTATTGTAGTATACAGCTAATTTGAGAAATGTTGTCAGATAAAGTGCACGCTACAACCCCGAAGAGGTCTTGGGGGTGGTTTTGAGTTCACTGTTTTTTAAAGAAATTTGAAAGAATGGCAGGAGAGGCCATGGGCATATGTCTTTGAGTGTTAAAGGAAAGCAACAAAAGTAGGTTCGACAGCTACAGTGTCAGGAACAGTGCATTGCGCATATCCCATATTACCTTTCGGAATTGTCGCGTGCACATTTTTTCCGAGAACCTTTCTCGAAATAGTTGTATATACTTACTGCCTCTGTAGTACTTCAAATTAAGAACAAATGTAAGCGTAAACAGGAGAAATTAAAAAAAAAAAAAACACTCTGATAGTGATAGTACCGATATGATCCGAACTGATATGATCCGAAAAAGGGTAAAAAACATAATAGGGTACTTGTAAACTTTGTTTCAAAACATTCTGCAATATTATTGTTAGTGCTTCTTTCGCATTTCGGGTATTTTACGTTTAAATCAGTTCTTTCAAGGCTTTTTGTCAAAACAGACAGTTTTTTTTACTCATTATCACCATTGTACTGTTCTCGTGCAAGTTACCGCCTTCAGGTCTTTCCTCTGTGATCAAAGGTTAATATAAATTGAAGGCCAAGTTTTAATTTGAACGAGTTTTTATTTTGCTTCAGTGCAATATCTGTTGTATATTTACCACTACGTAAAAGAATGGCGCAAGAATCCAAAATGTTCACTATCCTGCTGCCTGGCCTTGCTGTTGCCTTTTCGTCAACTTCAAGGAGAAATACGCGGATTTGCTGGGAGTAAGCCACTAAAGCAGCAATTGAAAACTGGTAAAATCGAGATGCAATCGATTGCTAGTACTTCAAGGGAGAGTGGAGCAGTTAATGTTACTCTTGAAGATTATAATGAAGAACGAGAACAAGAGGACACGACAACTGACGAGAAAAGCATTGAACAGGGCGTTCAGACAATAGCAAAGGCCATTATTCATGAGATTCCAAGAGAAACTTACGACACCAAACTTCAAGGAGAAATATGCGGATTAACTGGGAGGAAGCTACTAACTGAGCAGCAATTGAAAACTGGTAAAATCGAGATGCAATCGATTGCTAGTACTTCAAGGGAGAGTGGAGCAGTTAATGTTACTCTTGAAGATTATAATGAAGAACGAGAACAAGAGGACACAACAACTGACGAGAAAAGCATTGAACAGGGCGTTCAGACAATAGCAAAGGCCATTATTCATGAGATTCCAAGAGAAACTTACGACACCAAACTTCAAGGAGAAATACGCGGATTAACTGGGAGGAAGCTACTAACTGAGCAGCAATTGAAAACTGGTAAAATCGAGATGCAATCGATTGCTAGTACTTCAAGGGAGAGTGGAGCAGTTAATGTTACTCTTGAAGATTATAATGAAGAACGAGAACAAGGGGACACAACAACTGACGAGAAAAGCATTGAACAGGGCGTTCAGGCAATAGCAAAGGCCATTATTCATGAGATTCCAAGAGAAACTTACGACACCAAACTCTAATTAGGGCCAGTTATTTAAACGGAGTTTAGCCAGTGTTTAACAAAACCGTGTTCTCAACAATTTTCAGTTTGCCGAACGCTTTTATCTTAACACTATTTATCGTGAAAAGTTTCATGAAAGCATGAGGCGTGCATTGGAAAAGCACTTACTTTTTCTTAAAACAATCCTCTATGGAAGATATCTGCTTGGAGGTACAAGGCTTTGCTAAACCGCGGCTTCTTTTAGACTCGAGCTCCGTTTAAATAACCGACCCTAAGTATATAAACGTGCCTGACGGGTTGAAAATGAAGTTCCAAAACGTCTTCGTTCTCCTTAAAGAAGGATAAAAAAATTATCTAGCATTAGGTAAAGTAAGGTATAGAATCATAAATTAGGATTGAAATCATTCTCTCGTTTGAGTCAGTAAAAGTTATGAGTAGTGGTATTTCCTCTTGCTGACAACAATCTTGGTTCAAGTTGTACAAGATGTTTAACAGAATAATTTATTGATAATGGTAAGGGGTCTTAACTAACTCTAATTTAACCTATACAAGCGACCACTTATTCTTCGCATTTTAGGGTGATGTGGTCAGCTATGAGAGTCGAAGGAGGTCTTTTAAGAGGACTGAGAAGTTTGGATACATCTTATTTTTTCGAAGAATATATTTCACTTCATTTTAAGGTTACAGTTTATGTAAATCCATGTTATTTTTTTCTCTAAAAGTTCTTCTCATATTCTGAGTAGCGTAGTACATATACAGGGAAGACAAAGATCAGACCATTTTACCAGGTAGCAGTTGCTAAACAGCTGGTTAAAAACAGTAGAAAATTCTTAAACTGTCATGCCAGGGGGGTGGCCAGGATTTTTCCAGAGGTACGCACAATTTTTGAAATCTCCCTCCCTTCCCCCTCCCCAACTCCAAATTTGACTGGCAGAAGCACTCACATAGACGTAATCATATCTATATATCATATTACCCCTTTGTCTACTGCGAAGACAGGCCTGGGTGAAAATAAGGTGCTCACGTTTTATACCATCCTCCTTGCTATCTGCGCGTATCTTTAAGTATATCATTCAAGAGTTCAAACGAAAAACGACTTTCTGATGTGGGAGAAAAGAGTCTGTAATGTTTTGAAAACCGACTTTCGGGTGTGAGAAAAATCAAATAGTCCGATGTTTTAGGAAAAATACTCCAAAGAATCAACCAGAGTTTAACGGAATTGAGGCAATTTATGTTGTCGTTGTTGTTGTTTTCATCGTTACACTTTCTTTTTCTTAATTATTCTCTTTTTTATTTTAATCATTTTATTTCATTTTATTTTTTTACCCTCGAATTTTGGAGGTAGGCAAGTGCGTACCGTGCGTACAGGTAGGCACGCCCCTGCTGCTAAAAAGTGATTGCGTTCGCTGACGAAAAGTTCCAACTAAAAGGCTTTGAATAGGAAAACTTTGGTGTTTGAATAAGTGGTCGCTTATGGGAGCTGGTCGCTTACGAAATGTGGTCGCACATACAGGTTGGACTGTACTAATAGTTTTCATTGATCAGATTAAATGAAATTAGGTGGTTCGTTTAAGCTTAGTGAAATGAGTGTAGATATATAAGATTTGAGACTTACAGACTAGTGTAGTCTTGTTCTACAAAACGACACTCGAAACACCTTAATCTTAATTTGAGAATTTTCCTGCAGAACGTACCTCACAGCAGAGGACAAATCACTTTAGGTTCGCACAATGCGGCAATGACAATATAATGGCTGTCCGTCTCAAACCAAGTGTGATACGTCATCTTAAGTTTTCTGGAATCTCTCAGATGGAGTAGATCGATCCAACTACTACTCTATTTTTATTTTTATTTTCAGCTATTCACTAAAAGTTCACTTAAAAGTTATTTTCTTTAACTTCCTAACTTAAGCTACCCCGCATCCAAATGTACGATCAGTTTTCCGTCTTCATGAGCGAAACTATTAAGTGGAAACATATGAGCAGAGATCTTTCATTTTCTCAAAACTGAGTTTTTCTTCTCTGATCAAAATGTCAAACAAAGTAACAATGCCATGGTGGAAATTTTAGTGATGTTTCGAGACGTTAAATAGATTGACAAAACAATGAACAGAGAAATGACAACCGTTCACCTTTTAAGAACCCGCTTTCTTAGCTTAATTTGTTTACAACTGAATTTATAATTCTTCAAATGCATAAGTTGATTGACTAACGTCTTTTTCTTAAGGAGAATTTGTCGGGGTCTTTCGTTTAGGACTTTTCAAACTAGAATCAAAAACCTGTATCCAACGTTCAATGGAACAACAATAGACCCTAGATGAATTCCTTTTATTTTCCAGAGTCCCTTTTCACTGGTAGTAATCTTATTTTAACTGGATATTGAACTGAAATCGTTGTGCTTACCTCAAAGGAATTTTTTTTTGTCTCTTTTTTTTTTATTAGGTATCCCTGTTGAGATTCGCATTTCGACTCGGAAACTGTAGAAGTTATTTTTTTTTTCCTATTTAGGCATTTTAATGGGATAAAAAGCTTCAACAAAAAGTAAAACAGAAAAGAACACAATCGGAGGAAGAGAAAGGGACGACTGCAATACGTCAAAAGACGTATTTATAATCAGAATCTATCAGTTGTTTCATTATACATACTAATCATAAACAGCCGTTGTAGGATTGTAGCCTTGAGTGTTGTAGTTAAGTTTATGATTGTGGAAGTTTTAAATGACAAAGAACTTCCAAACAATTGTGTTTGCAAGGAAACGCAGTTTAGTTTAAAAGACGGGTGAAGCAAATTTTACCACTCTTGTGCTTTTCGCGTCAGGATTTTAAATAATTCAGTATTACTTCCTGGGAAAGTTTTGCATAGGGAAAGTAAAATTACTTAAGTTATAAAAAGTATTTATCTGTAGTTCGATTTTCTCAGGGTGGTCGAGAACTAATTATATGCTTGATTTGACAACTTTAAACATTATTATATTTACATTTATGTCTTTCTTATCGCATAGTATAAGTAGCTTATTAATAAGCTTGTTGCGCTAGACCTGTAAAAAGTCGTTCAGGTCTTTCTGGTAGAATTTTATCTAGAGGCAAGCATGATCGTCAAGCATGGTTAGAATGTAACCGCGTTTAACTTACTGATGTAAGGTAGTAAGATAAGAACATCATTATTTTTCATGCAACGATCATTGGGCTTGACAGCACATTTCATAAGGTTCTAGCGCGACATATAAACAGCACTTTTAATCTGCAATAATCTATATTTCATTGCAGTATAAATTCAAGTGCTACGCTGGTATAGGATATAGTATATAATTTATGGAAACATTTTTTCAAGTTTTTCATGGGTCTGGGAAAACCAAAATACGATATTATGGTACTGTTTGGATTTGATCATCTTTCTGGTCTCATTTTGCTCCTGGCAATTGTAGTTAATTAAACAAGCGGGAGGGTCGTGAATGAGTTATTGCAGGATCGTGACATCATCGGTTTTAAGAAGAAAATGATCTATTTGTTGTGATATAAGAATTAGGCAAAACTTATCCATCCTTTAGGCCTGACCAGTGCCACCGTAAACTTGGTTTGACTTGAGCCATTTTCCTCTACATTTTAGCTTTGCAGCTTTTCAGTCTTGCACTGGAACCAAAAACCAAAAAAAAAAAATTAAAACTAATAAAAATGCCTCGGTCACGTAACGTCATTTGTATAAAAAAATTGCATGATTATTGTTGTAGAGTTGTATCTTTGAGAAATATAATTTAATATGTTTGTAGTTTAAATGACGTGCAAATCTCAGGCAATCATGTTTGGCAAGGAAGCACAGTTCGGTTTTTAAAGAGAAAAATACAAGTTTACCAGTCATATTTACAGAAACACGTCCCCCTAGCTACCTCATAAGCAGATCAAAACAAAAAAAGAGGCCCGTCTAGATCTATTTAAAAAGCAAATAGAGTCGTAAGACCTAAAACACGGTATTCCAGATGATTAAAACAACAGTTACCTGCCCAACAGGAATCGATTCAAGGATTTTTAGGTATTAGGTAAAACTGGAATCACAAACTGTTTTAATCCGGCACTTTATTTTTTCGGTCGTTTGGTTTTTCTAGATAAAGCATAAGGACGTGGACACGTTTTTTCGGTTTTTTGGCCACATGGATACAAAAACGAGAGCTTCCTATGATCTGCTACAAACATGTTTACCAGAGAAGGCTTTTTCACATGCAAAAGGATATTGCCTTTTACCAGTTATAAAGATGGAAATATGTAAACAAAGGTTAGATACAAACAATAGGGTTATATGTGAGCTGGTTTCTATTTGCTGTGAATCAGATAACACCAATAAAGCCTATGACCTGCACTAGATGTCTTGGACATGTACAATACGCATGGAAAACAATTTCCTTGCACAATACTTACCTATAGTGGTCTGCATTCCAATATTGCTGGATAATCATTGTTTATTAGCATACATGTATTTGAGCCATTTCTTAGTTCGTGTTCGCGCTGTGATTGGTCAATTTTGCGGGTTCCGGCTTACTGTAATTAGAGGATGTTAGCATCGACAACGAGTACGAGTTCTAGAACGAGATCAGCGATTTTGCGTACTGCGCATCCGTTCTGCGCATCTCCACGTTTTCAAGTCGTCTGTCAAGTTGCACTACGACGAGTTCTCACCAAAAACTCGAAGTGGGTAGAACGACTGAGCTACGACTGGGAAGAGCTGGTTTTCAAAGGTAAATTCCGATCGTTTAATGCAGTTTATTATATAGACACGAGTGTTTTACTGGAAAATATACCACTCGTAAAATTCATAAAAACTACATCCGGGACCCGAGTGGTTTATTTTCCATAATCTCACGCGTGAGTTTAACGATGACGTAATTTCGGTCATTTCCCTCTATTAATTTATCGATGTCTTTTTGTCTATATAATAAAAAGAACATTTTTTTTACACGGCGGCTTGAAGATATGAATTTTATTTTCGAGTGGCCAAAAACAATATTTTACTCACTCGCGTTTGAGTAAAATATTGTTTTTGCCACTCGAAAATAAAATTCATATCTTCGCACCACCGTGTAATATCCTCTATTTCTTTTCGTTTCTAGCCTCTCTTTATCATCTTGAACATTCCTTATATTATGTTTTATGTAAAATACTGCTTTTGAAGTCGAGGAAAAGCAACCGAATGCGATATTTCCTACACAGAGTAAATTTACATTTACCCCGGAAAGTTTCATGTCTCTACACAGGCCTCGCAGGCTCACGAAATAACCCCGAAAATTGCCATTATTTGGTCGAAAATATCCCAACAGTCGAAGATATCAATAAAGAATACTTACTTCTTTATCCTGTGTGGTTGTTTTGTTGAATTTGATGGCTTTTAGCGTGTCCGCCAGGGGTGGTGACGGGGGTCAAGGGTAGTCAGCAGATGCCCGTGCTGTTCATAAATCTCATCCATCACCTTGTTGGCTATCAGACTGAGCTCCTGTAGAGACCTCCCAAACTGAGTTATCATGCCTGGATAACGGCATAGATAAGCCAAACGTTGCAAGAGAATACACAGCCCTTCCTCTGTATAGGCTGCTGTTCGATTTTCGCACACAAATTTTTCCGGTAGACGCAAAATACGACCAAGGCAGGGAATGGCCTTGTCGGTAAAACGAAAGCGGCTGAAGCACTCTTTCTCGGAAACTTCATTCAGGTCGATTCTTCGATACTTTCCATGCTCAAATACAGGATAAACTGTGCTGTTTACATCATATAAAGCACAAAATTCTTCTTCGTCCAAAAAACCTTCCATGTAACTGAGTAACAAGCAGTCTTGAACGTTTTTTAGAGTCATTTCTTGTTTCGAAATTGTTGTGGAAGCGCTACCTCGACTCAAATTTGGCGCCAAGTCATGCGGAATCCCATAATTTTATTCTCTATAAACTCGAACTCGTTGTCATCGCTAACATTGAAAGCTGAGAAAACGACTTCGAGCACGAGTACGGCTTGAAGTCGTTCTCGCACTCGTACTCGTTGTTGATGCTAACATCCTCTATTGCCGCACCAAATTCAATTAACCCATATAAGTACTTCAATAGGAGGCAGTGGGTTTTCCGTATTTTTTTCGTTAATCGTCTGGTATCGAATTAATCTTCAAAAAAATTTCAAACCTCTTGATAATAAACTATGAGAATGACTTACAACATTCTCCTTTTAGCTGGCCAGTAGTTCAATGACCACACAACCGTTCAATAACCACGCCAGTAGTTCAATGACCAGCCAACAGTTCAATAACCGCGCCAGTAGTTCAATGACCAGCCAACAGTTCAATAACCACGCCAGTAGTTCAATGACCAGCCAACAGTTCAATAACCACGCCAGTAGTTCAATGACCACACAACAGTTCAATAACCACGCCAGTAGTTCAATGACCACACGACAGTTCAATAACCACGTCAGTAGTTCAATGACCAGCCAACAGTTCAATAACCACGCTAGTAGTTCAATGACCAGCCAACAGTTCAATAACCACGCCAGTAGTTCAATGACCACACAAGCAGTTTATTGACCACTATGCTGCAAGTAGTGCAAAAATTTAGAGTGCACTGAGCGTCGCATCTAACTTTAAGTACAGAAAAACGATAACCAAAAACTTGCTTATATAAATTAAAAGATTCGTTCTGTTAGACAGTTTTTCAACATTATTTTCTACGATTGCGGTATCCCCTCCTGTAACAAAAACAACGTTTTACTAAAACTAGTATAGAGTATTTTCACATGACGTAACGGCGGCCATATTGGTGTCCCAAAACAATGAAACGGCGGCCATGTTGGTGTTCCAAACCGGTCCGGTTTTCCGAAAACCAACCCAAATATGCAGAGGTTTCGAACTTTTCTTTCATTCTGCCTTGGCATCGACTATGATGAATTCATTATGAATACCTTCGGTTCTCGGTTGACAAGTGTCGGCCAACTGCAAAAGTATGCAGCACGTGCAAAGTTGTTTGTTTTCTAATTAGACCTTTTGTTTCTATACTTTAACGAGATTGCAAATTATTCAAATTGCAGTTGAAAATCAGTGTAAGAAGAAAGCACGTGGTAATCCACTGCGTATCCTAAATCTTCCAATCGCACTTAACCACAATCGGCCTTGCGAGTCTACTGCGCATCCTAAATCTTCCATTTACACTTAACCACAATTCCTTGCGAGTCTACTGCGCATCCTAAATCTTCCATTTACACTTAACCACAATTCCTTGCGAGTCTACTGCGCATCCTAGATCTTCCACTCGCATTTAACCACAATTCCTTGCGAGTCCATTGCGCATCCTAAATCTTTGAGTCGCGCATAGCCACAATTACCTGCGTTTGGTAAGAAAAGGTGATTGAATGCCCCTATGATGTAATTTTTTGCCGATTAGAGAGCTACCTCGTTCGCTCGCTTCAGGCTCACTCACTGCGGCAGCAATTAAGGTCTGTACTCCAATATTGCCAGGGGATTATTGTTTATTACATGTACTTCAGCCCATTTGTTCGTTGCCAGTAGTATAGGGGGCACCGGTTAATCCACTTTTTAGCGCAGGAATTTCATTAACTTGCGTAGGAATAAATTAACGCCGATGACGTCATAACCTTTTGTCTTTATCTCATGAGTAAAATGCGCAGGAATCTCCTTAAGATAAGGTCGTGTGCTATTTTTAGTTGGTTTAGGTTTTCTAGTTACTAGATAACGGTCTTCGTTTTCGATTGGTTAGTTACAAAATAAGAAACGTTTTCATTGGTTAATTCATAGTGTTTGAGGAGTAAAGTCAAACTTGTCTATGACTTAAAATCACTGAGACGTAACGTAATTATGCAAGTCTTATTTCCCACTGCTGTGATTGTCCTAGTTCTGGTTCACTGATCTTTGGCGGGCAAATCGTGCATATTAATGAGGGCAAAGGCAAACTAGCTCTATTTTTACACTGCAAACAATGTTTTACCTACCCCTCTCCTTTTCATTTTTTATTTTCCTTCTCCTCCACAATTTCACAATTTTAATATTTTCCCTCATCCTCCTCATATCTATTGTTTTCCCCTAATTGTTGTTAATTATTGTTGTCATTTGCACACGACCTTTTTTACAGTACGCATACTAAGCACATTTACACAGTCAGGAACGAACCATGCAGCTACCACAGAATTATATAACGTTTGACTAAACCTGAAGCACAATTTTTTACATCTTATTTACCAGCAGTTTAAACTATTTATTTAAGAATCCATCTAAAGCATTTTTCAGTGTCATACGGCATCCGCTAATATATAATAAATTGCCCCCCTCCCGTTAAGTTCATCAGCTCTTAATTAAGTAAAGGCCCAGCATTTTTTACAATCTAATAAAAGACAGTTGTGTATTTAGTTCTGTTGGCCAAGAAGTATTTCAGTCACCTAGTCACATGTGCAGTCACAACTTTGGCATTGCTTTGGTCACTAGCACTATAAGAGGGTCTCAATGGGGTGCCTGTGGCATGGCTTTTACGGTTATCGGCTAAATGTTTGGCTCTTTTACGGCTATCGGTTAATTTTTTTTTCAGTTACGGTTAACAAAAAAGTTAAAAATTAATTTCTTTTGTTTCAAAGAGTTAAATATTACTAAACCTGTATTTTTTCTATCTTTAAAGCAAAATAAAGGTCTTAGGATCATCTGGTGATGAAATAAGCCATTCTTTTGAAAATTTTAACATTTGATAGATATCATACTTTTTGTGAAGTATTCCACTTCTAATAATATTTTACGCCTAGAAATGTCCATAGTTAATTTAAAAATTATCTTTTTGAAAAAGGCAAAGCAGACACGCGATCGCCCAACTCAAAATTCATGTATAACAGAAATGGCCGTTTTTCACACTAGAGACGTGTAAGACGGGTTATCCGTTTGATAATTCGCGTCAGACAGGTAATAAGTCTTAATTTGAAAATGAAATGGTCCTAGTTTTGAATGAACAATCCGCCTGACTTTATCCGTCAATTTCGACGGACAGTTTGAAGATGGATTATCCGTTTCAGATAGCCTGTGTACAGCCGCCCACTCCCCTCAGAAAAAATCGGAGAAGGGGTGTCTGTGGGGGAGGGGGCGACTGTACACAGGCTAGTCTCAGACGGATCAGATAATCCATTTCTAGCTCTAGTGTTAAAACGGCCAATAACAAAATTCCCGTGTCCAGTAGCGAAGGACTGTACTGAACGACCGTCTGCCGTTGCCTCGTCCATAGGCCTCATTATTCCATCCGGCTAATGTGTTTCGGGTCGATCAAGTGGTCCGAGCGATGTTTTTTTCTCAGATACGCCGGCCACCGAAATACCTTGACCGAGATTGCGTGAGAAGACGCCGTACCAGGAATAGGCATGGCAATGTCTACCGTAGCGTCAGAGAAAAACAGGGAATTGTTGTTTATCGGCAACGTGTTTTACAAACAGTGACATCTCTGTATGTTGTTTCACTAGTATTTTGAGGGCACGACCTGAAAATCGCAAATATTAATCCTCAGCAAGAAGCCAATTTTTTGCTATGGAAAAAAATTGATTCTTCGAGAGAGCGGCGGAAATGGAGCCTAGGTCTAGCTCAACACCTAAAAGGCGCTTGGCCTGATGTGCGTACGGAGTCAAAAGTAGCCGGGAAATAAAACACGCAACCATAAGTGAGTTTAGCATCTTCCTTGAAATTAACAAATAGTAGGGAGCAAATTATTTTACGGTTAGCCCTTTTTTACTCTATTTACGGCTAACGGTTAAAATGTTTCAATTTTTACGGCTATCGACTAAATTTTTGGCCGCTTTACACCTATCGGTTAACCCATTGAGACCATCCTATAAGTTTCATATTAATTTGGTTTAAGTGGGGGAGGGAGGGGGAATCACAGACACCCTGGGACAGTCTAACCATCCATTTAGGTTGCATTCCTTTTAGCCAATCTAAATCCGGATTTTGCGATCGAAAATTCGATTTTTTGTTTTCGATAGCAAAAACGTGCTCGTTCATCAATAAACACAGCAGGTCAAGGTTAGTTCAGGCAAAAGTTATTTTCATCTCCTTCGTTGTTCTATGCCGCTAAAGGATTGTAGTATACTAAACTTAAGTTCCCTTGTCACTCTAAATCCGTTAGGAAGTGAAAACGCTTAGATTTTCTCACCGAAAAAACTATACTGGCCAATGTCTGTGTGTCAAGAGCGTGCTTCTCAGCGCTTGAGAATTCGTATTATAACATAGCGCGCGTGCTTGCCCCATATAAGTCCTATTGCGCCGCTATGAACAAAATCTTTATTTACGCACGCCCGTGCGTAAATAAGATGACGTAAGCATTTTTTTTACCTGGCTGCAAAGTTGTCGTCTTTTAAGCTGCATATGCAGTTTTCCTTCTCTTTAAAATATGGAAGAAACCAACGAAGAACTGCCTAATTTTTCAATCGGCATTGACCTTTTCCGTCCTGATCCAACTAGCAGCAAGAATAAAGCCGAATTCCAAAAAAACTCGCAAGTTGCGCGTTTCGCAAATTTGTCGGAAAACCAGCTACAGCAAATTTTGGCCGAGAGACAATCACTGGGAGCAGAAAAGACCCCAATTGGTCATTAACAACAATTAAAGGTAAAATTTCCGTTTTTACTGTTGTTCTTAAATTTGTTATGCACTTATGTAATCGCCGAACAATACGACTAAATCAGGAAAATTTCTCTTGCAATAACAAGACAAATTACACAAGAAGACATAAATTTATTACTCATAAAAACAACTGCTGCCAGGTCTTCTCAATTAGCCGAAATGACCAGCCATTGTTCGTAAATGAATGTAAAGTAGAATGACAGTCGTCTTCGCTAAAAAGCAAGTTTAATTTCTGGATTTCGCCGAGCGAAACATAAACATCTTCTCAGCGCCGGATCCAAACCATACTCCACGACGTCTTACGCCATGTGAGTATTTTAACTTTACTTGGACTTTAAGACACTTTCGTCTTTGTTTCTGTTTAGTTTCAATTAATCGTTAACGAATAAATAAGCAAATTTTCTTTCTCAGTTTTACAGAAAGAATTTTCTTTCAAACTAGGCGATTGTAGCGTGTTTGTAACCAGCCAGTAGAAGCGTTTGTTTTTCTGTGGCGCGCGTCACGAGAATTTTGCAGTTAATCAAAAAGCAAGCATTTTTGTCAGCTATGTTATAAAAGAATTTGCTCATGCTTTTAGCTGTGCGTATATCGAGTTATTGATGCACTTGGGAAGTTTGGAGAGCACTCAAGAAGCTAGAGTTGCACTCGGCTATCGCCTCGTGCAACTCTTACGCATCTTTCGTGCTCTCCAAACTTCTGAAATGTTCTTGAATCAAATTCCAGATAATTTTAAGTTGACGCCGAAGTACCAGCATGAAACACCACTAGTTAAAGAGCAATTTTTTTCCCTTTTTCCACGAGAAGATGCTTAATTTAGCAGGAAGACGTAAAAAGCGATCCGTTAAAATTGAGAAGAAGATCGGAGCGGCAGGCAGCTTCTGTATGGATCAATCTTATTTCAGATTTTTGTTCCGGCTAGCACGAAAATCCAAACAATCTGGATTGTCTAAATCCGAAAAAAAGTTTGGTTAAAAGGAATGCATCCTTAGGTGAATGAATGAATGAATGAATGAACAACTTTATTAACGCGTCAAAATATTTTAGCTGACCACAAGTAGCCTACTAATCGGGGACACTCAGTTAATAAAATCTATTTAATAAGCTTAAAATTTCATTTGATAATATTTACAATGAATATTTACATTAAAAGCGTTGAAATATTATATATAAAAATGAATAAATGAATAAATAAATAAATAAAAATAATAATAACAATAAAATAGTCTGCAATCTAATTAATCTAAAAGTAAATTTACAAATAGAGTCTCCAAGTATCACACAAGTTACAATTGGAACATCTGTTCTCAGCTATGATACTTGAAAGGTCTTTCTTCTGAATACTTGTTTTGAAAGCCGATAATGTGTCTACAGTCTTGGACAAAACTGTTGAGAAAATTGTATACATTGGGGCCTTTTTTCTAAACTTCGTAGCCGACCGATTCTTCCCCCTACCCTCCCCCCTGGAAGCAGTGTTGTCGAGTCAGTCAAAAGAAAGCCTGATCCCTAAGCGTTTGTAGGAAGCACCTTTGAACTGGAGGAGGGGGTTTTCTTTACGCAAAGCCGTTGATTTGGAAATAGTTTTGTTGCGTTAGGTTGGGTGCGTTAATGAAAACATTTTCTCAAGTAGTTTTGTCTAGGATTGTACGTCCCTGTCCTTAATTATAGACAATTTGGACCATTAGAAGAACTTGTCCCCAACTAGATATGGGCTAGTCAAGGTAGCTAAGCCTTATTAGAAATTTTAAAAAAAACATTGATGGTATGATATAATTTAATTTGAACATTGATGGTCTTAGTGTCGGTGAGAGGATTATAGCTCCCGTAACTTCAGTTCAGAACTTGGGATCATGGTTTGACCAGAACCTGAGTATGACACCACACATTAATAAGATATGTAAAGCTGCGTTTTTTCATATTTACAATATAAGGCGGATCAGAAAGTACCTCAACAATGATGCCACACAAACGCTTGTTCACCCCATTGTTATATGCCGCTTAGATTACTGTAATAGTCTTCTTTATAAAGTTCCCGCGGTACACATGAGTAAGTTACAACGCATTCAAAATAGTGCTGCCTGGCTCGTAGGCTCAACTCCGAGGTTTAATCATATTACACCCATCTTATTTTCTTTGCATTAACTACCCGTTGCCTACCGTATCGAGTTTAAAGTCTTAGTTTTAACGTTTAAAGCAATATATCAACTTGCGACGTCCTATATCTGCAATCTAGTTCGATTAAAGGAGAAATGTAAATACCAGCTTCGTTCTTCTGAAGAACTACCGTGGCAGTTGCCCATGGAAAAAACAAAGAAAACTCTGGGTGACAGATCATTTCAAATAGCCGCCCCTGCACTGTGGAACAGTCTGCCTGCAAGTGTCAAAGACATCGATAACTTTTTGGTTTTTAAACTAACAATGAAGACTTACTTATTACTTATTATTAATTAGTCGAAGAACTAGCCTAAAGGGCACTGGCCCTGGTCTGGACACTGGTGGCTAGGGTGGGGTGGGGTGGGGTGGGGTGGGGTGGGGTGGGGTGGGGTGGGGTGGGGTGGGGTATCTCTGAAAAGTAATCACTGGCAGAATCACTGCACATCTCTGAGCAACAGGGTGTTCCTGAAACATAACTGACGTGAAATCGTATTAGTGCAAGGACACTGTCGCAAGAACTGTAATTATGACTACATAAACAGACTAGCATTTAGATTTTTTTGACAGAGATTTATTCAAATCTCAAGCGGAAACGTTTTGTACTCGGTTACAACTTACATGAGGAGATTTTTTCCCAGTTATCTAGTATTTTAATAGAGGAGTTTTGCAGCTGTCTGTGTTCTAGCTCACAACATTTGTTCCGGATATCGAATCTTGAGTCGATCGTTTGAACTTTGGGATTGCCTGCATTACACGAGTTAACTCAGAGCTACTCAGCTTTACACTTCCCTTCTCTGCCTTTGGTGTATTCTCTTTTTTGGAATCCCCCATAATACACTCTTTTTTCCCCCGAACTTTGCATAAACTATCGTTTGAGATGATCCAGGGAGGACAGTAAATTCCAATACAATAACTTAACAATATGCAAAATTGGCAGGGCAAAAAGAGTGTATTGTGGGGCATTCCAAATGGGAAAAAAAAAGGTTTCAACGACGTGGTTTTGAGGGGAATGTCTGAGGGGTAAGCCTTGCCTTCGGTAAACTGTGACAGTATTCAATAGCTCATGGATAGACTTGGCTCGTGCGGTTAGGTAAAATATGGCGCTTATTTAATTATGGATACTTTTCTGAATATACTTTATGTTGGCTAATTACAGCATTAGTGAACGATATTGTCTTATGATGCAGGAGTATTTGATCAAGATGACATTTACAGAGCATGAAGAGAAGGTTTCGGAGTTTTACTACATTATTTAGTTAATATATAGATTTAACCAGGGCTAAAAGCGAAGCTCCCATTAATAAATTTATTATTTAAATCAAACAATAAACTTGTAATCCACAAATCAGTTAACTTAAGGGGAAATTCATATGACTTTTGAGGGAAAGGCTAAGTGATTTTAGAGTGAAACATCTTACATCGAGTTGATAGCCATATAAAACACCCAAAAATAGCAATCATCTTCGATCACATTCAAGAGCCGTAATGGTTCTTGATCACAGTGGATTATACCTGGAAAACAAATTCTTGGAAAACAAATCAGGCCGAATTTTTTCCTTTCGACAAGTTTACTTTACAAAATCTTGCAAAACAAATCCGGGGATGTGTAAACCAACCTTTTATACTTTTTACACATCCCATCTGAGATGAAACAGTACTATTTATCATACAGACCTCGGACAGAATGCAGTATTTCACAATTTTTCAAGACAAATTACACTCAGTCAATATTCAGGACGATCAATTGTGGGCTTTTAGCGAAACCATTAAAAAAAATTTCCAAAATCACCTATACGGCAAGCCAGTTCTCACTTTTAACGAGCGCCAAATTTGCAGTGAACATTAATTGAGTTATGCTTCAACATAAATAATTTATTATTATTTTATTTATTTAAGGGTTTTATAACGATGTATAGTCTTGAAAAGCGTTTGATACGCGCGGCAAAAAGATAACTCCTGCAAGCGATGTTCATGAACGACTGAAAACAAACAGCACAGCGATTAGAATTGCAAGAGAGACTACTAACAATCACTAAAAGAAATATAATTCGGTTAAACATTTACAGAGACAACAATTTTCATTCACGAAGATAAGTATTAAAGCGTTTCGAAAAATCCCGAGTCTTAAAGCTTAATAAGTTTATGTTTTAAGCCGGCCTCGCGGTGTTTGCTTTTCTCAAAGATGAACTCGAGGCAAGAAAATCGCTCAAAGTTTTCTTTCTACAGCAAAATTTATAACTAAATATTCTTCGGAACGTTTTCTTTCTATTTGCGGTGAGAAAATATATGTAAAGGCTTTTTAAAGTTCTGTAAGCTAATATATCAAACCTGATATTAGGTCGGTTCATTAGGGCCATTTATAGGAAAAAATTAAGACGAGTCTTATATACCTAAGACGCGTCTTAAATAAGACGTGAACTTTCCGTATAAACGGCACATTTCGTCTAAAATAAGACGCGTCTTAGCTAAGTCGCGTCTTATTTTAGACGAAATGTGCCGTTTATACGGAAAGTTCACGTCTTATTTAAGACGCGTCTTATTTTTTTCTCGTATAAATGGCCCTATTGTCTCAAATCTTACAAACGTGTATAAACTTGCCGCATAAATGGTGCTCGACTACATGAAATTAGATATAAAAAAACAAACGTCAAATGCAATCATTACTCAGGCTTACCATTCGAGATGCAGCTCCTGAAAGCTATCAAGTAACGCGAGAATCGCTTGAGAATTTTGAATCCTCTTTAATACGCATCAAGCAAGGTGAAAAACGAAAACGATGCCATCCGAAATCGGATTTCCAACTTTGACAAGCGACGCATCTCTCAACCAAAAAAACCAGTGAACAAACTAGCCATGAATAACAGACTTGATAGCAGCTGTATTTCATTTTGTAAATCCAGGGGAAAAAGACAGTTAAAAACATTACAAGTTGACACAAAACTCTGTCAGCTTCAGCTGTCAAAGTAAAACAAGTTTCAAGATGCTGCATAAATTTTCCAATAATAAAGGATCAAATTAGCTGCAAAAACCGTGGACGAAGATCCTGCTAGTTGTAAACGTTGGATCTCTAGAAAAGAGATCAAATCAGCCAAAATATAATGAACCAAGAACAAGAAGTCCAAAGACTACTGCAAAGCTGATTTAAAACAACGTATATTGTTTTTTGTAACAATATTTCGGCTGGCCAAACCAGCCTTCTTCAGGTTTACAGATGTTACTGAACTAATGTAGCAATCACAATATTATATAAATGGAGAATTACGCAATAAAAGGGAGAGGCGGAAATGACGTAAAACATAAAGACTGGAAAGGAAAAATACTAAGGATATGGATTAAAATAATTCGTCACGGCGGTTTAGGCCATGAGGTTCAAGAGTCATGGCCTTATCTATCAAATGCGACTCCCTGGCTTTACGAACTGAGTCACGTGAAGAATGAATTTTCTCTAGTGGGATTAATTGCATGTCAGTATGAGAATGGTTAGAGTGAGAGAGAAAGTGTTCAGAAACAGTAGTGGGTGTTAGTTTTGTAGACTGCACGTCTGTGTTCGTTAAATCTGTCCTTGAGACGTCGCTTAGTTTCACCTATATATTGTAAATTACAACGGTTACATTGAACCATGTAGATCACGTTTTTAGTGTTACATGTAATGTGTGAAGTGATGGAGCGTGTTTCACCTGTAGCGTAAAAGGTATAACTTGTGAGGCCGTTAGTAATGTATGCACAAGTGGCACAATTCTGTCCACAACGGAAGGAGCCTGGCGGAAAATGATTGGTGGAGATAACGGGTAGTTGTGCTTTAACTAAAAGGTCACGAAGATTAGAGCTACGTCTGTAAGCAACGAAAGGCGGTTGCTTAAAGACGTCTTTGCAACGGTTAGAGGAGTGTAAGATGTTAAAATGTTTGCGTAGGATATTAGAAATGCGTGGAAGTGCGGGGTTATACGTGACAACAAATGGTACAACATCGTTAGAAGCTTTGGGTTTAGTCTGTAACGCGTTAGTACGAGAAATATTATCAGCGCGTAGGAACTGTTTTTCTAGGAAATTATTATTATAACCACGAGCAAGGAGATATGTTTTAAGTTCATTAATGCGGTGTTTAAACTTAGCGTCTGTAGAGCAGATACGGCGGAGGCGGAGGGCTAAGCTGAACGGAATGGCTTTCTTAGTGTGGTGAGGATGGCATGATGAGCTGAGAAGGTGCTGATGTTTATCCGTGGGTTTAGTAAATAGATCAGTTTCAATTATACCGTTATGCAGAGATACCATGACGTCGAGAAAAGGAACGTTAGTAAGTGAGTGAGAGCTAGTGAACTTAATAGTGGGATGAATGTTATTGAGATAATCGACGAATATTTTCAAACGATCCGAACCTTCTGTCCAGATCATGAAAATATCATCGATATATCTCCACCATGTGTGAGGCTGCCAAGGGGCGTTAGTGAGAGCGGTGGTTTCGAACATACCAAGAAAAAGGTTAGCAAAAGAAGGAGCCATTTTAGTACCCATAGCAGTGCCATGGATTTGAAGATAATGCTGTTGGTTAAATGTGAAATTATTCATGGTGAGAATCATGCGTAAGAGATCACATAGTGTCTCTGTAGGGATGTGTTTGTTAGGGCGGGTATCAAGAAAATGACGGCATGCATCAATTCCTTGATTGTGTGGAATGTTGGTGTAGAGCGATGACACATCAAGAGTTACAAGAATAGCGAGGTTAGGTAGGTTACCGAGGTTAGAAAGTTTATTAAGGAAGTCAGTAGTGTCTTTGATGTGTGAATCCAAGGTAGAGACGAGAGGGTTAATGTAGTAGTCAACAAATTGTGAAATGCGTTCAGTAGGGTGGCTGTTAGATGAAACTATGGGGCGTCCAGGATTTCCCGTTTTATGTATTTTAGGTAGTATGTAAAAACGTCCAGGTTTCACGTTTGTTTGTACAAGGTACTTTTTAGTCTTTTCGTCGATGTAACCGTCGTCAAACATACGTTCAATGTAGACCGTAACACGCTGTTGAATAGTATCAGTAATGTCCCCGTCTAGTTGTCTGTAGAATTTAGCGTTATTTAACTGTCGGTTGCATTCGTCTATGTACCAGGATTTGTCCATAACAACCGTTCCCGAGCCTTTGTCAGCTGGTTTGATTATTATGTCTTGTCGCTTCTTGAGGTTGCGTAATGCTTGTCGTTCATCGTTTGTCAAGTTGTCGGTGATGTGATTACGATTAACTGTAAGGATGTCATGTTTAATGGCGTCTACGTACGTGTTAAGTGCAGGGTCTCGATCAGCAGGAGGCGTCCATGAACTTTTGTTATGAAAAGGGTTGTGTTCGTTAGGTTGAGTGTTGTTATTGTGATCATGAAAATATTCTTTTAAACGCATGCGTCGCGTGAAGTCGTTAATATCAGCAGATAATTCTGCCAAATTAATACGTTTAGGTGTGGGGCAAAAGGTTAAGCCGCGAGCGAGGACCAATAAATTTTCCGCATGAACTGACCTGTCAAATTTTGACCAATCAGAGCATAACAATTGGGCGTAGAGCGTGACCAACGCGTGACCTAGGTAAGAAAAAGTCTTCCCCGCCTGTATTTTTAAATAACTTGCTGAATTTTCGTGTCCATGGTTAGTTTGAAATCAAACTCTTAATACTGCGGGGCCATCATGATATAAACACAGCATATTTCATATAGATTTAAAAAAATAATAAACTTGAGCGTGCGATCATTTGAAAACCAGTAAATTGTCAGCGGATAACTTCAAAAAAGTACTCGACCTCGATGGGTCGACACCTGAGCCCGCGATACGGTCAGATGATACTGGTCAGCGGATACCTTGTTTTGACAGCTGTCAATTGATCACAACATTGATGTGCAATCAGTTTCCTCCTGGGCTCCCAAAGTAGTTAGAAAGTGTGAAAGTAAACATTGGTTGTCCTATGGTGCGGACGGACTGCGGTTGGCGGTCGGTGTACGGTCACGTGATTACCAAATTTTCTGGGATGGGTAAATTTACTAAGCTATGGGGCTCCGCTTCACCGGCGAAAAATGTCTACGCATGCTCTGCAAAAAATGACACGTGATCGATTTCGGGCAATGTCATTGGCTCCGAGGCAAAAATGCCCGCGAAATGTTGTTGAGATGAAAGAAGCGATGGTAGCTTTTTTTGGCAGTGACAACGTTGCAATTTCTTGCCACTGTAAGAGATCAAAAATTATTTTCGTCGAAGTTTTGACGGAGATGTGTTCTCTAGAGAATATAGCGTCCTGGAACTGGCGAAAAATCGCAGTGGCATGGTCTGATTCAGTTTTGTTGACGTTGAGATCGCTGGTTTGCATGTGAAAGACAGGCCGAAAAGGTGGGTAATTTTTACTCTCTTTGTTTACTGCATGTTCCGTGCCACTCGGTACAAAAAGAAATTATAAAGTAGTGGAAGAAAAATTATTGGGCTTTGTTTTGGTATGTAAATAAGCTTGTACCGAGTGGCGCGGAAGCGACAGTTTTGTTAAATGTGTATCCCGTTTTTGTGTCAAAATTCGACTTTAACATTCGACAACATTCGACTGTTGATCGAAGAGCGTATTACAACGCTACCCAAAAAGTTTTTGTTGTTTAGTTCGAGTTTCCTATCACGGATTCAACAAAAAAAAAGTAGAGGAACAGACATTTTTGGGCTTTGTTTTGTTGATATGACTTAGCTTGTACTTTGTTGCTCGAAAAACTATATTTAGATGCTAAATCTCCGTGTGTTTACACTGTTTATGGCAGAAAAATAAGCTTACGCTTGGTTCAACTTAATCTCGTGTCACTCGGTACAAAAGAAATATTCTTAGCCATTGTCTTGATGTGTAAATTGGCTTGTGGCTAGTGGATCGAAAGCGGCCGGCTTGCAGCAGTTTTCTAAAGTGCGTAGTTCGTAACGTCTTTTTGTCGATCGGTGCACATTTCATTGTTGTTGCACATTATTACAGCTTTGTATGTTACAGAAATTTGAGTTTTATCCGAACTGTCGAATGAGAAAATGTGAGAGTGTTTTCATTAAAATGCTTAGACCGTCTTGGAGCTACAGTTCGATAGGTCCAGCAACATTTTGATTTGTAAAAAAAATTCTGTTTACAATGTGCACAACTGCTTGCAATTTTATAATTGAAGGATCGAAGTTTTGATTATTTTGCTCATAAATTTGGCTTGGGATTACTAAAATTTTTACACACAAGGCTTTCAGTGGGAGGTGCTTCTTTGCTTGAAAATTGGATCCTGGAAGGAGAAGAACAGGGTAATTTTTCTGTGAATGCTTTTGTTTTTATATGCATTGTTTTTGGCTTAAATTTTTTGGGAGCCAAATTATAAAATGAATGACAGAGTTAACATGCTACTAAGTATTCAAAAGCTCTTTCCAAGAAAAAAAAAATCATCACAAATTAAACTTACAGGAGTGTAAAGCTTGGAGTAAACTTTGAGCCTTAATGAAATTTTCGTTGGATCATGTTGATGAATGCAGTTGTGTAGGATGTGCAGTTTCCAATTTTGATCTTCTGTCAGAATTATGAGAGGACACTCACAGATCTCATTCAAAAATTATAGTTTCATTGTAATTTATCGTTTGTTTCTATTCCTATGAACTTCTCATCAGGTCTACATTTTGCATGAATTTATTGTGATATATATTTGAAGTGGTTGTTCAAGTTGTTTCACAGTGAAGTAGTATTCACTTTGTTTTTTGATTTGAAGTTCACGGTTTCTTCTTAGTTGTTGGCTAAGGCAGTATTGAAGTATCTGACATGTTTAACATACTTTACTTTTCATTTCTGTTCAGAAAAGATTGATTGACCCTGCATCAAACAAAGTGCAGCCTCACAAACAAGATTTTTTAACGAAAAAATGTGTACTCAAGGAAAGCACATGTCCCTGACAGTGTCAATAAAATTTATTTATGGAGATATCTGGGTTTTTACACCTTTGTAGCACTTTAGACTATATGCATCACTTTTTTAACCTTCATATACTGAAAAAATATAATCAGTATTTTTTCAACTAACACTTGAATCAAAGTTCTCTTTAAAGACGGCTTTAAAGTTTTGATATTAAAATTGCACCCGTTCTCAATGAAAAGACTGAATGCAGACACTAAAGTTCATTTAGCTCGTGTTCAAGCTTTTTTTGTAAATTGGAAAGTGTTGTTGGAGAAAAAGTATTTTTGCTTTACCTTTCAGGGAAAAAAATAATAATAATAAAATAACTACCAGGTGTCTAAGCAATTTCAAAGGACCCATAGTGTCTCATTTATCTGCTGCATTGAGCTGTGAACAAACGCCGTTCTTTCTGGTGACCCTGCTTTTTTCAGAAACATTGTTGTCCTTCGTGATCCGAAGTTGAATCCCGAAAACCGGCCAAATCGCGAGCATCGCAGGAAACGAATCCCATAGGAATAGGTGAAAAAGGATAATAAAAACTCTAGGTTATTCTAAAAATATCCGATGTGCATTTGCAACTCATATTAAGCCGCAATTAACCTTCTTTCCACTGGAATAAACGAAGTATGGAGGTATTGCCGCCATTTTGAATTTGGCAATGTCACGTGGTCGCGCTACGACCAATCAGACATTTTTCGCCGGTGAAGGGGCTCCGCCAACGCGCGCGCTTCGCGCGTGCGTGGAGCTCCGCTATGATCAGTTATAGTTCAGCTTCTGGGCCCAGTTGCTCGAAGCATGGTTAGCGTTAACCAGCGTTTAATACCTTGACAACGTATTGGTTTTGATACTGCTTAACCAATGGTTAAAGCTAACCATGCTTTGAGCAACTCAGCCCAGGTCTTAATTTATTTAACGTTGTCTTGTAATGCACATCCTTGATCATCAGAGAGCTCAGTTAGGATAAAGATGGCATTTACAGAGCATGAAGAACAAGTTTCAGAGTTTTGTTCTCGTGTTGTGGATAACAGCCATAACTGGAATGAAGGATTTCTCACATTTGGAGTAAGGAAGACGAAATCCGGCGATCCTATACCACGCCCTTTGTGTTACGGAACGGCGTATGATAAGCTTTTAGAAGGTAGCATCATACAGGCTGCTCACAGCGTGCTGGATGTTGCTTGTGGGCAGGGAGCTGACTTGTTACAAATCAAATCCCAGAATGGCTGCAACATCCAAGGTCTGGACATCAGCGCTGCAAATGTGGAATATAATAGAGAAGCGAAGACTGTGCGACACTGGAATTACTGTAACGCGCGGTAGCGGAACGAAAATGCCCTATAAGGAAAATTCTTTCGATTGTTATTTGTGTGGGAGGAGATCCTCACATGAATAGCAGAGAAGATTTCTTTCGAGCATTTCGAGTTCTAAAGCCAGGAGGAAAATTATTCATGGCTGACTTTGTGACTCTCAAAGCACCTCCTGATCTGAGTTACCTTCAGCAGATCATTTTGAAGACCGCAGCAAAGTTATGGGGGATTCCTCGCACTAATTTGTCCTGCAGAGTCGATGATTACAAACAGAAAATAAAAGGCATTGGGTTTAAGTTGACAAAGTTCGAATTCTTAGGTGACAGAGTATTACCAGGTTATTGTAATTTTAATCTTACGCTATCGGTTATGCGAGAACAATCAAAAGGAAGAGGTCCGTTTATATTATCGTTAAAATGGCTTCCTCTCACAAAATTATCGAATGTGTAAGTTGAGGCCGAGAAAGAAGTTATCAAATAAACAGTCGCAAAAACACAGGCACATCATCCTCTGTTCGTGTCTCGGACTTGATTCACTCAGAAAATTTAAAATGAACATTTCTATGCTTGGATATCTTTGAGTCGTGGGAATTAGATTTCACGTTTGTAAGAATGTTCTTTATTACGCCTCAAAATCAACAAAACAAATAGATTTTAAAAAAAGAAATAAAATACTCTAAGAAATCACAATACTACTGAGTCAGAGCGTTTTGTAGGAGCTAGTTCTAGAAGTCAACCCACAACAATCCAACATACTTCAATATTTTTCATGTTTATTTGTACATATTAAAAGTAAAAAATAGAGGTTTGCGGGTTTGTATCTTGATATAATAAGAAATAACAATATTTCATGTTGCATTCTCAGCCAGAGACTGTACATTCCGGCTCTAGTTTATATACCTAATTATTTTATTTCTCTACAAAAACGCTTAGACAGATTTTAAATCATCTTCAACTTTTTTGAAAATTTGAAATGTTGCACCTATTTTTATTCACGCGAGACGCTCTATCTAAACAAAGGTGCCCAAACTGGGCGCGTTATGAGAATCTAGGTACTAGGAATTGAACAATTCTTGGTTTGCAACCACGTCGCAAGGCGCCATGCTGGGGGTCAAAACAATAAAAATTTTTTGCTCAGAATTAGTAGTTATAAGAGGATGCTCTGCCATTCAATTTCACCTCTGATTATTTTCTGTCATTTCCTGATTAACTCTGTCACCAAACCATTTAGTACAAAAATGACAGAAAATAATCAGAGTTTTTTTTCCATTTTTCCCAAATATTCTAACTCAAAAAAAATCCAAAAATCCGATTAATTTTGTAACTTTTGTAAATTTGGGAAAAATGACAGGATTAATCGGCTCGCCCTGCGGGCTCGCGGAAATGACAGAAAATAATCAGAGTTGAAATTGAATGGACAGGCATCCTCTTATAACTACTCTGAAAGAATTCAATCGCGAATGTGATAAATATTATTACAAAATAAAAAAATAAAAGATTAATTATAAATATAAAAATAATTTTGAAATAAATATATTGTAGAAATGTTTATCGGATTTGGATGAAGGGGGTGGGGTGGGTTGGATGAGATTGAATGATAAATATTATTACAAAATATATTCAAAAAAGTTTAATTATAAATATAAAAATAAATTTGAAATAAATATATTGTAGGAATGTTTATCGGATTTGGATTAATCATCAATAATTCCAAGATATTCACTATTTCCTTCATTAATAAGATAGTTAATATTTTTTAACATGTCTATTATTTTTTTGAAATTTCTTTTCAGATACTCTTCATGCTTTTCATCTGTAAACATTAAATGAGAATAATGTTCAAATTCTCCATTGAAATCATCGAGTAATCCAAAACGTAATTCCTCAAAAAGTTCGTCGTTATTATATACTTTTGGGTCCATTAAAGCAACTTGGAGATATTTATTTTTTTGTTTTTTGATTGTTTTTCTTTTCAAGTATTCCCATTCAGTAATTTTATTTTTATTATTAATTGATCTTATTTTTTCTAATAATTCCCATTCTAAAGCTGGTTTTTTTAAGTTAATTCTTTCTGAAGGTTTTAAGAATGGAATTTTTTCAAAAATTGAATCTTCAGAGAGAATAGGTGATTCAGATTCTTTGTTGAGTTCATCAAGGTTAATTTTTTTCACTTTGTTAAAAAGAAGAGTTTTTAGATCAAAATGATTAACAGAAATAAGATTATATTTACTTTTGAAACGAATTTCATGATTTTTTTTTGAATTATCGTTTTCTACTACATAGAGACAGTTATCAAAACCACAAATATTATCTTCTCTTCTAAAACTAATTCCATAACTGTTATAATCATCAAGTATTTCAAAGTAAAAATCACACAAATTAACATCATTCCATCTACTGTAGTAAGGGGGATGTTTTCTTAAATAAAGCATGAGAGTTTTGAATGGGTGATTAAGAAATATTTCATCTTTTTGTTTCATATCAAATGATTCTAATTCCATTCCTGGTTTGACTTCAAAATTATCAAATTCGGGGCCACTAGTAATCATTTTATTAAGGATTATATATTTTGAAAAATAATTTTGATTTAAAAAATAATATTTACTAATAATAAAAATGCAGTTGTCAAGTTACGATCGTCTCACACCAGAAAATATTATTTTCAATGAAGCCAAAGAATTCAAAGTAAAAGATAGCAAAATCAAGTACAAAAGAATCCCAATTGAAGTCAAGTACCCAAATGGAAAGAAAGGTGCTCTCGTAATTGAAACTCCTCTTCTTTTCTCTTTTGGAGTAAATGAAAAGAAAAACCAAGAGAATAACAAACTTGTTGGTTACAGTATTCCAGTTTGTCTCTGGGGAAAAGATACCGAACCAAATACGGAGGAAAAAGCATTTTTTGATGCATTGAGTAATATCAGGGAATTATGCTGCAAACATCTTGAAACTGAATACGGATCTGCTATGGCATCAACCTTGTCTTCCCTCCTTTACTACAAACAGGTTGAATTTGTTGATAAAAAAGGAAAGAAGAAAACAAAAAAAGATGAGTCAGCCGCACCAGTTCTTTACGCAAAACTTATTTACTCTGAGAAGTCGAAGAAAATACTTTCTTTGTTTAAGACCAGGGGGAAGAAAGATTTGAATCCTTTTAAATATATTGATCAGTATTGCAATGTCAAAATGGCATTGATAGTAGAAGGAATATTCTTGAGCAAGACTGTAACATCTATTCAAATAAAAGTTCATGAGTGCTATGTAAAACCATTGAAACCTCGAGAATCTCTTTTGACAATAACCGAGGAAGAATTTGATAGTGAAAGTGATGATGATGATGTGACTGTTGAGGTAGGAAATGTTGAAGATTTAATTATTTCCGACATTGAGGAACAAACATGAGATTTTTAATACAAAATTTGTATTAAAAATTAACCAAGTCCTTGAAACTCACCCATGAGTTAAATTTATCAGGGTATCC
Source organism: Porites divaricata (assembly GCA_038088405.1). NCBI lineage: Eukaryota > Metazoa > Cnidaria > Anthozoa > Scleractinia > Poritidae > Porites > Porites divaricata. Next base: position 17,682,531 of record JBBMOI010000008.1, on the reverse strand, counting down.
ACTCCATTTTACTAATGCTATCTTTTTCTTGTTATCTCTTCTGATAACTTTTTCTATTCTAAAAGTCTGCTGTTTTGCTTTTTGAAGTTCTTGTTCGTAAAAAGATCCCTTGATCGATTCCGACATCAGATCAACGATTGAATACGTAACAGGTTTTGTTGGATTAATCTGTTTAATCACAAATATTTCCTCTGTCCAGTTTGGCGTGTAACCTTTATCAAATACCTTTCTTTTGTACTTTGAAATTCTAACGTGGTCTCCAATCTTGAACTTTGGTTTCTCAGGTTTCAAGAAGATAGATTCGCCATACAAATTCGACCAAACTGTTTTTTCATTCTTCTTTTTACTCGCTTCAACAGGAGTCATCTTAATACTAGAATGTCTCGTATTATTGTAATCATTAACCAGTTTATCTATCTTATCCGCGAATACAGTGTTGTTATTCACAGAGAATATTTTCCACATCTTGTTTTTCATTGTCCTGTTCCATCTCTCAACAATACTAGATTTCTCTTCATTTTCAGTGTGATATAGTTTGATATCTTTTTTCTTCAGAAAATCTTTGAAATGTTTGCTGATAAACTCAGAACCTTTATCAGTCCACAACATCTTTGGTTGTCGGCCTCTTTCAAAAATATCATCAAATGCTTCACTGACAGTTTCAGTTTTTTTGTCTTTCAGACCTCTTATCCAACCATACTTGCTAAACACATCAATGACCATCAGCAAATATCTTATCCCTTTGTTCCACTTGCTGAACTTTTGCATTTCAACCAAATCAGCAGCCCAGATTTCATCAATTCCATTTGAGATTACTGATCTCTTTTGAAAGTTTCTTGTGATTGGTTTGTGAAGTTCGTCGGCAAGTTGTTGAGACCAATCACTTCTCAACGCCGACGCGCGTTTTTTTGAAGCCCAAGTCCAAGTTTCTGTTTTGTATTAATCAAGAATCGAGCAGTTGATCCCCATTTTGGCATTTCACCAAAAGGAATTTGATTCAAAGATTCTACCATTTCTCTGTCGCAATCACCTTTGTTTTTCCCATATCATAACAAATATCATGATAAGCTGCAATTTCATCAACTTTGTTAAAAGGTTTGACGTGCCACTCAGTTACTTCTCCGGTATTTGGATCGTAAGTTACTTGTTTTTCAAGAGGATTATAAGGGCCCATATACTTGTATTGTCCTGGAGTCCATCCTGCTTTTGGTTTTGGGAGTTTTCCTATCCATTTGTGAATGTCAACTCCACTTCCAAAACTTGTCAGAGGATTATTTTCCCAGAATCGATCGTCAACAATAATCTGATATTTGGTTCTCAGGATCTGAGGCCATGTGTCAGGATTGGCAGAAATGATATTATTCATATCTGCCAGAGCTTCTGGATTGTTTTCAAAAAATCTTGTCTTTTTCATTCTTCGTGAAGGTTTTTCAAATTTGAAAAATAATTCTGGATTGGATCCTTTGCGTATTATTCCCATTTTGGCTTCTTCAGCAGCTGTGGGTCGTCTCCAGAATTTTCCAGAAGTCACACCATGATCCGATCCAAAAGCTGATTTCATGATATCGCCAGATTTATATCGATCAAAGACTGGTTTCAAAGATGGAATCAATTCTTGAGTAGTCGACATTGCAATTTCTGGAGCTTTTTTTACAACAGTCACAGGATCAATTCCAGCTCCATCCAAATCGCGTCTGTTGGTTTTATATCTCTTTTTGGGTCTGACTTTGGTTGATAGTTGATCCAATGCTGATCCAACAGAATCTTGAATAAAAGGATTCAATTTATTGATTGCGTAATTTACACCCTTTTTTTGCAGTTTTTTATTTCTCATAAGTTCACTTGCTCCGTATCGCCCCATTTCGACTGCCTTTTTCCCCATCCAAGGAAGAGCATGTTCAACGAATGCTTCTGCAGCTGTCCCAACAACAGTGTCAAATAAATCTCCTCCAGATTGCTTGCCCGCCTTCTCAGACGGGCTTATTAGTTTTTTGTCTTCTTCTTTGTTTTTCTTTTCTTTCCCCCAGCTCCAGTTTGGGAGGTTGTTCCCATTTTAACATATCTCACCTTTTTAATTCCGCAAACCGCACAATGACAAAAGAATTGCTTTCTTCCTCTTTTATCGTTTTGGTAACCACTTGGCTCGGTGCAAGGTGTTACCATTTTATCTTTGATGCAATATGATTCTTTCATTTAGTATAATGTTTAGATAAAATGTCACTGAGGGCTAATTTTGTAAAAAGTGAACTTGAGAAGATTTATAATAAGTTAAATGAGAGCTATGAATATGCCAGTTTTGCAAGATTGGAGAATGATAATCGATTCTTTAAAATATTTGAGTTGATTGCAGAGTTAAGTGAGAAATCAAATATTCTCAAACAAGTTGTAAGGGGAAGTTAGTATAAGCATAGATAAAATGGAAGCAAAATTCTTTTCAGAGATAGAAAAAAATATGGATGTTGAAACACTCAAAGATTTTGAGAAAGAAATAAGAACAAAGATAATTGAAGAGTTTGAGATTCTTCGGGGAAAGAATCCAGATCTTTCACGAGTTTTAATGGTTGGTGAATGTGAGATGTGGGAAAAAATAAGAAAAGGAGAGTATTCTTGGTTGAAAATCAAATCTGATAAAAAGAAGAAACTTTTTAGATTGATTGATATTTACACAAAATTTGATTCTATTGTTGATACTGTGAAAGAATTGGAAAGAAAAGTTGAGAAGGTCAGAAAGATGAAGGATTCACCAGTGGATTCAGATTAAATATAAATTTATATTTAATCTTTAAAAATATTATTATTCAAAGAATCTTTTTTTATATTTAAAATAAAATTTTCTTTTTATATTTTGTAATAATCTTTATCTAACCTCCAAAGTATTCTTTTATAAAATCACTGTTATCGTTGTCGAAATGAGGATTATGAATTACATCAAGAATACTTTTTCCATTCTGTCTCTCAAACAAGTAGTAAAGACACCAATAACCACAGAGAACAGTGTTTCGATTTTGTATTTCATCCAAGGAATAAACAATATGTTTTTCGGCAGATCTGAAATACTTCAAAGCCTCATTCGGCATAATCAGTCCAAATGGATCAAAATATTCGACTACTGAATCCAAGTTTCTGTAACAAACCCAGTGTGTGCCAGGTCCTTGCATATCATCAAGATTAATTATTCCAATTTCTTTTTTTATCTTTTGAGGAAGGTTGTCTCGACTAAAAATTCCTCTGAAGTGTTTCAGGCCAAGTTTTTTTACCCAATCCATCAAGTCAAAGTTTGAAAGGGGTTTAATCACAAAATGTCTCCTATGATGGGAATTGAGTTGAATGGGCTGTTTTTTCCCAACAGAATTCCTTTTCCTTTGGACTTTTTTTTTGCCTTTTTTTTTACCCCCATTCCTATTGGATTTTCCCAAGTTCCATTAAAGGGGGGTGGATAGTAACCCTCTCCTTGTGTGGGTGGAACATAAACACTTCTCGTATTACTAGATGATCCTCTGTCAACCTGAAGACCCGATCCAAACAACTTTGGAAGCAGACTAATTGCCATTGGAATTCCGATTGATGCAAGTGTTCCCAGGAATCCACCTTCTATTTGTTGTCGAGTTGGTTTAATAACCAATCGTCCTCCTGTCTTGAAAACTTTGTTAATCCGGTCTATTTGTGCTTTGGTAAACTCACTTGCAAAAGGAGGAAGAAATGGGAAAAACTTTTTTGGAATTGGAATACCTCGTCCAAACAGTTTTTTTAATCCTATTTCTCCAAGTGCATTTGCAGCTCCAGAGGCAAGTGCAGGAGCAACTTTTGAAACTCCCTTTACTGCAAGGGGAAGAAGTTTAGCACCAATTCTTGCCAGACTTGTGAAAAGGTTTCCTCCATGTTTTACTGAACGTGTAATCTGTGTTTTACTTATTTTCAAGTCTGATCCTGTTCCATTTGCAAGTGATTTTTTTATCTTTTCAATCTGTCTTTGGGTTAACATTAACTCATCAGACCCCCTGAGATGAGAATGTTTTAATCGAAGTGTTAGTGGTGATTTATTTTGAATTGCACTTAAAAGTTTTGATTTTTGGCCATCTGAAAGTTTTACTCTGTATTCAATATAAGTTGTCATTTTATATATTAACTTATATTATTTTTTTATGCTCTAAGAAGTAGTTTTCCACTTTTCTGTTCGATTTCCGCTTTTCGTTCGTGAAGAACCAGAGCGTAAATATTATAATCAGCGTCTGGATTGGCGCTTAGTTCGTAGTGAAAAGATAATTTTGTAACTCCATCTTTCAAGTCTATTTTTTGTTTTGTAAGATCAAAATACACAAATGGGAAAAGATTTTCAAAATTTGATCTATTGAGAAGTGTGCCTCCTTGAAAGTCATTGTTAGCATAAACATAATTCATCACTTCTCTGAAAACTCTTGCTGGATCTGTAGCTGGCTTAAAGTGAATATCAGGATATTCATTCCCATTTCCAACCTCGAGATAGCAACGTGAAATATTAGCATTGTTTGGAAGATCAAAAGTGTTATATAAAAATGGATTTTGTTCTTGCGAGTCAACATTGGCTGTGTTAATTGCCCAAACAAACACATGACGTGGTTTTGAAATACCATTTGTAATTCTGAATTGTCCTGTTTGTTGCTGTCCATTATTTGATCTTTCAACTATCTCATTGAGATAAGACCAATCGTAGGGTTTAAGGTAATTAGCAGCGTAAATTTTTTGACCTTCCGAGTTGAATACTAATCTTGGAACAAATAGTTGAAATCTTGTTAGAATAACTCTGCAGTCTGCTCCTCCAGTTCTCCAAAGAACATTGTTATCCGATTCTAATTCAATATTTAACTCAATTTTTGTATTTGGAAGCAGCCTATCCTCAAGTGCTTCAAAAAACGAGTATCTGTTGAGAGGAATTTCACAATTCACTGTTGCTGAGTCACCCAAAAGGGCTTTTCTCAGGGCAAAACCTTTGTTGTAAGTATTACTATCTCCGTCAACTAAATTTGCTCTTTCTTCAGCATTATTGGCAGCATTTCTTACGTGCTGTACATCTCTTGTTGAGTACTTTACTCTATTAGCATTTCGTGATGTGTCAAGATAATAAAATTCATTTGTTCCAACACTATCAGCATAAGAGGGATTATACTCAAGCAAATTCTTAATATTAACAACATGATTTGCGTAATTACAACTATAAACATCTCGTCCATTTGCCAGAATAGTTAACTTTTCGATGAGAGAACTGGAACTATTTACAATTCCCATATTATCTCCATCTGCATCGATATCAGCTCCAGCCGCCAATTGATTAACTTTAAAATCTACTGAAAGTCTTGCATTATACCAATCAAATGGAGTAGCCTCACCAGTGTTATCAGCTATAAATTTATGACCTACTTTTTTTTGATGAGTATTATTTGCTGGTTCCACATCCAAGGCTTGTTCAAGATTAAAAACAACATCTTCATATCTTTCAAGATATATTGGGTTTCTAATAGACTTCATTTTAATAAATAGATTATATTATTTTTTTTCTTCCAGATCCAGACATAATTTTTAGCACATTATTATTGATTTCTTGCTGTGTCATTTTTCGATTATTTGTTTTACGAGATGGAGGATTTTTTCCAGAAAGCATTTTTACTATTTTGTCCCCAGCCTTTTTATTTGAACTGGCAGGGGTTGGTTTGGGAGGTGGAGCAAATGTTACCTTTTTTCTGGTTGGTTTCCTTCCAAGAAAAGATTTTACCGAATCCATTATTCCTTCTCCATAAATATGTTTTCTTGAAAACTTTCCTGTGTCAGGATCGTATTTTTTTTTAAACTCTGATTGACGCATCATTTTATTTATATAATTATACAACATTGCTATCTTCTGTATGGCGAAGCAACAGTGTCATAAACCAATCAATACCATTCAAGTCAACAGGTTGACTGACAGAATCAGTTATTTTTATATGCATTTCAGAAATTGTATTAGAACTTACGGGACAATAAAGAGGCCTAAATGGTTCAAATGTGAAAGGATACGATCTTGTCAAATTATCCGTTGGAATAACTGCTATCGTGTTTGTATTAACTCCATTTACAACGGAGTCTTTTATAGCACTAACATTAATGTTAAGAGAATCAATAGATTTTGTGATATTTGGAAGTTTGGTTCCATATTCAGTTTTAGTCACAAGTTTTTTCTCAAATCCAACGAGTTCTCCGAAATCTGTTCCTCTCAGATCGAGTTGAAAACTTCCCTCAAGTGTTACCAGGACTCGATAAGTGGAGAGAATGAAAGACAGATTTATTGAGTAATTTTTCACACCCTTTGCGTCTGTTGTGTGATGATTTTTTTGTTCCATGTACTGATGAATGTAATCATTAATGTCTGAGTAAGAATACATTCCGTCTGTGAAGGTGATAGTTTGCCATGTTGTTCCATCATGGGTGTATTTAATTGTGTTGTTTTTGTAACTACTCCGGATGTTGTACCAAGAGTAAGTCATCGATAACCTGTCCAAAGCAAGATAATGCTTGAATTGTGGGTCAAGTTTCAAAGGAGGATTAAATTTGACCAAGAAATCGTGAGGTTTGTTTACACCTATTTTTTCTCTTTTTACAGAGGAAATATGAATTGCACTTTCATTCATTTATAATATGTTCAGATAACTTTTCTGAGGAGAGTATTAAGTTGCTTATTAGTCAGGATCCCGAGATCTCGGAGTCGATGAGCTATTTGAATAAATTCAGGCAGCACACCATTGTTTCCTGCAACAAGCGATCCATTGAGTAACTCAAATCTATGAAGCAGTTCTTGGGGGGAGAAGAAGAGGCCTTGGCCTACTTTATATTCAAGCGATCTTAAGTAAAAATCAAGAATTTCTTTATATTTTTTTTGTGTTTCCCGCTGCATAATGTATAATTCAAGTTCTCCTTCTTGTTCCTTAGTTTTATTTTTTGTTCTTTTCAAAGCTCCAATTTGGTTTCCCATTTCTTTTACATCTTTCTTTACAATTTTATAAATTTCGTTTATTTCATTAGGGTCTTTATCTAAAAGTTCATTTGGTTGCGGATAATCAAGTAAGTCTAAAATCTGTTTATCTTCTTCATCTAAATTTTTTTCAAGATTATATTTTAAGATTTCTTTTTGTCTAACTGGATTTATATCTGGATCTATTTCATCTTTATTTTCTATCTGAGGCAACTCTTGCATATCAAGAAATCGCTCAAACTGACTAAATCTGTCTGTAATGGCTTTTTGATTGGCTTCGAGACCTTTTGTAAGAGCCAACTGATTTTGCAACATTTTCTGGTTTTGAGTAAAAATATTTTGTTTTTTAGAATTTTCTCCAGGATCTTCAAACTGAGAAATCAGAGGTTTGAATGTTTCAGTAAATCCTTCTCTCAAATTTTGTTTTTCCCAAGTAGTCTCTTTTATTTTTTGTCGAACCTGATTAGTAAGATTATCGGCTTCAATCTTATTTTGTGAATATTTTTTCATTTCTTCAATATCCATTTATATATTTATTATATAAAATGGAAATACCAAATTATGATATCACTGATAACAGCGATAAAAAATTCAAGCAGTTGTTTCCTTTCATGCCATCGGATACATTTCGAATGTTGATTTGTGGAAATAGTGGAAGTGGTAAAACTAATTTGCTCTTCCATATGCTAATGAAACCTCTGTTGTATTACGATGAGATTTATCTTTACGCTCGAAATTTAGAGCAGGATAAGTACAAGAGACTGATGCAAAAAATGAGAGAGATGTCACATAAACTCGGTTATGAAATCCTTTCAGTGAGTAATGATGAAATAACTCCTGTTACAGAAATGGGATACGAAGACAATCAAAAACTTGTGATATTTGATGATTATGTCTGTGATAAAAATCAGAGACAAATCGTTGATTATTTTATTCAAGGACGACATAAGAATTGTTCGGTGATTTATCTGAGTCAATCATTTTATAAAACTCCAAAAGATATTCGATTGAATTGTTCTCATTATTGTTTGTACGAATTTCCATCTTCCAGAGAAGCAAACAGAATATCGTCTGAATTGGGAGTTGATAAAGATATGTATAAAGAGGCGACACGAAAACCATTCTCATTTCTCTTTGTTAACAAACCAAAGAAAACCGTTTCAAAAAACTTCACTGATTATCTAAATATTAAATAAGATGGGAATATTTAACGAACACTCTTCTAATCACTTTCAATTTGCAAAAGGAGTTCAAGGAGCTCCAGGTGTTGGGTTTAATCTCACTGCAGATGGAAATTATGACATTGTTGGAAAAAAATTGACAAATGTTGGAGCACCAACATCAGATTCAGATTCAGCAACCAAGAAATATGTTGATACAAATTCTGGAGGTGGAAAAACATCACTTTTGACAGTGGATTCAAATATTGATATGAAAAGTCAATTCTCAATCACAAAACTCAAAACACCTTCAAACAATGATGATGCTGCAAATAAAAAATATGTTGACGATTCCAAAGTCGATGGCAGTGTATTTTTGAAACTTGATGGAACAAGAAAAATGACTGGAAATTTGGATATGAATAACAAAAGAATTTTTAATCTTCCAAATCCAACTGGTTCCAAACAACCAATACCATTGGCTTACGGTGACATTGCTTATCTTCACGTTAATGGATCAAATACAATGACAAATCATTTGAATATGAATAATAAAAAAATAATCAATCTTGTTACACCAACAAATAACTCAGATGCCGTTCCCAAAAAGTATGTGGATGATAGCCTTTCTAACCAAGACTTCAGTTCTTTCTTTAAAAAAGATGGGAGTAGGACCATGACTTCAGATCTTAATATCGGTGGACATAAAATAATTAATCTTGAAGATCCAACTTCAGATTCGGATGCGGCCTCCAAAAAGTATGTTGACGTTCATATGCACCAAACTCAAGTTCAACCAAGTCATTATAAGGATGAGTTTGCTTTTTTGATGACTAGTCCAACTCAATGGACAGATGAAATAGATAATAGAACCAGTTTTATTCCAAAAAAGATAACTTTCCTTCCAACTCTTAAAGGAAACTTTCACAAATACAATACAAAAGTTCTTTATACAACAATACTAAAGAATTTTCAAGGTGGTTATAAGTACAAGATAGGACTTAATTTCTTTAGACTGGTTGGAGGTGCTGATTATACCCTTTGTCTTGAAATACTTAACACTGATTATCAACTATGGCATAAAACCCAGATAAGTGTTGATAACAACACGTCACAAGGATTGCAGCTTGGAAATGTTAGTGTAAAAAAACTTCAACATAGTTTCATCGATTCAAAAAAACAAACACAATTTATGTATTACCACAGAGTCATAATTAATTTCAAGAAGTTGACAACTGGAAACAGATTCTTTATTCACATTTTGGTCAGTATTCCAAATAATGGAAACGATCTGGCTGTGTATCCAATTCAGTTTTCTGGTGTTTACATGATAGCCTATGGTATTATGAGCAAAGTTAGCAATATCGACCCAGATAAAGTTTATGACTATCATAAATCATTTGAAATTCTTGGAACGCAAGTAAAGTTTAATGTTGATATTAACGCAAATAATCTACACATATTAAATCTTGCTCTCAATAGAAATCTGAATAGTAGTGCTGCAACAGTTGGAATGGTAAAAGAGTTAATTCCTTTTACGATAAACCATGTTTATAGTCGATTCTTTGATCAAATTTATGACTTCACAGATGCAAATAATTACGAATTAAAAAGTGGTGCATCTGGTATTGTAATTAGTGGTCTGAATGACTTTCAAAGTTTGAATGGTATTACCATCCCAGATAAAGACTTGAGTAATATCAAAAGGGAAGGATTAAATATTAATAATTACACTATTACTTTAAATCCCTCTGATAATTTCAAAAATTACACCCTGTGCCTGGTTTTTTATCACTGGGATAACAGAGATTTTGCTTTGGTAAAGAAAAATAAACAAAATAACCAACATCTTATGAGTTTGAATTATACTAAAGCTGCTAGTTATTTAACTTTACTTACATCTAATAAAAGAGATTTTTTTAGTTTACCAAATGGTTTTGGTGGGAAAAAAATTGTTTTATGGTTGGCACATAGTGTTGATACAATTGTTACAAAAGTTAACTTGAGTAACCTCAGCTCAACATTAACTATTGATAGCGCCAATTACGTACCCAATCAAAATTTTGACTTTACAACTGAAGATGGAGTTTTGAATAAAATTATGTTTTCTCCCAATTTTTACGACTTTGACTCTGAGGCATTTAAGAGGATAATGATTCAAGAGAAACTAAATGGTAGTTATATACTTTAATAATAAATGAAAGACTTGTTTGAATTTAATCACATTGATAACTCACTAACAGAATCGGAGATCAAAACTCTCAAAGACTTCTACAAACATTATCACAAGAAATTTTGGTGTTTCAAGAAGTCTTTCAAGCGATATAAAATTCTTGATGAAACACTCACTCTGTCTGGAGGAGGACTGGTTGTAGTGGGAACTATTGCTGGAGGAATAACACTCAATCCAATAATTCTGGGTGTTATCAATGGTCTTGGAGTCTTGGTGAGTTCGGTTTCAAAAATGAAGAATTACAAGAAAAAGATTGAAATGTCTCAAATAGCATTTACGACCTATGAGAAGGTACTGGTTGAATTGCGATCGGCTTTGAGAGGTGATGAATTCAATAAACAAGAATTCGTAGATCGAATGAAACTGATTGATGAAATGATTATCGATCAATCTCCAGTTGCAGATAGATTCTCAAAAAAATATAATAAAAAATATTTGTAAAAGATAATTACTATTTTAAAATAAATTCTTCTTTTATTTTTTATTTATTTATAAAATAAAATTGAATTATTTAAATTCGTATTTATATTTTTCAATCATGAAGATTTTTTTTCACCCAACCTTTTCAAATTACTTTACAACAAGAAATGGAGGCGTTTATAACATCAAGAATAAAAAAGATCTTGGAAAACCATCTCAGAATGGTTATCTCAGAATATCCATTCGACCAAAAGGTTCAAACTCAATAAGTCTCCTGAAACATGAATTTATCTGGGAAGCATTCAATAACGAGGAAACAAACAAATTTTTCAAGATAATTCACATTGACGGAAACAAACTAAATAACAGGCCAGATAACCTGAAAAGAATTTTTAATGAATCATCTAATCCAGAAGGAGAATCCAGAAAAATTGTGGCAACTAATCTGACAACTGGAGAAGATAAAGTTTATCAAACAATTTATTCAACTTCTAAAATACTTAAGATTAATCCTGGATCTATTAAACTAATCGCAGATGGAAAGAGGAAAACAGCAACGTCGAAATTAAACGGAAATAAATACACTTTTAAATATGCGGATCCAAACGACTTGAATAATGTAAAAATAATCAAAAATAAAATAAAAAATAATATTGAAAAAGGTTTATTCAAAATATAATTTTTAAAATTATTTTTATATTATTATAAAAAAAATAATTTATTTATTTATTTTAATTAGTAATAATATTTTTCATCTTCTATCTTTTGTTAGATAGAAGATGTTAGAATCAATAATATTGAAAAAGGTTTATTCAAAATATAATTTTTAAAATTATTTTTATATTATTATAAAAAAAATAATTTATTTATTTATTTTAATTAGTAATAATATTTTTCATTTATATCTACTCTATAGATAGAAGATGTTAGAATCGATTATAGCATATGTGAATTTCTATTTTCCTTCTCACAAAACAAAGTTTTACAATGATAACTTTATTAAGGCCTGTTTGGTTTATCAGTACTTATATATAAAATACTTCACTCAAAGATTGAGCTTTAATCAAATTCTTTACAAATTGTCTGACTTCAGACACAGTTGCAGATCAAACTCATCAATACTATCTAATCATCTTATATTCAATCTCGCTTTTCGTGAATTCAAAAAACATTTCCATCTCGGTCGAGGTTGTGTTTATACCTTCAACTCACCAATCAAATCTGAAGTACTTGGGTATTTAACAGGTATCATTTACTGGATTTTTCACAAAGGCGTAAATTGAGCGATTTGTAACAATGCCACCAATTCTCATAATTTTCCAGAGTTTGATCTCCAATATTCAGTTCGACAAGACTGTGTTTGGGATTTCTCATTTCTTCCAGGATTTTTTTTATGAGGAATACGATGTTAATTGTTCTTTTTCTATTGAATTTCTTGTTTAATTCTTCCATGATTCTGTTGTCTATTTTTAAAAGTTTTGAATACAAATTGTATTTCTCATCTTCAGTAAGTTTAAGTCTTTTAGAAATTTGTTTGACTTTCTTTTCGTAATGATACTTGCGCTGGTAAAAACTCTTCTTTCTAAAATAAAGCCTGTCATATTCTTTGTTATCAAAATAACCAAGTACATGTTCATTTTGGCAACCACAGTTTGTACAAATTTTAAAACCCGAAACTAAATCAAAATCAGATTCTTTACAGTGCCAGCATTTTGTTTTTCGATCGGTTTCCTTTTTTTGAGGTTTGGTGTAACTATGGAGAATATTCATATATTTTTTTATTTCTTCCTCGGAGTAAGGCATTTTATTTATAGCTTAAATATTTAATTTTTGAAATAAAAGAACTGATATCGCATTCCATCTTTCTTGGATTTTGTGATTTTAGTTTTTTTCTGGCAATTACAACCAACTGCTCTATCAGAAATTTGGTGATATTCAGCCGTTTGTTTCAAACTATCAAAAATTCTTTTTTCATTAGTTTCTAGGTTTAAAGAAACAACTTCTTTACAATTTGATTTGTGATGATTTTCTTTTGGAGAAAGTAACTGTAAATTGTTGATTAAATTATTTTTTTTTGTCGTTGTCGACATGATCTGTATGCATTCCTTTTGGAATCTCTCCCTTAAAAGTTTCAAATACAAATCGATGTACAAAATATTTTTTTTTTTATTATTTTTATAAAAATTGAAAACCAAATAACCCCAACAATTGCTATGTAATTTCAAAATCCTTTTCTTATTCCATTTTAAGCTCAAAATCTTTCCGCACCGACTAGCCAAATAATCTTTATGATAAGGATGAAAATAAAATTTAATTCCTTGATATTTGATATATTCTCGTTTTGTCATGATTTTATATTTTTAATATAAAATCTTTAATCCATTTTATCGAATAGCCCGCGTATTAACTTTATCTTTGCATAAAATCCTTTTATCATCATCCGCACTCAAAGCTAATTTATTAACTTCCTTACTAAAAATTTCGTGATTCTCGCTTTTTATAATATTCATACTACGCATCTGTTTTTTTCCTGTTTTCAAACAATCAACGTAATCTTCAAACTCAATCTTTTTTTTTACAATATTTTTTTTGATTCCTTTGCATTTTTTATTTGTTTTAGATTCCTCGATTTTAAAAGAATAAAGTTTGGGTTTGAGACCGACAAAGTGAGTTATTTGCCGACCAGCAACTTCATCCTTGAATTTCCCAATTACTTTCTTATTAACACCTGTCAGTATTCCTGACTCATGCCCCTGTGGGAAATCCGAAGTGTCAAATCTGGCTTTTATATCTGCTGAAATATCAGCATAAAAATCGTCGGTTTTTAATTCATACATGAGGGAGTCTGTATCTGTAAATAGCAACCTGGCTTTTTTGTAAGAATACTTCTTTTGGACAAAATTATAATTAAAGTCGAACATTAACAACTTTGACAAATCCAAAATAGCCTGGCCGACATACACAGGTTTGTTAAAATAGATCTCCGTCTTTTTCAGGTGAATCGCAAGCAAATTCCTATCGAAAATTGTTGCTCTTTCAAAATTTGGACGACAAGATAAATTCGAAGCTTTTTCTCGATTATCAACCAAAAACACATTTTGTCTTTTCCGAATGTTTTCAATAGTCTTTCCAAACACAGAATTATTCATCAACTTAAAAAAATCTTTCTCAAAACTATTTGCAGCTGTTTTACGTAGTTCTGTGTTTTTCCTGATATAAGGCTCCATCCAAAAACTCTGATTGAAAGAAATTCCTCGGTGAACAGCTTTGATTTTCAAACCCAGTTCAAGACATTGTCTCAGATTTCGATAATGGATAACATATTTTTTATGTGGTTTAAAATGAGAAATAAGTTTCTCTACTCCACCTACTTTCATCTTCTCTGGAGCCAAAGGATAATCATTGTGTGACTTCCAAAGTTCTTTGGGATAAACTAAATCAACCTCAAATATATAACCAGTCTTTCCCATGTCATTCATGCTGCTATTTGTTTTCTCAAGAATATCCATCACCTTTTCTTTTGTCAAATTGGAAATCCATCGGAACCCACCCGTCGGAAGTGATTGACTCATGGCCCAACCATAGAGATTGTTTGCATCAAGATATTGAATGAATTTTGAAGGTTTGTTTGGATCAAAGTTTTTCATGTATTTGTTATTGGCTTCTGAGTATCTTTTTGCTATGTGAGTCATTCCACCTCTGATTCCTCTCTCAAACATCATCAGCATGTCGTAATCGCACAGTAATTCAAGTTGCTGACCAGTCTCTTTCAAACATGCATCCCAAGCCAAACCAGGAGATGTGTAATAATGCGCCGGATCCAGTTTATAATGCTTCAGGCATGTTTTGCGAAAGTTTTCAAAAACATCCGCCAACAAAAGAACGTCTGTTTTAAGATAGAGATCGTGATAATCTCTGATTGTTTGGCATTTAAATGTATTCCAAACATTGATTGCGTGAGTGTAATCTTCATCTGAAATGTCTTCGTCATTCAATCTTGAATAGAATTTCTCTTTGCTTGGAAGTTGTGTTTCACTCAGTTTTTCAAGAGATGAAACGTAGTCATAGGGATAAACACCTTTTCGAAAGAGAAGTTCAATATTATCTTTCATTATCTCTTTTGTATTTTGAAAATCATCCGGCTGCAGATTTCCAACAAGATTTGCAAGACTCGTCTGAAGAAATTTAAAAGAATCAATGAATCTCAACTCAAAATTCAAAGAAACCATCTCTCCAGTTTTCCGAGATCTGTATTCGTCGACTTTGATCTTCTTTGAAAACGAAATATACTTCTCCTCAGTCGATGGAATACAATTCAACTCACCCTTCAAACCAGAAAGTTTTTTTATGAACAAATGCGCATCATATCCTTGAAGATTGTGAAATATGACAGGCAGTATCAATGGTTTTCTGCACTGAAGGTTACAGCTGTTATGCGCAGCTCCTCGATATTGACCAGTAAAATGACAATGATCCCGGACTTTATCATCTTTTAATTCTTTTGAGCAAATATGACAGATCCTGGCTTCTTTGAAAGATTTCTGTTCTTCCTCAGTTAATCTGAGAGGTTTTGGATGTCGATAAAAATCGTCGTATAATTTTCTTGTTATCATTGCAAGTTTTGAAACAAATATTTCAGCAACATTATCACTTTCTTTCTTTTTTGTAAAACAGATTGGTTTGAAAATATTTGGGACTATTCCGTTGATATAAAAACAAAAACCCGACGGTTCATGCTTCTGGTAATCTTGGGTATAAGATTCATTTGGATTGGGTTTGCACGTTTCCACGGATTTGGTAAAACATTCAAAATCGGCGTAAACCACAAAAGGTATTGAAAGCTGTTTAAAATAATTTTTAAATCCAAGATTCGAATTTTTCGCTGGCATTTTGACAACAACTGATTCATTAGACGAACAATATTCAATATGTCTCTGAAACAATTCTTCCTTTGAAAAATGAGAGAAGCATCTTTTGCAAATGTGTATTCGACCATTCGTTCTCGATGTTATTTGAGATCGGAATAATCTTGAAAAACTTTTGATAAGAGAATAATGATACTTGCCATCTTCCTCAAAAAGAAACAAATCGATTGTTTTCTGAGGATCTCTCTGTGTCATTCGGAGAGGATAAAACTTATTTCTCTCATTGACTGAAAACACATTTATTCCTGGGAGATCTGGATTAAGTTTTTCGAATTTTGAAATGTCTTTTAATTTGACTGGAAAATCAATTCCTTTTGTATTCAAACTATTTTCTTTTTGCTTCAAATCTGTCAATCGGAAATCATTTTTGTCTCTTGGATGAAGATATCTCAGTACGCACCATAAAAAGCATTTCTCATCTTTGTTTCGAATGCTTACTATCGCTTTCTTTCGCATTATCCAATCTGGAAGAGGAATATAAGATGAACCTCTCATTGGATTGTAATCGACTGTGTGAATCTCAAGATGAATTATTTCCCTGAAATACCAACCACTTCCATTCTTCTGATAAACTTCAATCTTTTCAATTATGGAGTGAATAACTTCAGTCAATATTTCTTTTACATCGGATGATTCAAGATTGATATGTGTTTCAGAATTAAAATAAGCTTTATCTTGAATGGAAAGACTTGACTTTCCATCGCTTGACTTTCCCATTTGCTCCATCATGCAAACAAGAACAAATCTGACTTTGATATTTCGATGATTCCTGAGAAACTCTTTAAGAGAAGCAGCCTTGGATTTGAAAAACTCAAATGGCGTAATATCAGTTTGCCCCTTTACAATGTATTTATTAGCAAATCCTTCCAAAGATGATTTCTCTTTCTCAATTCCTTGTTCGTATTCTCTGAGAGCTCTCTTAAGTGCTTTGCGCAAATAAGAAGGAGCATCTGGAGGTATTGTTTTATTCTTGATGCAATCCTGAAAATATTCTTCATACGATTTGGGTTTGGGTTTTGATTTAATTTTCTCTCTTGCTTTTTGCAGTTTATTAATATCATCAATCAACTTTTGTTTATATTCCTCCTTGAGTTTTTGCTTATTATCTTTTTTTATTTTTTTTAGCTCTGAAATAGAAAGATTAGTTAGATCAGTAGCCATCTTTATTTAATGGTTTTTTTATTTTTAAATTTTCAATTATTTTTCTGATTCACATTAGTAAAGTCTTGAAACAAAATTGTTTTAAGACTTTGATCAAATATTCTACTTTCCCGACCAGAGCAGATTAACACTCCAAAAATTAGCCGATTCAGGATTTTCATAAGTCAACTCACCTTTCTTATTCTTTATCTTCATCGCCCGCGAAAGATATTTTTCTTTTCGCTCGTTATCTTTGTGAATTAAATAGTCTGGATGTTGCGACGAGCCAAAATGCAAATTCTTGCCACCTGGCAGCTTCACCACGTACTTGTTATTTTTTCGCTTTGAATAATCAAGAGATTCGGCGCCGAGTTTTTTTGCCTTTTTGCTCAGTTTCTGAAAATCTTTTCCTTTCACAACATATTTATCATCATCAGATGATGATTCCTCTTCCTCAGGAACATAATCAGGATCTTTATCATGTTTATAGCCATCTTCAACAATGAAATCTTGATCCTCGGGGTTTTGATATTCCATTTTAGTATTTGTTTAGATTATTTTGAAGGGAAACCCCCTGATTATAATCTCATCAAAAATAAACTCACGTTTCATTGAAAACAATAGATTGCATTCCAGAGTTCCCTGGCAACCAGCAAAACTGAAAATAGATTTTGAGTTTACTTTCAGCGATTGAAATTGCTAGGGAACTCTGGAATGTATTGACGACATAGAATAGTTTACTTTAAAAATAATATTTTCTGATGAGAGACGATAATAACTTGACAACTACATTTTATTATTTTTTCAAAACATTTTTTAAAAGAATTTCCTCTACAGATTCGGCGGCGAGTTTTTTTACCTTTTCGAATAATTCCTGAAAATCTTTTCCTTTTACATCATCAGACGATGATTCCTCTTCCTCAAGAACATAATCAGGATCTTTATCATGTTTGTAGCCATCTTCAACCAAGAAATCTTGGTCCTCGGGATTTTGATATTCCATTTTAGTATTTTCTTAGATTATTTTGAAAGGAAATCCCCCACTACTTCTAATAATCAAAAATGAGACAAGTCTAGACATGTTTGGTAAACAGAATATGAGTCATAACTATTTAGCTATTGTTTGGTGTCATTAGACAGTCATACGTTTTTTTCATCCAATCAAAAGTTACAGATTTTCTCTTCAGATTTTTATAATTTTTACAATAAAAAACATTTCATTTGTGAAATTTTTTTGTGAAAAGTAATTAATTTATGAAGTTTGGGGATAAGAGAATTTTGATATTTGATAAAGGTTTCTACAATATAAATAAATTAAACTTATTTTTATATTTAAAATTAATCTTTCCGAATATATTTTGTAATAATATTTTACACAATTGAGTTAATATATCCCTTTAATAAAATGATTCTTGGCAGTCGGGAACTAGACGAATTCATTGTTGAACCTTGGATGGAACTTGAACCATTTGACCCAAAACTAATAAAAAAAATCCAACCCAATCATCCTTATAAAAATCTTTTATGGATTTTTTACAAATATAATCTCAGCTACAACAATTGGGATGAAAATGATGCCAACCCAGATGAAGAAGGATACAATGACAATGTCGTTGATTTTTACTTCAATATGTTAGACGACTTTAACCGCTATGGTATTGCTTTTCAACCTGAATACAATCTTTTTCCTGGTAATAAACTCGGTGTATTAGAAGAAAAATATTATGAAAAAAGTTCATATTCTTTTGTAAACAATCGTTATAATAAAAAACTTCTTTTATTTAATAAAGTAAAAACAATCGATTTGAATGAATTAGACAGAGGTGAAGTACCAATATCAGAGGAAGAAAAACAAAAAAGAAATTTAGTTAAAAAACAAACAAATAAAAAACTTCAAGTTGTATTGATGGACCCAGATATTTATTATAGTATTGATCTTATGAAACATGTAATCGAGAATGCACTTTGGTATATAAAAACATTCAATCATCGTATGACATGGTGGGGAATGAAAGAATTTTGGAAAATAGATTTCGATATCCGATAAACATTTCTACAATATATTTATTTCAAAATTATTTTTTTTATATTTATATTTATAATTAAACTTTTCTTTTTTTATTTTGTAATAATCTTTATCATTCAATCTCATCCAACCCACCCCACCCCTTCATCCAAATCCGATAAACATTCCTACAATATATTTATTTCAAAATTATTTTTTTTTTATAATTATAAATAATCCTTTCTAATTATATTTTGTAATAGTCTTTATCACATTCGCGATTGAATTCTTTCAGAGTAGTTATAAGAGGATGCCTGTCCATTCAATTTCAACTCTGATTATTTTCTGTCATTTCCGCGAGCCCGCAGGGCGAGCCGATTAATCCTGTCATTTTTCCCAAATTTACAAAAGTTACAAAATTAATCGGATTTTTGGATTTTTTTTGAGTTAGAATATTTGGGAAAAATGGAAAAAAAACTCTGATTATTTTCTGTCATTTTTGTACTAAATGGTTTGGTGACAGAGTTAATCAGGAAATGACAGAAAATAATCAGAGGTGAAATTGAATGGCAGAGCATCCTCTTATAACTACTAGAATTTTTACATGAAAATAGAGTTTAGTTCCCAGAGGAGAGAAATACTTTTGTTCTTGACCACCAACATGGCCGCAGTGACGATTATTTTTGCAATAAATTAATAATCTTTGACTTGGAAAGTACAAATAAAGTTTGAAATAAGGTGTTATCACACCTCTTTTAATGACTTTAAAAAGTTCTTATTAGTTTGTCTTGTTCCTTTGTGGTCCGTAGTTCACTGTCACACTAGTACCCAGGATCCCAATGACAATGACAATGACAACTGAAAGAGTTTCATAGTGTAATCATATTGAAGTATAGTTCAGCGTAATTTTACAAATTAATTAGTGTAAATCACAAGTATCAGCAATAACATTACTCCTCTAGTTTGTGACTGATAGGTTTCGTTTATTGTTGTTAAACCCAATTTCTTCTTTCTTCTTCGTCTTTAATTTGTTCACGGCATGTATCCTCTGCTTTGTCCCTTGGTATCAGACTTCCGTCTGCCGTTTTTCGAACACACCTCGGCCTTTAACTTTGGTAGTCAGAGTTTTTCTCTCCCTCCCCTCTTCTCCCCTCCGTTTTTTTTTTCCGTCTGCTACGCGGGTTAAATTTCAAGGTCTCTCAAAGAAAAGCACGAAACACCTGTTCCAGGAACTCCATTATTAGAGTCTTGGATACGACTAAGACTTTAAGATAAATGAATTTTGGTCAGTGGCGACCTTTAAAAAATACGAAAATACATGGAATACCTAAGTGAAAATTTAAAGACACAGCACGTTGTTAAATATTGGATCAATTTTGATGAGAAGGTAATACGTTCTTTGTTTTTCGTTAGTCTAAGATGTCATAGCTTCATAGGCGATAATGTCACAGCCGCAGAGTTAAAAAAGGATATATATATTATCTTGACGCCATCTTCTGTAGTGCCACAAAAAGATTTGTTTCGAATTCCATTCCGGCTTTCACAAAACGTTGGAAATGCAGAAATTGAAATGTTTTGAAAGTGAATTTCCATCATCGTTGCTGGCGTTCAGTTTCTGAGCCCACATTTTGTTTACATTAAGGGTGGGGGGGGGGGGGGGGGTATAGATCTGATCCAAGTTGTCTCTCGTCTTGAAGGTAAGTCAAGGTGCTAGATAAAAAAAAAAGTTGTATTATTTAACGGGTTTGCTTTTAAGCGTTGCTCTTACAGAAAAAAAATATCAACTTGAATTTATCTTAACATCAGAAGTAACCAGCATATCAGGATGAGAAAACATGCGGATCACCTGTCCTGAATGAAGAGCATAAACATAATGAACCAACCCGAAATTGGCACCAGGTTGTCAATTTTGGGTTTTGAAAACAACATTGAGGGAAAAAACGTTTTTGAATTGGTAAATTCTAAGATGTAAGAAAGAGAGCGGAATTGTACAAAAGTTAACTCATGACAAGTACCGACAAGGAAAGATGTTTCGCCCTGCTGGGAAAACTTACAAGCTGTAGCTTAAATGAGGAGGAAAGGTTTGACCGTCTTCTCCAGATTTTGTCATATAACCAAAAACTGGAAGGGCTCTGTAGAAGTACCGATTCAAAGAAAAGGTCAAGGTCCGCTCAAAATGCCGGTGAAAATGCTGCACATACTGGATCCACCACTAGAAGTTTGCAGATCATGATATTACACTGTAGGTCCCTGTAACCCCTTCATTTTGCCTAGTGTGTCAGCGAAATGCGTCAGAGACCACATCATCAGCCGATATAATTCGTTTTAAGAAACCGTAGGTAGCTCGTGGAGTAGTCTTCAGAGTTAATCGAGAACCTTCATCAAAAGAGACTATTACGCATCGTTGGAAATGCTACACAGCCTTGCTGGTTTGAAAACGCAGAAGTCTAGGACTAAGTGCAGTTTTGTAAAGATAGGTGTTTTGAGGCTTACTACGCATCAGACTGATGGGATCGAAACGGACCAATAATAAAATTTAGATGCTGGAAGAATCTTATTCCAACAAAGACACTATTTAAATATATGAAAATGTATCTTACAATGGACCCTCTATAACGAAGTCCTCGGTATAACAACTTTTTTGAAGCAATACGAAAAAGAAGCTCGATACAAGTTAACGAGCCTCGTTATAACGAACATATTTTCCACTTCTCTGGCCCTTCGTTATATCGAGGTTCCACTGTACTTAATTTTATTTATTTATTTTTCAAAAAGTGGGGGGGGGGGGGGGGGGGCTGGCCCTCCTAGCCCCCCCCCTCCTGCGCGGACCCTGATCTGTGCGCATAACATCAGCATGTTTGTCAAATTACTTTAAAGTTAAATGACGTAAGTTCATTGAATAACATTTCCCTCAAATGTTTTTGGCAGTTCACGAGGGCGTTTCTTCAAAAATCACTGATTGAAAAGCGAAGACATGCAAACTATCGTGGTCTGAACTAAACTTCTTCAGCCTCCGTTGACTATCTAAAATTGCTGGCAGTTTTTTCTGCTCGTTATTAAAAAATTTAACTCAAAGGTTACTTGTAGGTAAGATCAGTGAATATTTAAGTAAATCAGTCTTGCTTAGTTAAAATCCAGAATGCTGCAGATTTTTACCTTAGCTTGACAGAATTATTAATAAGGGAAAACGTAACGCGTACGATCATTGACTATTATAAAGGTGATACAAGTCAAAAATACATCTTAAAACTCGTACGAATGAAATTAATTAATAAATAAGGAAAAATCAAGGTCTTGTAATGAGTGCAAACGTGAAAAGTTTAAGAAAAATATAAAAATGCTTTAATGTTGATCGCAAGCAATAGAAATGGACGGAATGTTGAAACTTTCCAATCAAGGAGTTTCATGTATTTTTTAAAAAGATACAATATGATAACGCAATTATAAAAGTGAATGTTACAGGAAAATAGTTAATGTTTGCGCTCTCCTTGTAGCAGTTGTCTGTGACTTATGATTCCCTCCACTGGCTCCTCAATTATTGTTTGCCTTGTTTTCAAAACATTAGTTTGTCAAGACGTTTCAAGCCATGTAGAAGCAGATAATAAGTTAATAATAACGAGTTTCCACAAAACAAATATGCACAGATTACTTGGTTTCGTTTAGTAATTAACGGTTGCCTTCTTGTTTGTGCATCGATATCCTTTCCTTGTATACGTAAATTCTTAGCACTTTATCCCCACCCCCCGAAAAATACTGGTCAAAACTGACTCTACAGGCGTGACTTACTCAGCCAGTAAAGTTCAGTGGTTAATTGAAATTGCTATCTATACAATTTTGTTGCCGATTGTTGGTTGTTTCGCCCCCCCAACCCACCCACCCTTAAACGCCCACGCTCTCCCTATTCTTCCTCAGAGATAAAGTCAAAGATGGCAGCCACGACAAAGCAAGTAGTATATGACCTATTTGGAACCGCTCGCCCAAAAGGTCTTACATTGACGGCTACGCCCCACTTTGTATCCATGTTTTACTCACCTGACAGACTTTCTATTAATTTATACTCCTACAGTCCGACGGGAGATTTTAGTCACTCGGTAAAACAAAACAATAAGAAACAATCATTTTAGCACTGGAGCAACACTAACCAACTCCACGGTATGGCCGTTAGATACTACGGGTTCGCCTGTTCTTAGACCCGACAGCTATGCCATGCTGATGAGCACCAATAAGGGCGAAACTGCCTGGGTGATATGGTTGTGCGCATGCGTAAGGTAATGGGTGTTGGTACGTGTGTTTTTGTTTTTAAAGTGGTATAGTTTCAATAAGAAACAGCGTATTGCTTACTGTCTTGTTTTATAAATCTCGATGCGTCAAACCGCCAAGCTACGAGATTACTCCCCGGCCAAACTTTGGTCATAGACTGGAAACGAGGGGAGGAGCGCGGCTCATTGGGTTCGTAAAGTACTGGATCCCAGTTGGTTCAACATGGCGGCAAAATGGTCTGCTCCTTGAGGAAAGAATCGAGAAGGCAGAGAAACTGTTCGAAAGAAGCCAAAATTTACAAAATCGAGGGAATGTCAAAATTAAAGAGGAAAATATTAGCTGAAGTCAAGTTCTTAAAATCGGTTCGTATTATCATCAATGAGCCTACGTACAATTGTAGCTTCATATGCATGTTTGCATTGTTAAGAATGATTCTGTCGTAGAGAGTATCCTTGACTTCTTGACCCCGTACATCTGAAGAACGTAACGTGGTCTTGGTAGTGCTAGAGTGTAGTGTTCTGAAACGATTCGCACATGAAAAGCACAAAACTTTTATTTTTCGAAGCTGTGCTCGCAACAGCTGATCAAGAGAAACATGTCTGTGTTGTTTTCAAGCCTCTTTTTGGGATAATTTATCACACGGGAGTTGAGCTATGTAGTGGATGTTGTTGCCAACAATGGACATATTACTCGATTAAGGTTACTGCAAGAAATGCATCTGCACTCCATTGGACGTGGCAATTAAGGTAACAACCTGTACATTTTTGTTTTTTAAATATAAAATCCATCACAGGGTGTTCAGTAAGATTTTAAGTAGGTGGCAAAAGCTTTGGATTAGGTGGAGAAGGAAAAAACTGGTGGCAAAGGAGCAACTTGCCAGAGCCCAAAATTGTTAGTTATTGGAAAAATTTTAAAATCTGGGCCTCTTAGAATGCATTTTCAGCATTCTGGAAATTCAAAATTTAGAGTGTTTGAACGGAACACAGACATCATTAAATTTCGGCTTTTTTATTCAGTGACTCTATTAAACTGGGGTAATTTGCAAAAAGAAGTAGGCGGTATTTAAAGTTTCACGTGAAGTAGCCGCTGGCGATTTAGCCCACCACTGGTTCTTATTGAAAACCATAGATCACACACATGCCATTTACTTTACCGAGTGGCTTAATTCACCCTGAGAAGAGTCAGATTAGGGTTAAGCACTGACTCAAAATGGTACCAGGTAGGCTTCTATTTAGGGTTAGGGTTATTGTTATGTAACTTTAGAACAAACGTACACCAGCAGCGAATCCTCAGTGGTCTATGGGGGTGGGGTGGTGGGGGGAGGTACTCCCTATGATGGCCTACACGGGGAGGCTCTGCCCGAAAGGGGTACCTTTTTCAGGCTTCAGGTATAAATTATGAAAGGTTAGGGATTTTACTCTTTGAAGTATCTGTCATTTGGGTCTGTGAAAGGGCCCAAAGGGCTAACAGATAAATTTTATAGCTTTGTAAAGTTGAGAAAACGTTCTATTTTTGAGATTGATTCCTATTTAAATAACTGCATTTACAACAGTTAAAAGGGATCCAAAGTCCCCCCCCCCCCATGGTGCTCTATTGGTATGCGTAGTACAGTGTAGACTGCAGACCCACGCACTGAGTTGGCATCCCACTCCGGTTACTCTAAATGTTTGTTCATTTAAAATTGAAGAGAGTTTTTTAATGAACATTTGTTGAGCAGAAATTTCAATGGTGGTAGAATATGATTGTTACCAGTGAAAATGGTTTGAACTTAACTCATAAAATATAATCAGAAATTTACTTCTGTAGAAAGAGCCCCATATGATTAGGAAGTACATGTTAGTGTATGGATCCCATACAAAATAATAACCACTGGGTTTACTTTACATATATCAACGTCAACATGTCTCCCTCTGGCAAACCCTGGGGACATCAATGGGTCATGCAGGGGTTTGACAACTTACTGTTACAGTAGTTCTTACTGAGGTGGAGAATTTAACACAAAACAAATTGTGTCATTTTTCATGTCTCTAATACCATGGTGAAAATCATAGGTTCCATTTGCATTACTCACTGGTGATTTTTCCTGCCAAGATAGATGGCTAGATGCATGAACCAGTGACCTCGTCTTTGATGTAAATTTTTTAAAGACAAAACTTGAGTACTATGCCGAGTCCTTGGATTATTGTTGTCAATGTCATAATGTAAAGTTAGCTACACTGCATGTTAATTATGACGAAATGTGCTGATCATTATCTGATAATTATAGTTACAAGACATAGTCCATCAAGCCAAGGTACTGTGTGTTGTGTATGTAAAGAAGAATTTATTGTTAAAACCAGAGGCATCCTTGAAAGACAATATTTTCCTCTTGTGTGAAAGTGGTTGTTTTTAAAGAGTAGGAGCAGGGCTTGAAAAAAGTCCCATCCGGTCACCAGAAGAGTGAAAAATCTAAATGTAACGGTAGCTAAAAATTAATGTGTAGAAGGGGTTTTTGAATTTTTGTATGCGTCTACGTACTGTTTCAAAAGCATCAACCAGCAGTTATGGTAACTAGAAAAACCCAGTTTTAGTCAACTTTTTATGATTAATATTAGTGGTAAAATAATAGTAAACATTCTCTGATGTGGGCAAAGTCTACTGTGTAGGTTGGAACAACCAAATGAATGTAATCCTGGCCAGTGGTTCCTGAAAGGCTGGTTAGCACTAATCCAGGATTAAAATTTTGTTCCATTTTTGTATTAACCTTCCTATGTGTTGCTTAGAGTAACATTTTCTGTTATCATTACCATATATTGGAGTGAAGGCTCAACAGTATTTTGTAAGCTCGAGTTGTGTGTTTTTAGACAAGAAAATTGATTAAAATTTTGCTTAATCCTGGGTTAAACTTAACTATCTTTCAAGGAACCAGGTCCTCGCCCCATAAACCTTTTGCAGTTTAGTGACTTGCATGTGTAGTGGTTGTTGCCTGCGTCACAGACAAAACTAAACTCTGGTTAAGTCCGTCTGTGAAACAGTGCTGAAATCCTTGTTCTGGGCCCCAGCTGTGTACCTGGATTCAAAACCTGTTAAATGTTTCTTTCAATATTTGTCCCCATTTTGCAGTGCAAAGAGTTTTTTACATACCAGATAATATGGTCTTAACCTTCACTACATAGTGTCACTATGTCGCTAATGTTCTTCACAATTACTCATTGTTTTGACTGATCACAAATGAGCCATGACCATGCAAAATATTTGTTTGGCTGGTCAACATGACCAGCAACAGTCCAAAACCTACTTTGTTCCCTGCTGTTACTACCACAGTGACTGTATCCTTGCTTATTAATTTTCCTACTTTATTGGACAGGAATAACAAGCAGTGAGTAAGCAACATCTATTGAACTATTCAGCACCACTTATCATGGTATCCTGTTTAAATGGAATCACAGAATCATTAGCAAGTGAGTAGAGATTTAAATACAGCTAGAAACTTAGTACAGAAGAGAATAATACAGACAAACCTCTTTAATACGGACACCAAAGGGACAGGACCAATTATTGTCCACTTTACAGAGGTGTCCTTATTATAGAGGTAGGGATTAATGTATGAGTTTTGGCATTTCTGGGATCAAATCAACTGTCCGTAATAGAGAGGTGTCCGTAAGGAGAGGTTAGACTGAAATATCATAGTGCCTAAAGTTTTTTTGGGCACATGCACAATGCTATGTTCAAGGCTTTAGGTAGTCGTAAAAGTTTAACGTTGTATGTAGGTGTAAAAAGTAAAATGTGAACAGGTTTCTTTCAGCTTTTGCTCCTCTATGCTGAAACAAAAGAAGAGAGAGACCGGGGCAAAAAACACTAATAATTATGTTGATTTTTTGGTTAGTAAACATTGTAAATAGAATGCAAGACTGGGGAGAGACGTGAAAGGAATGGCTTGCATGCTTTGGGCAAAAAAAACTAAATTTTTTTTTTTGAGAAAAATACAACTACTTTGCAGTCTATATCTTTATCATAAATAAAATGACACACTAGATGACCATTGGCCTAAGGGGAAACAGGGTCTGGAATGGGGATCCTGCTTCTGCATTCCGACTCCATTTTCACATTTTCATCCTGCACTTTTTTTCATCGCTTCTCGAATCCCGTTTTTTGTTTCCCAAGTACATTAGTTGAAGGTCTAATTGCTGCAAAACCCTATAAATGTATGATATAGATATTTTGAATTATACCTCAGTACGTATGATGAAATGGAAGGAAAAAAGTAGAAGAAATGAAGAGGAAGTGAGGGGGGTTTTCCCCTTTCTCCCTACTCCCATCCACTTGATGTTGTTTTCTTGCTCACTTTTCTTTGCGCCTCCTCCAGTATTTAAACGCCTGAACAGGCTATAGCTATTCTCTGGGGCTAGATGACTTGTGTGATTTAAGGGAACAGAGCTGAGATCATTGTACACTGTTTCCCATAAGTTTAACTGATCAAATAATTTTGAGATTGATGATACATGTAGATGTAAAAAGCTTGAGCAATAATTACTAGTATGCTAGGACCATGAGCTCATTGCTGGCATCCAGTTGTAAAAGTGGGGCCTTAGTCTGCTTGTCTGTTTGTAATTATTTAATACTTGACAGCCTGGGTCAATTTTTATTTACACTGTATAGCTTGCTTTGATAGGAGACTGACACCACTGAATGCTCACCTGGTTTATGCGCATTTGCCACTAGAACCTAAGATTTCCCAACAGACGTTCAAATAATCCCACTTCCCATGCCCAGATTTTGGTGGATCACACTAACCAGATAGCAGTCTTACCTGATCATGGGGGGTGGATGGTGGTATGAGAAGGTCTTTGGTTTAGTCCACTGGGTCTTTGTTCTGGTCCATGGGTTTTCTTTTTAGTCCAGAGGCTCTCAAGTAAAAGGTCTTTGTTTCAGAAACATCCATTGTAATTTACTTACATTTCTACATGTTTCTTTTTTTTTTTTAAGAGGCTTTGGCAAACATTCATGTAGATGTCTGTGTTAAAGATCAAGTTTTGCCTGATCCTGGAAAAGAAGCTCGAGCTAGTCGACTGCAGCCATGCATGTTGATCAAAGACTCATAAATCACTTCAGTCCTCATAATAAACAATGGTAAACTAGCTATTGTGTAGTTTTTAATCTTTATTTATCACTTACACGTACATGACTTGTAAAATTTATTGTCTAAACATATTGGGCTTGTTACTAAACTAGAGTTTGGTCAGTGTTAAAATGGCATTGTAAGCCATTTTAAACTTGTCCAAACAGGTCAAGAAGGCTTTCAGCCCAGACTAGAGAGCCATTTTTGTACTCAAAATATACATCTTACACGTACAAGCAGATCGGGAGGTCCCTGAATCTCTTAAACCACAGTTAGAAAAGCACATTTTGTTTGGTTTCTTCCAATAAAGAAATTTTTATCATGATTTTAATTCAGGGCAGACCCTTTTCTGTCAGCATTTTCCATAGAAGTTTGGGTAGAACGAGGTGCTGCTGTGGAAGCACCGGGTACTGGTGCTACTGTGGTAGCGCCGGATGCGGGTGGTATTGCTTTAACCCCAAGAGCTGGTGCTGCTGTGAGAGCACCGGGTACTGGTGCTACTAATTATGACTTGTTGTAGTCATTCTGAAATCATTAGAATTCTTCTACTGTGTAGCTCGTCCAGGAATAAGGGATGTAGAACCATAACGGTTTTGAAAATGGCAGGTATCTGTCCACACACAACAAAGCACTTCAAGGAAAGACAAATTCACATTTTAGTAGATTCATTCCATTTTAGGAAAATATTGATGTGTTGGAAAAGTTGATAGGAAATCCATTGGCATGCAGTCAGGTGCCCTTGCATTTGCTAGCATTTGTGGTGGTGAGTTAACATCTATGTTGTACATGTACAGTAAATATTATATATTAAATTACTCACTTTATATTGAAAACAGTCTATCAGTTGGGACTTTTTCAGTGGTGAACAGATTACTTCTTTGCAAAATTAAGCCAAAGATAGACTTATAATGATATTGTTCTGTGAGACACTGAGTAATCACAATAGTTTTCAAAATGAGTTTAACAATAGTAATTTTGTACAGTTTAGGTAGTCAACTGCAGTGAAGTAATGACCTCTAGAACAATTTAATCTTTGGGGAAAATAACTAGAGTGATAATTACATTGTTTTGCAGTCAAACAATAAGTTAGAGTTGTTTCCTTTATTAGTGACTGTGTCAATCTGGATATTACCACCATGATTGCTTACGTTTAATCACTGACCAGTGGTGGCTGTGGATTTGTATTCAAGGTACATGTACATGTATTAAAGATTCCTATGCTTATACAGTGGAACCTTGATATAACAACTTTCTATAACAAAGTCACTTAATTGTATAACGAATGATTTTCTTTACCCCGGTCATAATAAGATACTGTATTTGAAAAAGAACTTCAATATGATGAAACCTCGATATAGCGAACAATTTTTGCCAGTCCCTTGGCCCTTTATTCCCAGCGTATCTAATCAAATGAACGATTGGGTTCGGTAATGAAACATAATCGAACTCACAATAACATTTGGTCAATCAAACAAAATCAAATGTTTGATTACTGAACGGTTGACGGTCATACTCATCAAACTTGTGATTTCCTAACTTTTTTTTTTTTTGCTTATTATGAGCATTTCGATCTAAAGAAAAAATTGTTTAACTTGTTTACTTGATATTTTTATCATATAATATTATGTTGATGGTAAGCTCTTCCTCTGATGTAATTGCTTTCATGCTGGAAATTGCTCTCGATCCTCCTGTCAATGTCACTCTTGGCTGCCCTTGAGGTCTTGGAAAGAATTATGGCAACAGTATTTGGCTGCTCATAATTATTATTCACATGTTGAACACCACTGCTTGTGTTGCAGTTAATGAAATGGTGCAACTTCTCTTTGAGTATTACGGTGACATTCACAGGAGAAGCCATTTCCTTCCCACCATAAAAAATGTAAACAATAATCCATTTAAGTATTTAACTGTTGTTTTTTCTCTTGTACATAAGTATAACCACTCATTGACATTCAGTTTGATATTTGGGCGTTTTTCTATTAATCCCATGTAATAATGGTTGATTATGATTATACTCCAACTGAGTGATTTACTTATCAAGAAATGGATTCCGAACAAAATCAAATGGGATTGAGTTCGATTGCATTTGATTTTGTTCGGTTGATTCGATGAAGAGAACTCAGAGCAAAATTGATGTTCCCCTAGGTTCGATTACCAAACCCACTGGAACGATTGGTGTTTGATTGGGTTCAATTGAATTTTCGTGGCGATTTTGTTCAATTAGATACCCGGGTTGATTAAATCGAGGTTCCACTGTATAAATTAATTTTTAGTGAATATTTTTGCATCAAAAATAATCCTTAATAATATTTAAGCTACTTGGATGATCATGATCTTGAATAGTTCCTCAAATCCCGGCCTGCCGTGGTGCAAAATGGCTGTAACACAATTACAAACATTGACTGTGAAATTACGTTTTTTTTTCAGATAAAAGTAGGCCAGAAACGTTCAGGCCCAAATTAACAGTCAACTACAAAATCATTATTTGAACTTGAGGTTAAAAATAATACATGCTTTAGAACTATGAAGAAAGTGTGAATTTCATTTCTAAAGTGTTAACAAAAAAGAGTTCACTTTGCCTCACATGCTAAGGAATTTTTGGATTGAAAGCCTGTCAGTAAAGTGATGTAATGAATATTTTCAGTTTGTCTAAGTGTGCGCAACAAAAATCGTGTTTTCTTGCTGCAGTGAAAGAAAGTGTGTGGTGGGTGTAGTCCTTAATTTAATGCCCCAATATGACTGTTGTTGACAGTGACTGACGTTTCTACAACCTTAAGTCATAGTCAGAGTCAAAGGGAGTTGTATCTTTTCAGTTGATAATATTTTGATATTTTGCTCAATATATAGTTAAATGAATTTACAATGTGTACCAGTCCTTGTATTTGATTACAGAACTTCCTTAACATGCATACAACTTAAACAGGAAATGCAGGTTTTGAATTTCTTGTTGATTCATCGATCCTCAACACTTGATCATCACCTATCCTTGGGTCTGTCTAAGCCATGGGAATCATACAGACACCGTGTTCTGTCTTCACCAATGGCAATGTCACAGTCAGGTGGAGTCACCTCCCTTCCTTATATCAACACTGTGACACCATTGAGTACTGATAGTGTACCATTGCTGTACACAAGCACTGAACCAGTCAGTTTGCCTGGAACTTGCAGCTCAGTGTCAGAAATAAGAGGCCCATCTGATCCAAAGGTTAGTAAGTTTTTCTGAATGCCGCCAGCATGCAAAGAAAGTCATGTCTGATAACTTGGGGCTAGTAGATTTTAAAATCAGTCTAGTGTATATTTCTGTTCTTAACTTGCTTGACAGGTAAGTGAAGATTTTTGGTGAAATTGAAATTAAAAAAACCAAGGTAGATTTTTCAGTCGGCAACAAAGACAGCTTGAAACAAGGACCTGAGTATTCCCATTAGGAGTCCAACCTATGACCTTGTGGTTATGGGTTCAGATGCTCTACCACTAAGCTACATGAGACTCGTGGAAGCTAAGGCCACTAAACTGGGTTCGTGTGACAAACATAATTATTGCATACTACTTGGACTAGAATATTGATGTGTGCCTGTGTGCAATGATAGAAATGTGATGGCAAATTTTAAGCCTGGTGTACCGGTATATATGGTACAGGTCAAAATTAAATTCAGAGTAAAATTTTTTAACCTAGGTTGATTTTCAGTTTCCTCTGTCTCCTTAAACCCTAATTATTCATGCATTAGGGCTAAGGGCTAGGAGACAAAGAAAATTGAGAACCAACCTAGGTTAAAAAAGTTTCACCTGAATTTAATTTTGAGCTGTATCAAATATATGAGAAAGTTGTTTATTCACTCAGTGACAGGCAGTTTTGAAAAAAATCTAAGTGCTCCCAACAGGAGTCAAAACTATGATCGTCTGGTTACTAGACCATGCTCTACAACTACAGTCTGTAGGCTACACTAGGAGACTAGGTTCTCCCACAAATCTTCTTACCTCTCTGGCAGGATTTGCTAATATTGTGATGTGGTTGTTTGTCAGGCTAATGTTTTGCCACACTCTCCTCTGGGATCTCGCCCAACAAGTGCTGTTGCTACCAGGACTCGACCCGGCTCTGCGGGCAGGGAAAGGATGCCTGGTCCTCCTGTTGCTGGAGGTAACTATCATCATCATCAACATTATCATTATGATTATCATTGGTGGCCTTTTCAGTTGGGATGCTGTGAATAATAATATTATTCCATGCATTCTGTCCGACATTGTGTTTGCAAGGTCCTCCCTGTCAATTCTGGAATTCCTTGAGATCATATCTGGGAATGAACATGGCGACCTGGTTTCCATAGAAGAAGGGATTGAATGATTACCCCCTATAACTATTATTATACAATAGTAAATGATACTGCAAAATACAGGAGAAAGCAGTAGTACAAAAAATGTTTTAGTGAAGTTGGGCAGCCAAAGAAGAATATTTAACATTTTCATTAGCAAGAAGTTTAATCCAAAAGTAAGAAATGAGAGGAAATGGGGTTTTCAGGAGAATGTTCAACAAAAATGGTACACTGCCCTGTATATTACTGCAGTGAAACCTATATTAAGTGGACACCTTTGGGACCTTCCCAAATGTCTGCTTAATAGAGGTTTGTAAAAATTGTGCAATGTTTGTTAATGATTAACATTCAATGGTTACTCTGTACTGTGATAAAGCTGCATGTTGTTAAAGAAGCTATCCAGAGTTCAAGTTCATTACCTTTGATTACCAACTGGATATTGGTCCAGTCTACAGTTTATTGACAGCTAAATGTATTGATTTATCTTTATTAATAGACTACAGTACGTAATGCAAGGATGTAATCCAATACTACTATTGTCAATTCAGTCTGGTGTCTGCTTAATAGAGGTTTTTAACGATAGAAATTAGCCAAATACAATTTATTTTAGTGTCCGCGTCCGCTTAATTGAGGGTGTCCGCTTAATTGGGGGTCCGCTTAATAGAGGTTTCACTGTATATATTTTAGGAATAGACTAATTTAGTTGGACATTCCTGATTAAAAGTGAAATTCTCAATATGACTGGAGTAGTCTGGCCAGTCTGCAGTACTACTGGTGGCATTAAAGTTACAAAGATTTGTTTATTTTGGTTGCTTATTTCCTTTATTTGCAGTGGGTTTTTTACTTTTATTTAAGACCATTTTTAAAATGAAACCCTTGCAGCAATTTTTTTGGTAGGTTTTACCATCCTGACTTAACCATATGAATGTGAAAATTTCAACCAAAAAACATAGCATAGAATAATGATAATTACATGTATGCAGTAGTAGTGGTAGTAGCTGCCGTAGCAGTAGCAGTAGTAGTAGTAGTAGTGGTTACTGTAGTAGCCACCAGAGATTGAAATCAAACTTCTTATGTTTCTTTAAAATTGTACGCTAACATTAAGGGCACTGTAAAATGTCTGTGATACTTTACTCTAAAGCATTCATAAGTGGGAGAGGAAGGAGGGATGGTGGTACTCCCTTTTAGAAGCCATATAGGTATGTACTGCCTCAAAGGGTAGGGTTTTTGGGCCGTTTCAGTCTGAAAAAGGGTATAGACTTTGCACATTTTGGTCTGGAATGAGGAATGGTTTTTGAGGGAACTACCGGAGTATAATGAGCGTATTTGTCATTTTAATTCCAAATGAACAAGGAAGCAAGATAGAACAAGATGTATTATGCGAATTTGCAATGGATTTTAAACAAATCTAAGTAATTTATGGTCTGAAAATGGGTCTGGTTTTTGTAGGCCAGGTCTGAAAACATGTGTGGATAATGAAATTTTTTGGTCTGAAATAGGGTCAGGGTTTTGAGAAGCGGGCAGCACATCTTCACCAAGATTTCTCAGGAATACCCCGCAGGGGGAGGAAGGGAAGATAAAAGGGGTGGGAGCCATTAATTCAAGGTGTGGGAGGCAGGAAGTTTAGCACCCCCTCCTGTCACCCCTGCTAATAATGTGGAGACTTTCATGTGAATTCTCTTCTGAATTTACAGGTGGATGTATTAATTAATGGTCTGATGCAGACAACAGGGGAGCAAAGCATTCAAGATCTGGTAAGCTTCTTTAGCTGCAGTAAAATTTATTGTCTCAAAACCTTCTTTTAGTGGAGGGTTGATGGTATGTAATCTGGTTAGCCAAGCCCGAGGGGGGGGGGGGGTACTCCCTATGATGACCTATGTGGGGAGGCTCCTCCCAGGCTTCAGGTAAATGAAAGGGTAGGATTTCACTCCTTGAAGTGTATAAAAGGGTAGGGTAATCTGTCATTTTGGTCTGTGAATGGGCCCAAAAGATCTAACAGATGAATTTTATGGCTTTATAAAGTAAAAAAAAATGCTTCATTTTTATGATTGATACCTTTTTAAAGACAGTGCAGTTAAAAAGGATCGAAACTTTTAACTTTTTGTCAATAGAGGGTATACGAAAGGGGTACCTTTTTCTTGAAAAATGGTATATAAAAGGGTATAAAGGGGTCCCCCCCCGTATAAACATTTGTTCAGTACCTCCCCCTGGGAAGCCAAGTCCTTGTGTAGAGCTATGAGGTAGATGGTTTTTGGGGAGTGCGCGGATGCCATGGAAATATTATGCTGCATGATGGCTCATTTATTGTTTAAATTGTCTCACAAAGTTCTTTGTCGTTGATTGCTTTGTTTCGGCTGCATACTGCTGGTCAGGTGATGGTGCATTATGGGAGCCGCAATGTTTACTGAATATTTTTAGCAAGGACCCTTTTTAGACCTTGAAACTTATCCTTTTTTACATCGTTTAGGATTCTCAGTTTTTAGTCTAAACAATTGAATCAATTTTGTCTGGTTACTTTTCCGACCAAATACCTTCGAAAATTGTTGTGTCACAACTAATTATCCTTATCTTGTGTCACAGTTTGTTTTGTTTGTTGCTCTTTTTTTTCCAGGAGGAGCGTCTGTTACGCATGGGTGATGAACTCAGCCGACTAGCTTCATACGAAGCAGAGTGTCATCGTAAAGATGGCGTCATTGCAGCTCTGAGAGATGAGGTTGTTGATCTGAAAGGAGCTCTTCAGTCAAGTGGCAATTTCAGGTACATTTGCCCTTGTTAATGTCTTCTTAAGAGAGTGGTTAGCTTGTTCCAGGCTCCGAGATAGTCGAGTCCGCAAGAAAGCGCGAATACGAAAATAAAACGGGAGGAAACCTCCTTTTTTTCCAGATCATGCGCTTATATTTTCGCGTGCCTTTCACTTACGCGTGATCCTTACTATCTGAGATCCTGGAACAGGTTAGACAGTGGTCCGCCTATGATGAAGGTTTCCCATTAATAAAAAACAAGCTCGTGTGCGGTTTTTAATACAGATTTTATTGCAATTTTTTTCTAAATAGCCTTTACAAATTTGTTGAAAATGTACATCAGTAAGCATGGTCGTGTTATCTTGTCCTTTTGAAAGTGGTTCTTTGCATGTAGTCAATGAAGTAACTGACAACTGATTCAACTTGGCAATAAAAGGAACAAGAACAGCTAACGTTGCTTATGTCGAATTGGTATCCGCATTTGACACGCAGTGACGCAGACCTTAATGGCACATCTTTTGTTTCCATAATAAAGTGACTGGTTTTGAGTAAATTAAAATTGACTTTTGGAGTCCTTCTTTAAATAATGATTTACTTATTTTGAAACGCGGTTTGTATTATATCATGCAGGAGACACTATTCCTACCACACTGACTACTGCCAGTTTACGGTCGCTAGATTCCAGAATTATTCTCTCTTGATTCCGCGAAAAATGGTTAATTCTGAGGTCACTAACAAAGCAGCATGAATAATCGTCGTCTGACTTGAGAATTGAAATTGGCAAAGCAGCATGAATAATCGTCGTGTGCCTTGGGAATTGAAATTGAAGATTTTTATTTAACCATAGTTAGTAGCGGAGCTCACGCGCGCGCGAAGCGCGCACCTGCGGAGCACCATGGGTAAGAAAATTTGGTAAACTATACATCCGAGAAAATTTGGTTATGACGTAGCGTACGCCCACTTCTCAGTCATGAATAATCGTCGTCTCCATTGGGAATAGAAATTGCAGATTTTGGGTTACGTAGGGTACGGAATGGCATTAGTCATTCTCGTATAGATGTCGCTCAGGTTTGTGCGCAAAGAAATATCTGTGTGAAAAATCTAAAACTCCGTCAGACCGTGTTGGATCGAGTATGGTCTTCTTTAGGGATAAAACAAAGCATGAGCCACTCTCATATTAGTCCTTAGTTAATAGGAGGTTTGAAGGAGCCACTGAAGATCTGTGCCACAAATTTTATGAAAATTAAAACAGCAGGAAATAACACCAAATTGAGTGAGACATCAAAGATAACCCCTCAAAACACTAAAAGATGGTACAAGTAACAAGGCAAATATGGCAGAAGGCTCGGATAGACAAAGTTTAAGAAGATTGAAATGGATTGCAATTCTGGGTTTTGAAAACTTATTAGCCTTACAGTTTTTCAGAGTTGTTTGCAGCGTTTAGTATAGTGCTTAGAAGGCATGGTTGTTTGACAAGAAGTTATAAGTTTGTCATTTAAAAGTAATTTCTTTGCTAACATCAAGTTTCATAGCGCGTTGGGACCCGTAACTTGCAATATTGGCAAAATGAACTAAAACCGCCTCTCCCAGAAAACGCAGTGAAAAGAACCAAAACAACAACTCGTCAGGTTTATCAAACTTTTTGGTATGTTTGTAGCCGCTCACGGCTTACTGCACGACAACAACGTGACATTCTCTAATCCAACGTTTTATGGGGTATTTACCCGGAAACTGAACATTCGGTAAGGAATTCTACTCTTGTTAAAGTCACCTGCATTTGACATATTGAACAAGTTGGAAAATCCGGTGACAATTCGATGTTTGAAAGGATGCTATTGAAATTCGTCTCATTGGTAACTCTTTGCTACTGTCGGCTTTTGTGATTGCTAAGCGATTGCAAAGCTGCTTTTTGTCACTTTAAACAATGAAAATGCTGTTTGAAATTATTTCACGACCATTATGTGATGCTTTTTATTTTTACTATCATCAGAGCTGGAGCAGAGGATTCGGTGTTTTCTAATGCAAGTATAATTCATCAGCTTCGTGAGCAAGTATCGCAGTTACAAGCGATTGTGCAAGAGAAGGAAGAAAACGAGAAGGCAGCAGCGCAGAAACTAGCGATGTACCAGAATCAACTGCACGCCAAAAACAATGAAGTTGCTACTTTAAAGGACCAATTGCAGGCACAGGTTTGTCCTAAATATTGCTGCCAGTGGAGATACTCTCCATGATACCTATACGGGGAGGCCCCGCCCAAAAGGCGGGGGGGGGGGGACCGTTTTCAGGCCTCGGATATATGTACCGGGTGAAGATTTCGTGAGTTGAAGTATATGAAAGGGTAGCGGAAATCGTCTCTTTTGTAGGTGTTCAGAAGGGGCTTTAACTTGAGTATTTCGTGCCGACGCATCTTACAGCCGTATTAATTTTATTTATTAAACGCTACGCAAGAAGACTAACTGATAGTAGGTATGAGATAGGGGTACCATTTGTCAATGGAAGGTATACGAAAAGGACCACCTTTTCTGTCAAAAATGGTTTTAAAAAGGTAAGGGTTTGTACAGGGCCTCCCGTATGAAACGTTGTTGAATCCTGATTATATGGGCTTTGCTTCTACAAATTATGAAAGGGGTTTGAGAATGCTTTAACTAGCTTGCGGTAAGCGAGATTATATTCATTATTATGATTAGTAAACATCGTACTTGTTCTCAATGAGGGATCGCAATTACGCACGATAGTAGAGTGTTAATTATAGCCGAAGTGTGGTGAAACAAGGAATGATTACAAGCAGAATATTTTCAGTCTGCCTGTTGCTTCATGTGCTCCAAGCGCTACCAACCGGAATTTTACCTTAAGTTACCATGAAAAACTACACAGAGAGCAGGCTTACTGCAGTAAATTTTAAGGGGAAAATTTTTTTTTAAGGCTCTTTTTTCAATGAGGGAGGAAGGATTAGCGCATTTGCTTTGTACGCGGCCTTCTGTGCGGGGGGTCCTGAGTTCAATTCCCAGGTGTGACGTCAAATCCTTCTTTCGACTTCTTTCCTTTCCGTGCAGCTTTGAGTAGCATTAAATACCAATAAACCGAAGTACTGGTGGAGAGAGGGCAGATAAAATGAGCGCACCGTCGGCCTCAGGTTTGTCAGCGTGGATTTCCAGTGTCGCGTAATTTTTCCATGCGAACGCGCGTAAATAAAATAGAGACAATGTATGGAAGGTCCGCGTAAACGTAAAAGTTGAACTTTGCTCAACTTTCACGTTTACGCCTGGCCTTTCATACATTGCCTATATTTCATTTACGCGCGTAAATTTTACGTGCATTCGCACGGAAACATTACGCGACAGTGGAAATCAACCCTTAGTCAGATGACTATTTCGAGCTACCGACATAAAATAAGGACCCTTTACCTTAACCTTAACCTTTAACTGTTTATTGAGGCGCTTGTTTATGTATTTTGATTTCCTGAAGTTAGTTTCCCTCGACAACTTGGAAAACGTTTTATTTTAAATAGAGTTTTACTGTAAAAGCTTATGGAAGTTGGATATTTTTGGTTATTATTCACAGCCTAAGGCTTCCGCTTGGGTTAAAACGGACCCAAACTCAACCACAAACAAGTTCGCATCGTTACGCACTGACATCGCTGAGAAGGAGCGAAGAATTGCTCAACTATCCAACGAAAATGAAAAGCTAAACAAGCAAAAAATGCAGTCCACGACACTGCTGAACGGGTTACAGAGAGAAAACTCTGCAAAGGACGCCTTAGTGCATCAGGCGAAGAGAGAGATTGAAAAACTTAAGAAGGAACTACATGAAAAGGATTCAACAATTTCCAGCTTGTCGACGAAGGTTAGATATAATACACGAAACTAATGTTGCCTTAACCTCAAAGATAATTTTAATCGTAGCCTTCGAGTACAGCTGTCTCTCAAGACTCCCCCTTCGTTGGGAAATTTCGAGAGGCGCCCTTAGCTACATGAAGAAGCCGCTAGCAAGCTCTCCATTTCTGGAGGGAACAAAGCCAGCCTCGAGGGACTCGCGACGCCACCAAATGGCCATGGAGAGCTTGTTCGCAGGCTACAACGGGAAACGATCACTTTTTCCGCGTTACACGTTCGGCTTTACCGAGGGTTTCCAATAGGTTTTTCGGGATCTGGGATTTGCCTTATTTGAATCTCGGGATCCGGGATTTGCCTTATTTGACGGCCGGGATTCGGAATTTTAAAGCAAAATGGGCCGGGGATATGCACGGGGTGCTAGTCTCCCTCACAGCCGTTTTAGTGTCGTCACCCCACGCTCCTAGTGTAGGCAAAGTCTTTTCTTAGGTTAAACCATAAAAGATAATGCAAAGATATGTGGTGATTTGAGTTCGAATAGACACCTTTAAACTGCCAACAGCCGTCTTATATGAAACTTTATAAAAACAGCCTGCGAGCAAGCTTTTCATTTTGTGTGGCGAGCGAGAACGTGTGAGGCAGAGGAAAGTGAATCGCTCGTTTCTTTCTTCAACCTACTCTCTCGTGTCTCCTGTCGTGTGTCGCTTGCATGCAGCCTGCGTGAAGACGATAACTAAACTCTGATTAGTACCGTCTGCGAAGCAGCGCAGAGATCCTTGTTCTGGACCTCCAATGGACTCAACGAATTACCGGAAGTGCGTTTCGAATTTCCCTTCAACCTGATTAGCGAAACAAAACAAAGGCCTTTTTTAACTGGCCAATCGTGGCGCGTACTCAAATCTGGGTACACAGCTGGAAGTCCAGAACAAGGATTTCGGCGCTGTTTCGCAGACGGAGTTAACCAGAGTTTAATTTCGTCTGCGCGCAGGCTAGCTTGCATGTGGCTTCAAACAATGTAACTCGACTGAAGAGCTTGCTCGCATGCAGAGTAACACAGAAGAGCCACTTGTACAATCAGTCGACTACACATTAGTGAGTTTCAGTAGAGGCGTTTTGAGCGACGCACGTCAATCGGAAGTAAGTCCGTTTCCCTGTTAATGCCTTGACGCCATCAGATTTGTATTGCTAAGTGTTTGAACTCTTATACAGACAATCTGCCCTAAAATTTGGTCGAGGCCACTCGCCAAAAGGCAAAAATGCTACTTTCAGTTGACGTTCATCGTTTAAAAATGTCTTTTCTTAAGCTGACTATTGAACTTTTGGAACTAAAGCTACACTGAAGGGAGCTTAAGCAACTACGACGGCTACGGCTACGAAAACATCACTTAAAAAGTGAATTCGCGTGGCTTTAAACTTTATCGCGCTTATTCCATCTCGTTCAATTCGTCAAATATTGGCAAATTTTCCTAGAGTTGAACTCTAAAAGACTGTATCGAAGTTCAGAGAAAGAAAAAGAAGGTCGTCGTCTTGTGTTCACGTCCTCCACAAAATGTGAAATTAGGAAGTTTCACGTCGTAGTCGTGCAGTGATTAATTTAAACCTGTTGCTTTTTTGTCGTTCTCGTTGACGTCGCCGTGGTCGTTGCTTACGCTCCCTTATATGTCACTAAAAACGACAACGTTTAAAGTGTCAAAGTGCGGCCCAATCTCCTCTTAACTCCTGTATAGTGTTTTTCACTTAAGGATTAATAAATATGTACAAACTGTATGTAACGTTCAAGTTTTCTTTCTCTTATTTTCAGCTGGGAAGGCACAAGGCCGCTAAAGAAGTGGAGAAAGAGGCACAAAAATTAGAAGAAGAGCTTTATGCAGCAAAAGGGGTAAGAATTGAGTAATACCCTCTGATTGAGCCTTGTAGTGGAGCATTTTTTTTCATAGTTATTTTTATTTATTTAGTCTTTACCAGATAGGCCACAGTAGATAGACTTTGATGAGTTTCTCGCTGGCTTTCAACCTATTACCTCCCCCCACCCCCCCCCCCCCCCAAAAAAAATGTTTTTCGTAACTTCCTATAATTCTCTCTGTATGTCAGTTTGAAATCAGCGCGCGTATTAGACTGAACTCGGCTCTCATACTGCGTTGGCTTAGAGTTTTTTTGGCTGCCTTGAGCAACGTTTTCCGGAAGGCATCATTTAAGCTATATGAAGAAACAATTCTCACGTCTGGCAAAGTCTGCTGCGTCCAATATCTTCTGGTATTTCGTCTCGTTTCGGGCTACGCGGGTGAAAAACTGATCCCGGGTTTGAGACAGAGGAACTGGATATTGCGAGCTTTGTTGTTGGCAGTACCAAGTCTTTGGCCTCGCAAAGTAGGTTCTAGGGTTGAAATCTATTCGGCAAGAAGAAAATTCATGCTGATTTCTGACCAGGCCAAAGACTTAGTAAAAAATTGTGTGGAAGACGGGGGCTGCATGTCTCCTTTTCAACCGCTGGTTTACATCCGGGATCTTAAATAAATCGACTGTCAGTGAGTCGAGAAAAGTTCCATGTGACGATCTATGTTGAGAAAGCGAGAGTTTTACCGAGTAATTTGACGATGTTTCGCCCGTATGAGTGGTCTTAGGAAGTGTTGTGATTGCCCTGAAAGTCATTTATTGTGTGATTTACCGAAAGTGTTGACATACAAATCTCAGGTATGTGCGGTTGAACTCGTGTTACTAGAATACTTTGTGTCAAGCATAAAAACACTTCGTGAGTGTTTAGTTTAGGTGATTTGTCTTAGAAAGCCCATTCTGTGCCCAAAGATTGTGGATTCTTAATCTGTTTTCGGCCGACACTGAGCTGTGGGCCTCGGGGTTTGACTGACTATAAGATTACAATTTCTGGACGTTTCAGATGTTGTTTATTTCATCTCAAAATCCTGTTACTTCTGCGAGAGAACTTTACCGTCTATTGCCAGCAATAATGCTATCATTGTTTAGCTTCAGCTAGTGACTTTCAACTGCTTCCCATCCCATTCCACTTAGATGTCAAATAGTTAAAATGCACTTGAAATTTCTTTAGCCAGGTTTCAACAAATCCAAACAGATATAGTTTTAGGTTTTAGGTAAGATCATTAATTTAAAAGTCATCGAATAGATTAGTGCCAGTTGTTAGGAAAGTGTCCCTATATAGCTAATATAACTGTTGAGCTAAATACATTGACAATAAATAAAGTTATTATTATTATTATTATTATTCTTAAACGCTTAGAACTTTTTAGTACATATTTTTTATTACATACATACGCAACGGAGTGTTAGAGATATGTTAAGACTATATATGTTATGCAGAAATTTACAGGATAATTTGTTTGGCTAAATTTCATAAAAATTGGTCAAATATTCGCAAAGTTCTGAGGCCATGAGGGATTCATTCATAGCAAGCCTTACATAACTCTAATCAACAATGTTTTTGTACAAACTTACACGTAATAAGTAAAGCCAAGACAATTAAGAATCCTTTTATCGTTATTGTTAACACGTTTTACACGAAGGCTATTGATAAACCAACATTCATTTCGGTCCAGTTCATTCTCGTAAGCCGCCATTTTATTTTCGTGCACAGTAATTTTTAGGGTTATTGTAACTCCAAAAATGGAGTAAAAATTTTAGGTACAGGATAACCCCTTTCTGGAGGGCGGGGGGCTGAACTCTTCAATATTAACTCCAAATCTGGGGTGATTTGTATTCCTGAACAAGAGTTCCTTAAACTTCTTTTTGGAATTAAAATAACTCCGAAAGAAATAACTCCACTGTAAGGAGTTAAATTAATCCCACTAGAGGGAGTTATTATAACTCCTTGAAAATTACTGTGTGCTCTTAAACTTCCGCTGTGATTGTATTACGCTTGCAAATGCGTACAGCGAGCGTGCCGCAGGAAGTTCGTTTAGTTGTTTACTTAGTGTAATGGATTCGGCTTTTGAGCTTTTGTTTTGTTGATACATCTTCGTGATTTGAAAACAAACCGAGACAAATGTCCTGTCAGGAATGTTAATAAACTGAATAGTTATGTTTCCCTGTAGTTTCTTAGTTAATACCACAGAAGTCTGCATTGTTCAAATTTAAGTTTTATCACAAATTAAATA
The DNA here is from genome assembly GCA_038088405.1 of Porites divaricata. NCBI lineage: Eukaryota > Metazoa > Cnidaria > Anthozoa > Scleractinia > Poritidae > Porites > Porites divaricata. The sequence goes on along the minus strand of JBBMOI010000008.1, from coordinate 17,639,309 downwards.
TCCTTGTTTCTGTTAATGCTATCGTCTTTCGCAAAATTTCTGTTTTTTTCCTCATTCCGTTGTTTCTAACAGGGTCATAATTCGTTCTATATTGTCAAAATGTCTAGGTTTGTTCTGATCAGAGCGGCTGACAGGTTTTCAGAGTCCATTGAAGTTAAGTGAATGTCAAGCCACTTGAAAAAAACATGTAAATTTTCTGCACAGAGCCACGCAATATTTTAGGTGTATCGGGAAAATCACACTTGAATTTTTGCGGAAAGCAAAGCGTCCAAGTTTCCATGAAAGCAGCTACTGGAAGAAGCTAATGCCAACATTAGTCACAGATATGTTTTGTTGTACATGTAATAATTTCAATGCATGCTTGTATTGCAAGCTCATTAGCGCAGGTATTTCCTTGTAACTAATTGCTCGTTTACTTTAGTAGCTCTATTCTTTTTCTGCCGGTTTTACATGCGTTAAGTTGAGCCGCAGGATTTTTAGTTGTAAACGGCTTACATGGGCAGTTCATTGAGATAGATCATTTGTACATTGTTGAGCTATTTTGAAAAAATAGCTCATATATCAGTGGTGTAAGCGTATGTATCTCTGTGGCTTTGTGGCTCTGTGGCTTTGTGGCTTTGTATGTTGGGATGTTTGTTGCAAGAGCCAATAAGGTTGAAGGTACCATGAGTTGATGCTTAGGAACCAATGAGATCTCGGTATCTATCTAAACATGGCATTGGTAAAGGTCGAACAAGGGCACTTTGAGACCGCCATCTTGATCCTTCACAATTTTTTCGTCTTTTATTACGGGTACAGGTGTTTGGAAGCATTACATAAAATATCTTCATGATTCAAACGCTGTGAACAGTGATGCAGCCTTTTAAGGGTTCATATTTAAGTGTGGTTGCTGCGTCGGAGCATTTCTGACCTAATTCGGCTATCGGTACAACGCACGTCAGTATGAGTTCTGTTTCACCTGCTACAACTGGGTAAAGTATAAAAGATCATATAGTTTCAAATCTCTTCCAATGAAGCAGTAATTGATATTTCGATATAGACTTTAATTCGAAAGCATGCGCCCTATAAAATGTAGTTTTGGAAGTTTAAAAGGCAGCCTTTTTTTCTGAAAGCTGTATCGAGTATTGTTAATCCCGTAAACAAGCTTTAAAAATATTATTCTCTCGCTTACAAAGTTCAACCGACCTTTTTCGTTCTATTTATTAAAGATGCGTAACTTATGTAGAAATAGTAGCGTTAGGGAATAAATTGAAAGAAGCTAGTTGACACAATAATTAGATACTGTTATATACAGTGGAGTAACATGATTTTAGTAGAAATATATTTCGGCAGTTTGATAATTTTCTTGGAAGTTAATAAATGTTAGGCTATCAACCTTGACGTTGCATGAAGCATAATTTAATTGCAGATGTTGTAATAAAGACGAGGTGATTTCTTAAAATCGTTTGAGAAAATTTTGTAGTAAAACAATTTGCCTCTTTTTACGTACGAATTGTGAAAGGGCCAAAGACCAACATCTTCACATGCAAATTGTGTGCATGAGTTATTTTTATAATTCTGTTTACTAGATTACTGTGTGCTAACTCGAATTCCCTCACGTACGAACCACGAAAGGGGGCAAAGTCCAACACTTTCACGTGCCAGCTGTGTGACTGTACATCTCATGCAAATTGGCTTTTCACAATAATAATAGTATAAACTCGGACGTATGAAGACCTGTTTTGTTTAGTGACCAATGCCTTAAAAAAAGGCTCTTTTCTTTTAAGAAGCGATGGCTTTTAAAACATGACGAAATAAGTTGTTGGAATTAAAGACTGTTTCACAAATGTTAATAAATGTTAGGTTATCAACCTTGACGTTGCATGAAACATAATTTAATTGCAGATCTTATAATGAAGCCGAGGTGATTTCTTAAAATCGTTTGAGAAAATGTTGTAGTAAAACAATTTGCCTTTTTTGTACGTACGAATTGTAAAAGGGCGAAAGACCAACATCTTCACGTGCAAATTGTGTGCGTGAGTTATTTTTAGAATTCTGTTTACTAGTTTACTGCGTGATAACTCGAATTCCCGCACGTACAAACGATGAAAGGGGCAAAGTCCAACACTTTCACGTGCCAGCTGTGTGACTGTACATCTCATGCAGATTGCCTTTTCACAATGATAAATAGTATCTTGGACGTATGAAGACCTGTTTCCTTTTGTAACCAAATCCTTGAAAAGGCTCTTGTCTTCTGAGAAGCAATAGCTTTTAAAACGTAAAGAAATAAGTTGTCGGAGTTAAAGACTTTTTCACTGTGTAGAATTGCACGTGAAAACCTGGTGAATTATGATGACGCAACCATCTACCACAATGATAAAAATCCTGGTATTTCGTAACTATTCAGTATTCGATGAGTCACATTTTGGCTTAAGAAACTCCGAGGAAACCTTAGAGTTTTCCTTCTAATCAACGTTTGGTGAGTAGAAATTTATTTCACTTTAACGATTTGTTTAACTTGCACCAGATGTAACAGGGAAAGACAGAAGGAAGTGAATATATAGCTTGAGGATCGATTCAGCTGAGCGTTTCGCGTTTTCATTTATGTACCGCAATACGCAATTTCGCACAAAAACCGAATCTACATTTAGGATGAAAGAGGTAGATTCATCACTCTTGGTAAGGTTACACCGAAGCATTCAAAATAGCTCATGCACGTTTAACGTGCCTATGTTTACCCAAGCCTGTATTCGGAGTGTCGACTCTTGTCTGTTCCGTTGGATTAGAGTGCCAATTACGTTATTTTACTTCTTTGATTTCTTTTTTGCCCTTTTCAGAAACTTCAAACCACAGAGAAGCAACTGAAGGAAAGGATTAAAACCATCGCTGATTTAGAACACGAGTTAGAGAAGATGAGAGATCATCTCAGCGAAGGAAGACAGGTTAACGCTTCACGAATTCAAGTCGCGTTTATTTTCTAGAACGTTCATTTTCCCGCCGGTTTCCAGGCGTTTTAAGGGGAGCTCGTATTTCGTCCGTCCCCACAAACGCCTGCTCAACCGAGAACAACATTCCTTTCCCAAGCTTAGCGATTCACATTGTACCTTCCAAATTCTGGAAAGTTGACTTCGACCGCAGGGTAACCCGATAATTACTCGATCTGCATAAAACACTGGGAAAGCTTTATGGCACGAATAAATGTTAGACTCAGAACGGCAAAACTAAGATTTAGTCAGATTTTAGAATACTCCGCGCGCTACATAACCTTAGCGAAGGAAAGAAAAGAAGGAGAAAGGTAACTCTAGGGTCACGCTTTTACACTACCACGAGATTATGAGTCGTGTTTAGCCTGTCAAAACTTTATTTCACTTTATTTCAAAACTGTTGATTGGTCACTCACCACGCAAATAAAACAATGGGAAAAATGTTGTTCTCGGTTGAGCACGCGTTTGTGGGAAGGGACGAAATACGAGCTCCCCTAAAAACGCCAGCATGGAAGGCTATGTGGAGTGTTGATTTACGCGACCTTGAGATTTCCATCATTTTGGATACACTTCTGACATTCTTGACACGTAGAAAAGAGAAGTGTCTTATAAGGATGGAGATCCGCCAATAACAGTGAAGCTGTGAAGACCCTCGAAGTCACGCAGGGGGTTCATTAAGGGCCGGGCACCGGGCAAATTGACCGGCTGTAAACACGACTTTGCCCGGCTGCTTTACATCTCAAAGAACTTCTTTTTAATACAAGGAGCGATCAAAAACAGTTTTAAGTTACAATCTTGCCCTTTTCTTGATGAGTCTCGAGTGTAAAACATACTTTGCCCTGCAATTTCCACTGTATTACACGCGGCATGAAATCCCCTCGTTCGTTATGTGTTAAAAACAAAAATCGCCCCATAACACATTGCGAAAAGAACTGTGCTTCATAAACGACCACCTGAAATGTATCAGTGTTGCGAGCACCTGAGCATGGCCGCCCAGAAAAGAACGCGTTCAATAGCGGATTATTTTTCGGCTTCTACCAATGGGCCTCCAGTAGAGAAAAGGCCAAGAGATGAGTAGATTTCTTTGTGATTTAACCTTTTACTTGCCTGTATATAGTGAATGGCTTAATCATCATGTTCAACGAAGCGAAGCGTGATTTTTTATTCGTCTTATGGTTTACACCAATAAATTAATTTTCGGTGCATTCACGTTAAAACAGTGCTCCTCCCGTCTGGTCGTTGAGATTTTAAAGATAAGTTGTTAAACTAATACTTTTGTGATTCACCTTCTAGCGAAAACTCTTCATCTCTCCAAATGTTTGTCTGCCGCACTTCATCTATTTTATAGAATAGACCAGAAGGTTTCCGACGTCACTGACGGTGATTGTATGGGAATCTGATTTCAAATAATTTTCGTACAACTTCACTATTGAAGAATTTATGAATTGAAAAATTAAGGCAGTAGGCAAAGGATTTTACAAACAAAATTTGAGGGATGTAGCTGTGCTAAGAAGCGTCCAGTCGTGTTTTGAATTTTCGTACATTTCTTGTTATTTAAACCTTAGCGTGAGAACAACTTACAGACAAATGCATTTTTTAATGTAATTTTCTTTCTATCGCAGCTTCATTTATTATTATTATTATTGTAAAATCCTTTGCCTAGAGCCTAAAGTTTCCAATTCATGAAGTTCTCCAGAGCGACGTTACACGAAAACTATTTGATATCGGATTCCAACACAAGCTTAGTTTTTTTGGCGACAATTATTTTTTAAGGATGGCAAAAAGAAACACAAAAACGGCAAAAGTTAGAACCCGCAAGTAGACTCTGACCCGACTCTGATTACGGCTCAGATGTTGACAGTGACTTTGAGTAAAGATTATTATGAGCAGAGCTATGAAAAGAGAACCAAAAAGTCCAATTTGTGTGGTGGGTATTGGTATCAAATCATGTTTAGAAAAGTTATCTTTTTTTGGTTGTTGAAAGTCATTGTCTGCAGCTTCAAAATGCAGGAAAACATATCCCTGCGACTAAAGAATTTCAAAATTTTCCGGGGGAGCATGCCCCCGGACCCCCCTAGGAGACAAGGCCCTCCGGGCCTTGCCAATTCTCTACCCGGGTGTCAAACTCAGTTGCCCTCCTGTTCAAAACCTTAATGAACCCCCTGGAAGTGGCAGCCAGATTTCTTCTTTAGACTCCCTTCGTGCGTTAGGGAAAGTACCACGAACAAAGTTTCCATTTCAAATTATACGTTTAAGGCCCAGTTCAATCGTCGAATTTTTCATGTACCGATTATAATCCCTTCAATTAAGAACATGAAGAGATCGACATTTGAAGCAATTAAGTCCGACACATTTAATTTGGGTGGACCCATGAATTAATTTCGACTGTGGAGCGACAGTCGTCTCAAACGTCAAACTTTTCATGTGCCGAAACTAATGCATAAATTACTAAATTCATTTTCACTGAGAAGTATTGTACCATTGAATCCGACTAATTAAGTTCGACTCCTGATTATTAACCGTCGAATCGTTGTCATTTGGGTCGACCCAAATAGGTATAACGTTTGGTACATACAAAGTTTACAAAGTTTCTCTGTGATCATCGCGTTTATTTTCTCCATTTTGAAATGTTATCCTCTCTTCCTTGTTAATTTCCTTTATTTCAAATTCGTTTTCCACTTAAGTCGCGTTAATTTCCAATACCATAATTTCATGAAGAGCTTTAATTACCTAAAATAGAGTAGTCCACATGCTCTACCACTGAGCTACAAGCAACTCGAGGACAATAAGACCATTGAGCTAGGTTCACTGAGTAGGAACACCTTGTAGGTTGTGACAATGTAACACCGACCCACGGGAGGTTTTGTGTCCAGCGGTTTTAATGAAAACAAGGGTTTTCTGTGGGTTGCTCGGTCTCGCGGGCTCATAAACCTCCCTTAGGTCGCTCTTATTTTGTATTTACCCACCTTGTATACTATAATAAGTCCCATAATGCAGTTCGAGAAAAACCGACCCAGTCCCACCCACGCTTAACCTTGAAAATGACCCATTCAAGTAATCAGTAAAAATCTTCTCTCTTAAAAGAGCGACAAGGCGATTCAGCAGGAACTGGATCACGCTAAAGCTCAGTGTCTGGACGCACGAAGAGCTGAGAAACTGCTCAAGGTGGACTTTCATCAACTGGAAAAAAGATTAAGTGAACTGGGATTTTACAGTAACGCATTTTATTGAAGCATTGTTGACATAGCTTTTTTGAAACAGTGAAACAACGTTGCTCGGGGGGAAAACTCCCTTACATCAGCTTCATGGGTAAAGGGGTTTAGTTTGTGTTTGATATAGGGCATGGTTTTGTGCTGTCTGTGGAATTGTGTATCCCTTAGTGTCTTTTATCATTCGCCATTCTACAGACTTGATTTGAAAAAGAGCAGGAAAAATCAAATATTTTGCTCTGAAATATATGTAAGGAAAGGCTTTCCCATCCCCGGCTTCTTGTAGCTTGCAAATAAGCAACAACACTCTGATATAACGAATAACATTCTCAGCCAACAGTTAGAGGCAAATTTTTTGGATAAAATCCACAGTATTAACGTGTCCTTTCATAGAGGTTACACTTCACACTCCCTCCCCCACCCCCCCTCCCCCCAGGCAATTTGTTATATCAGGCTGCCATTTTATTTGGGTATCACGGGAATTAGGAGCCAAAGCGATTCACAAAATGGGAAAAAATAGGTGGGACTTACAGAAATTACTTCAAAATGGCTGTGTATTTATGTCCTTCTGTAGTTTGATCGTTTCCGGTGGAAGTTGGTTGAACACACATTCCGCGGCGATGTTCGAAGAACAGTTGATCATGAACTGGATGACGATGAATTGCTTGATCACGTGAGAAATCTGGCTCAAGAGAAGTTAACTCTAGTGGAGCAAATCCAGCAGTACGCAAATTCAGAAAGTGAAGTGAGTTCAGATTTTACCGAAGAGCCTTGTTTGTTTTGGTCTTCTTCGCAGCCGTTCGGGCCCTTGTTTCATGTTTATTTTCTTCAAAACTGTGGAAACGAGCCTTTCCCCTCCCCCTCATAAAATAAGAGGGTGTCATGTGCTTCGTCACCCCCATTCGCGGCTTTTTCCCTCAAATCGAAGGAGGTCCCCCCCTCCAAGCGCCAAGAAATAATCGAGATTGTCCGGATAAGAGGAAAATGAAACATCAATCATTTGTATTTTATTAGGAAGATGAGTTCTTTCGTAACAGTTCTTTTGTGTGGAGATTTTATTAGTGTGGGTGTGGTTAAGTGCTCGCTGAGCCTTGGACAAAATGTCACCCTTTAGCTAAGAAATACCGCGGTTTCCTACGTAACTGCTAATAAAAGGCTGAAAAAAAAAAAAACCAACTAAAAACTGAAGTTCCTTACCCCTCCCCTCCACACCCTTAAATTTATCAGTCAGTAGGGACCCTTTTCCCGCAGCTATTTGTCTCTTTTACAACATAAACTGAATTAAAATTCAGTTTATGTTGGCGCTCATGAAAGTACCACAGCCAGCTTGCTAAATCTGAAATAGTCAGTCATTAATGTTTTTAGAACTAAATGGGTTTTCTCTTTTGGTAATGGTTTTTTTTTTTTCAATTATTTACCCTTTTTGCTCTCTTTGACTATGATAGAACGAAGCAAAAGACAAAGACTTGAAAGATTCAACGGGTGAACTGCGGAAACATCTAGAAGGCATGCTGGTGAGTAAATCACAGGACACCCAACATTAGACCACTTAAAGCTGGCTTTCGCTAGCGACGGAGTCGTAGTCGGAGTTGTAAACAGAGTCGCAAGAGCGCTTATGACTTAGTAAAAATCAAAGATCGGAGTCGTCAGAGTCATAAGCGCGACGGAATCGGATTCGGACGAATCAGAATGTTTCCATTTTCTTCTTACTCCGCTTATGACTCCGTCGTTTACGATCAAGTGAAAACCAGATTGTCGGAGTTGGAAGGATAAACCAATCACAATGATTAAGCTTCGGAGTCAGAGGGCTGTGTTTACTAGATCATAAAGTTCTTGGCTTCTGATTACGACTCCGACTCTGACTCCGACTCCGACTCCGTCGGTAGAGAAAACCAGCCTTTTATGGTGCACAACATTTCACATCAATCACAAGTAAAATCTATTGAGACGTTTGCAATAACAGAATTGCAGGTTACCGTGTCATTCAGTTGTATGTCATTATAAGATAATACAGCAAACGAGGTAACAACTCAATTCACAATTCTGAATCTGAATGCGTGAAAGTGTCAGGTATCTCAGTCATCTTATGTAAAAGAGAGGAGGATACAGAATTTTAAAAAAAATGCAATTTTTGCACATAGATGTTACCTTGCGAGCATTTGAAGCAGGTAAACTTATATATTTCATCAACTTTTAACCAGCTAACAAGTCTTCACATTATTAAAGGAGATCTCTTTGTAAACTTGATTTCAGTCACAAAAATGTCACAACTTACCTATTTTAAAACGGCAAAGAATGCATGCCTTCCCCCATAAAGGAACGAGTACATCTCACTCTCTAAAATGATGCTTTTTATTTGTAATCTATTGGGTTAGAAATGTATCATTTATCATAAAGACTATACCGTTGAAATTCATAATTTGGCTTCTTAGATCGTGCTTTATAGGTTATTATACATTCCAGGAATTTTTCTAGTAATGTTGTCACGATAGTGGGAACTTCATTGAAAGAAGTACCAGTAGTCGGTTTGTTACGAAAGATCATATTTTTCTATGCTGTGTTTTCCGGAGACGTTCTGAACAGCAAAGAAGCTGTACTATTTATTACTTAAGCTGGTATTCAGAAAGATCGTTTATTTCTCTGCTGTATACTCCATCGGATCAACCCAACATTTTGTCCCAAGTGAGACGCAAATTTTAACGTTGACTCAGGGGAAGGGTAGGTGGGCAGTTTCCCAAAAACGTAAATTGATCCACTGTATCCATAGAAACGACTGTCAAAGTCAGGTCCGACATGCACTGCGCTGGAAGAAGAGCTGACTTTAGTTGAGGATCTTACAACTCATGATTCACTGTCATGGATTAAGGTGAGGTTATTATAACTAGAAGTTTACCTACTGAAAGCTCCTTATCCGGCTTCGGAATTAAAGAGCGAAGATCGCGAAAATACGCGCCTAAAAAGAAGGAGAGAGGATGAGGTTTTCAGTTACTACGGTCAAAATTGTGATTGTTATTAGATTGCTTTTGAATTTCTTGTAAATAGGTTGAAGATTTGATTTAGTTGAAACAATTAAAAACGGATTGCCCTAGGAAACACTACCATTGTTAATCAAGTTTATCATGATGCTTTGCGTCTATGGCCCTGTGAAAATGGACGCAACATTGTTGGTTTTGAATGTTGGGTCCGTTTGCTTACCTTTTTGCATGTTGTTGGGAGTTTTTGCATCCGTTTGCAGGTAGCTTATGACCAAATAGCCCACGTTCGATGTATTAAAATTCTAACATCATTACATGACTGCGATATTTTCTGGTCATTTTTTTATATTTGATTTGGTTTTCTTTGTGCTCAATTCTCCTCTGGAAATTGCGAGAAAATGAATTCGAGAAAAATTTGCAATTTTGTCGCGTAAGCCTGGAAGTCATGTTGGAATTTTAATATATTGAACGTGCATGGGCTATTGTCTTAAAGGCCTTGCTCACCACCAGGTCCTCGACAGCTTCGTTGGATTAAGCGCTGCTATAGTACATTTGTATATGAGCCGAAGATCAACAGACAGTATCAGTGCGAGAGAATGGCATAATTATTTGTTTTCACTAAATAGATATGAAAAAAATAGCTTTGTGGAATGAATTGTAACGTGGACTTTTTATTTTTATTTTTTCAGGATTTTGTTTGTAAGACGCTGTCTAACGAGGCTGTTTGGCAGCAAAAGGCTGAAGACGCTCTGAAGCGAGCCACAGAGGATTCCGATTCTGGTGAGTGCAAACTTCGGGGTACCGAATATCGCCTTCGGCAAATCTTCGTGCAATGTTACTGTGAGGTTTTGGAGTCTTTTGATAACATTTCGAACTTGCAGAAAAGGCCGAAAACTTTTATCACAACTACTGAGCAACTCATCTGTTTTTGCTTTAATTTTGGCAGAGACGTCTATCAGCGTGGAAGATATGTGTCGCCAGTTAAGAGATCAGAAGGAAGAGTGTAGAACGCTTAAGGGAAAGTAAGAATTCCAAGCTCACTGGACTCGTTTTTACTCTTAAAGGGACTATCCAGTCACGAGGATATTTCTGTTTTAGGTCAATTCTGTGCTGAAGCCATTACTTAGTACCTTTACGCCAGACACAAAAGAAAAAGATATTAAACAATTTTCATCAGGCATCACTTACCATGTTGGCCCACCTTTTTCAAGTTTCAATCCATGTCCATCCTTTCCATCCGTCGAAACAGACGGAAGGAAACTAAAAGGCCTAAATATAGTCTTATATAACAAAATTGGACCATTATTTTTGAAATTCAATTGATGCGAAAAACGTTTCAGCTTTTTTTAAAAAGATAGCGAATACCGTGACGTGGTTCTCTGCAGATTTGTAGGGGTAACAATTTGGTTTTCTTTTCCGTCTGCTCAGGCGAAAACGATTTTTGGTGATGAATCGTTTCTAACGCGCTGTACTCTATTATCGAAAATGATGAGAAGCTTGCGGTAACAGTTTTGCTTTGCCGTCGTTCCGTCAGCATTCAAGGTCACAGTTAACTCCTTTGCGCCTTGTGGCTCAAACAGCAACCTCGATCGGTCAAAGAATCAGTCTGGTTTTGATCTCAATAAAACACAACGAAAGATTTTTAAGTGTCATAGCAAACAACAATAGTTTTTTTTCAGATTAGTTAACAATAGTAATAGTAATATTAACAATAGTTAAAGTACTTCTTAGCGTTAAACCATACAGAAGACTGTTAAAGTTCTTCATTGAGCTGGGAAAACTACTTAAATTCAATAATTTTGGTTTTTGTGTCGATGGAAGACTAGTTCTGTAAGTAAAACAAATTACATAAATTATCTTCTCTTCACTGTGTGTAGGATTGCAGAAATGGAGGAGACGCACCAGGAAGTCGTATTAAAGTTACGAGAGGACACGAAGAGAGAGGAAGAAAAACACATTTCCCGCGCAGTGGCTCAAGTGAGATCTGAGGCAGAAGAAAAGCAGCATGAGATGATGCATGAATTTAAACAAAAAGAGCGAGAGCGGATACAAGCAGCAGTGGATGCGGAAAGAAAGATCATGGAGTCACAACATGGTAGCGTTACCCAATTACAACAGGTACTAAACAAATGCTTATAGGCCTTTTTCAAAAATACCATAATACTCCTTGTTGTCTCTCCAAAGTTTTGCATAAGCTTTGTTTTTCAATGGGACTTATAATCGCCCTAAGAGAAATTGAAAACAATGTTTAAGCAAAATTTTGGAGGGACAACAACCATTATTATGATATTTTTGAAAAAGGCCTATTGAAGGAGATGTGTCACGCCTCTCTCCTCCGCAGAGGCTCCCTGTCGGTATCCCAGCAATAATCGAAAGATGAAAAGCGCGCGGCGGACGATGGGAAGACCTCTCTTCTCTATTTCCCCTACCCATCGTGCCCGGCGCGCTCTCTTTACCTTTTTTCCAGCCTCCCTACAAGAGGCCTCCGCGGAGGAGAGATGAGTCACGCAATTTAGCCAATTTAGTCACTAGAAATAAGCCATCTATCGAAAGGAGCTGTATCGCGAATATTATCAAAATTTTAAACAGCGGGATCTGTCACCAAACTGAGTGAAACATTAAATATAACCGCTCAAAAAGTCAGGAGAAGGTATAAGTGACCCAGTGAATACAGAAGAAGGCACGGGTGGACAAACGTGAAGAGGGCTGAAACGGATTGTAATTGTCGTTTTTGAAAACTTGTTAGTCGAACAGTTTTTTAAAGCTCATTTTTGTTGTTTGTGACGATTGATATAATGCTTGGGAGATAATTGTTTCACTTAAAGCTGTGATTTTGTAATCAATTTCTCGAGTTTCGTAGCGCATGTTAGTGAATAGGGACGCGTAACTAGCATAACTAGCGTAACCCGACAGTGGTATGTACAAATAGCAATTTCAATTTTAAGATTAAAAAAACTATTGAGTCTGTCAGTTTTTCTCAGTTGTTAACTTTGAATTATAACGCTTGGTAGACATATTGGTTTCTTATGTATGTTATGAAGCAGAAATTTTGTCATTTAGAACTTTTATTTTTCGTTAACTTTCATCTCTTTGATCCGCCATAATATTTTTGAGTCCGTCATATTGTTGGTTTTCACATGACGTCACCAAAATGCAAACTAAAAAACTATCGATCCTACCGAGATTTTACTTTCACGATGCATTAGACCATCTCAAAACTAATTTTCATACCAATTTTCGCTTTAAAAGGATTCTTGGTTTTGTGATAGAGTACGCTTGAATTTCTAAGCTTTTGCGTGACGCGACATTTACATGACGGCCAAGCTAGCTGTCATGTAGGTTAAAAAAATGACTTATTTTAGGAAATTTTGCTATCTAAACAGTTCATGTATTAAAAAAAAGTATTACTTTAATGTTTATGAGTTTCTCGAAGAATAAATTCACGCTTTTGTAGCAAAACTCGGTAACAGATGTTTCTGTTGGTTTCCGTCCGCCATGTTGGAGCTCATCTGGATGAGCTCCAGCATGGCGTCTCCATCCAAAGCTCTATAAATTTGAGTAAAACATTTCTTCGGATATCTCGTATACGAATTATTCCTTCGACCCAAATCTTGGCAAGGGTCTTTGCATATTTACCTCCTTTCATTTCCAAGATTCTGGACTTTATCTGTCGAATGGTTTTGATTTTTATTTTAATCTATTTTGAATGGCGTGACACTGAAAACCAGCAATACGGGATTTCTCTGCACAGTACTACTGCTCAATCAAACCTGTAGGTCTTGAGAAAACCAGGAATGATCAACAAGTAAAAGACGTTTTGATTTTGTGTTAAACAAATTCTCCTCATCAATAGACTGTTCACAGTCCCCTATTTTCCCGTAAAATCGTCAGGATTGAGCATCCACCCTTACGGGCGGTCACCTTGGTTTCAGATGTACTGAGGTAGCCTAGGGATGAGAATCAAATCTACTTAGGGGATGGGGGACGGTTTCACCTCTATAAACCTCAGGGCCAGTCCCTCAGTACATTTGAAGCCAAGATGGCTGCTTGTAACGTAGACCAGGAGCGATCGGCCTTCTTTCCTCAGAGCCTTGCGTAGCAAGCGTTTCCGTGCGAATTCGTTCAGAAAGTTACTACGAGCCGCGCATGGCGTGCGAATGCAAGAGACGGGGCCGGGGTTGGATACAGTAAACTAAGTTACTAAGTTTTTTATGCAGGTACTTAATGAACGACAGAAAGAGGTGGACAATCACAGAGTTGTCTTGGCAACAGCAAAGTCCCAGTACGAAGAAGCTAAAGATGGATTTCACAGAGCTAAGGAGACTGAGGTACGTATTTGTATTCTCAAGTTATCTTAAAAGGGAAATTGAATACAGAATTGGGTCACTTACAGTGCAAGTAGTTGAAATTTGTGGACTAATAATTATTGGAAAAAGCACTCGCTTTCCACCAATGTGGCCCGGGTTCAAATCCCGGCGTCGACGCCATCTGTGGGTTGAGGTTGTTGTTGGTTTTCTCTATTTGTTCCGAGATGTTTTTCTCTGGGTACTCCGGCCGACACTTCCAAATTCCTATTCGATCTGAAACGCACGGACACGTTTAACCGAATTCATAAGAACTCCTAAGTGCTTCCTGGGAAAACAAATTGCAATTACAATATAGTACTCCAAACCTCTTGGCTGCCTATTTATTAGAAAGGTTAGAATCACGAACAGCAAACGACATTTTGTAAAACGTGTCAAGTTTTGTTTTTACTACTCGATCACCTTTTATTATGTGTACACGAAAATAAGAACTTTCATACCAGGTTCATTCAGAATTACAGTACTAGGCACCGTTGTTACCTCCTTTTTGCATAAAAATGAACTTAAATTTTTTTATTACGGTTTCCTATAACGATTTGCGATTTGTAATTCGGCAAAGCGTGGATTCCACAATTGAAAACCAAAGACCGGTCTGAAAGATAGGTTTTTATTGTATATGTTTATTACACTGAGACGCGTTAAGACGCTGTTAAATAACGAAATGACCGAACTTTCTCCTTAGGCGTACTTACGAAATCAGCTTCAGGAACAATCCGCAGCCTACAAAGAACAGTTGGCTCGTGTTGAACGTGAGAGAGAAGAACTGCGGAAGTACAAAGAAGACGAGGTCGTTTCTTTCAAGGTAGCTTTAGTACATCATCGTTAAATCGTGGCTGCCTAATACTCAGTAAACGATCGATCGTTCAATATCCTTCTTGCATACTTATTAGCATTTAGTTATGGGAAGTCACCGCAGACGAGCAAGCTCGCTGGGGAAGACACGAAGGTGCTAATAAAGTAAGCAGAAGAGGCGGGTGGGTGGGGGCGACTCCAACTAAAGTTAGTCAAACTGACAACTGTGAATAATTAACACATGCTTATATACTGTTCGCGAAGTCTAATGAATATTAAGAAGGTATATAGAGGATATTACACGGTGGCGCGAAGATATGAATTTTATTTTCGAGTGGCAAAACAATATTTTACGAACGAGCGCAGCGAGTGAATAAAATATTGTTTTTGCCACGAGAAAATAAAATTCATATCTTCAAGCCGCCGTGTAATGTTCTTTTTATTATATAGACAAATAGACATCGATAAAGTAATAGAGGGAAATGACCGAAACTACGTCATCGATAAACTCACGTGTGAGATTATGGAAAATAAACCACTCTGGTCCCGGATGTAGTTTTTATGAATTTTACGAGTGGTATATTTTCCAGTAAAACACTCGTGTCTATATAATAAATATAAATAATTTAGGGTTTTTTATCAACCTCATCAGTCCTTTTCGTTCTGGATGAAAATTCGAGGAGGCAGCGTGGCTGAGTGGTCAGCGCGTCAGACTCGCAATCCCGCGGTCCTGGGTTCGAGTCCCGCTCTGGCCACTTGCTGGATTTGTTCTCGGTCGTCCCGAGTTCAGATCCTCGGCCACGCTTGTTAATAGCCAACTGGTTGCCTCCTGCCTGTCGGGATTTTTAATCATGTTATGTTGTATTTGAACTGTTTGTTTCTAAGTATTGGGTGGAGTGCTTGTAAAGTAGCTGGATAAGCTAAGTGCACTTCCCACTGTAAACAAGCCTTTAAACCTTTAAACTCACTAATTCTTGCCATTTGACTCTACTTTTGAGCAGTGACTATTGATTACCTCATGCTACGTTAGTCCTCACTCCTCACGTTCTCACATCCTTGTGCGCTTCCAAGTGTGTCTGGGTCTCCCCTGTGGGATCCATTAAACAGTTAAAGAGTTATCTTGGCCACTTGTTTGTCCACTGGTCCCCTCAGTGTTTTGTCAATCCACCGCCATGTTCCTTTTTTTATATCCTCCTCTATCGGCCGCTGCACTTCCTGTCTCCACAACTATTCATTTCGGAGTCTTCTGGGCCACAAAATCCGTCGGATCTTCGTTGACCACTTGTTAATAAACACCTGCAATTTCTGCTTTTAGTTCTTTGGTCAATCCCAAATGGTGAGGTGAAACCCAGGTTAACTCAATACCCCAATGAAGCAATTCAGTGATTTTGTTGGAATTGTGAATTTAAGCCTGCAATTCCTATTTCCCGCCGGTGTTAAAGGAAACCGCACACTCAGGGACGGTAAGCATTTGAATCAAAGGTAGAATTGAGAAGTCATGAGAAGTAGAAGAAGTTCTTGAAAGGAATTGAATTCGTTAATTGGTCCTTCAGGGATGTCTCACACGCAAATGATGTAGCCTTCCAGTGAAACTGCAGATACCTGAAATCCTATGACAAATTTAAGCTTATTGCACTCGCTACTGCCGATATTTCTTACGACTTTTTTATGCGAGTGTACGAATCTGTCAACGGTAATTTTTGTTTTTCAGTTATTTCATGTGTTCTACTCTTTCAATTCTAACGGTGATGTCACAGGGGACGATTCGCAACGGCGATTTTTAGCGCAACACAGCTTTGCAATGTTGGAACAATATAGTAACTATTCGAAACAATGTCGCAACAATGTTGCAACGCCGTGTTACGCTAAATATCGTCGTTTCGAATCGTCCCGTGTAACATCACCTTAAGTGTCAATTCGTCGTCTCAGGCTAAAAAAGGCGGATGATCATACAGAAATGCCTTTAAAGTTTTAAGAAACAAAAAAAAAATTCGCCGACACGTTTGCTGTCACAATTCTAGGTCAAGCGAACAAATAAGCTACATCACTTACATGAGAAACACCCTTGAAGGTAAAACGGAGCTCTGCGCGCGCTCATTAGAGTACCAGTGACCTCGCACGATTACCCGATAAACTCACATCGAAAAGAAAGCTTTAGATTACAGAGATTAAGTCATTTGTTTTATACATGTATTCTTATAGGAACAAACTCGGCAACACGCGGTCACGGTAGTGGCAATGGAAGAAAGGCTGTTAAGACTGACTCGGCAAAATCGACAGTTGGAGCAGGAAGTAATGCACGCTAAACAGACCACAGGTTAGTAAAATGTTCGTTCGATTGAAGTTCTTAAATGCTTTTCACAATTAGCTGTCACCGAGGCCACGTTCACACGAGTCCAGCTGACATTTTTAAAACCGCATATTTTCTTACCCGGATTCGTGTGAACGGCGAGCGTTTTCACCAAACATGAGCTGGTTTGGGTTGGCGGATTCATTGGTTTCGTGTGCACAAAAAAGGCTAATTCGTGCCAAAAAAAGGATGCAGTTTCAAAAAATATCCGGATTCATGTGGAAAGGGCCTAAAACTGTTGAGCTTGGCCTACGTGTTTCAAACCAGTGTTTTGTCATTGGTTTTAGATATGATTTGAAGAAATAACATTGTAGCGAGTTTCTACAACTGAAGATGGCATAAGTTTGCCCAAACATGTCTTGTTAATTGAAAACTGGTGGGTTATTTCTTCAAATTGTAACAAAATTTTTTGCTCCCGAGTCCGTTTTAGATACTAAAAGTCAAAAACAGAATACACCACTAGTTGTCCATTCGAGCGAACCTGTTTTCGTTCAGGTTTTTTAAAAAAAATATTGGCTTTCTTACAGAGAACATATTTTTCTGCTTTTCAATTTTTGTAGTGTTGATTTTCTTTTTGCTCACATTCTCTGATGCGTTTTTAAGTCCTTAAAATAATCCAATGTTCAAGACACGTTAATCCTCCTTTTCAGTGGAAAAGAAATAGAATTCCCAAGAGTTCACGAAGGATAAAAATATGTTCTTAGATTATTTATAGCTGGTTT
This sequence comes from Porites divaricata, assembly GCA_038088405.1. NCBI lineage: Eukaryota > Metazoa > Cnidaria > Anthozoa > Scleractinia > Poritidae > Porites > Porites divaricata. Next base: position 17,621,934 of record JBBMOI010000008.1, on the reverse strand, counting down.
ATTTTCAGACGTCTGACTTTGAGTTCTAAATTTGATTAAGACTGCTTCTAAATCAGGCTTTGAATAATTAAGGACAGACGTAGCATTCAAGATACTCAGGTAGATTAAGGCCTGGGTCTAAGTCATTTATAGTTTTTATGTACAGTTTCCAAAAACTATGGTTAAAGACATCCACGAGGGACGATATATGGTAAAGTAAGCTAAACTTCAAAAAACTTGAAAAAATAAATTGAAATTATTTTGTGATGTGATCGACCACGCCCTCAATTGTTCGAAAATTGTAACCAACGATTCCCACCACTTGTCAAACGAGTGGCTCCAGTTTCTCTTTATTAAAACATTGTCCCTTCAAAGTGTCTACGAAATCAGCTCGGAATGGTTCGAAGCATTACAATTGGCAGGTTCAATTGGTGTTCACTGACTAGTGCCAGTCCTCCTCTAACTAAAATTATCGACAGGAGAAAGACGTTTATTGACTCTCCTCATTCCGGTTGTTTTTACGAGAGGGCTATTAGTAGCCACTTTTTGGACCTACTAAAGGAAAACGGTTCACTCTCTTTCTGGTTGGAATTTCGACTCAAAGGATTTCTCGATAAAACAGGACGTGGCTGGTCACGTGATGCAATTATAAAACAATTTTTAAAGTGAAATTGGAAGATTTCTTGGTTATGATTGGCCTTAAATTGTTAGTCAAGGGATATCTTGAAAATACTTTACGTTATACCACCCCCCCCCCCCCCCCCCCCCCATTTAAAAATTCTGAAAACTCTGTAATGACCCAGGCCTTAATTTATTTGAGTATAAATTGTTTTGTTTCTTTTTATCGGCGCTCGGTATCTTTTGTAAAGTGTTCGACGACAACTTTTGTAAGAACCATAAGAGGCCTTGGCTAACTACTTTGGTAGTATGTTAAACTATTTATGAAAAATTAGCATCTCCCTTTTGGTATTGGAAAACGTTGAAAGCAAAATTTAGAGAACTTTCTTTTGTTGTCAGTTGCTTTGCATTTGTACATTACATGATCTGATTGCGCACGACTTTTTCATGGATGTCAACGGTAATCTATTTAGCACGTAAATCGTTATTTATCACTTAGACAATGTTAGAAAATAATCTCGTATAACTACCGTTCTACTAAAAATGAGAAAGTTAGATTTTGTCTGGTAAATGAATACCATTTGTTATATAAGTATTCTCTCCGATTTTTTTTTTTGACTAAGAAAAGTGAATTCTGTCTTTTTTAAAACTAAAACATGAAAGATGTTTATTTTAAAAGACATTCCCTATAAAGGAATCGCTGTATTTCATTGCTGTTAACTATGTAAATCCGGTTGTATATAACTTAAGCCTTTCAGTTTACATACTTTTCGTTTAGTCCAAGTCTGTCAGTAGGTTTGTGGCCTGTTCCAGGCTCCGAGGTAGTCGGGTACGCGAAATTGAGATCACGCGCTCATATTTCACGTCCCTTTCACGGCGTAGGGTTGATTTCCACTATCGCGTTATTTTTTCGTTCGAACGCACGTAAAATTTACGCGCGTAAATGAAATGGAGGCAATGTGTGAAAGGCTACGTATAAACGTGAAAGTTGAGCGAGGTTCAACTTTTAAGTTTACGCGTGAACATCCATGCATCATATCTATTATATTTACGCGCGTAAAAATTACTCGACAGTAGAAATCCACCTTTACGCGTCATCCTTACTACCTGAGAGCCTGGAACAGGCCGGTAGGTTTGTGTACCAAGAACATGTTTATGATCTGTTTGTTTACTGCTTGTTTGATGAAGCAAAACAAAGACGTGGATGCGAACACTAAATGAGGACATTTCGGTTAGCGTAAGTTGATGGACAGAAGAGTTAAAGATATAGTCATGTTTTGCAGGCAAAATCAGACCGACATCTCCGCGCAAAGAATCATCCCGACCCTCCTCACCTAAGAAAGATCCTATGAACTCCTCTAGACCTCAGTCTCCCAGAAAAGAACCTAAACCCCAGAAGAGATCAGTCGAGACGGAGACTGTGCCCCAGACAAGCGTGGAAGCCACTCTGCAGTCAGATGTCTACAAACTGGAACAACTGGTCCTGTTACTAAGGTAACAGCTACATGTACTGCAGGACCTTATGTAAATGTTGTGGTTCAATTTTTTCCTTGGTTTAAATTTTATTTATAACATAGCGCGCGTGCTTGCCCTATATAAGTCCTATTGAGCCGCTATGAACAAAATCTTTATTTGCGCACGGGCGTGCGTAAATAAAGATTTTGTTCATAGATGACGTAAGCATTTGTTTTTTAACCTGGCTGCAAAGTTGTCGTCTTTTAAGCTGCAGTGTATTTTTCCTTCTCTTTAAAATATGGAAGAAACCAGCGAAGAACTGCCTAATTTTTCAATCGGCATTGCCCTTTTACGTCCTGATCCAAGAGCGGCTGCAAAAATAAAGCCGAATTCAAAAAAACTCGCAAGTTGTGCGTTTCGCAAATTTGTCGGAAGACCATCTGCAGCAAATTTTGGCCGAGAGACATTCACTGGGAACAGAAAAGACAGCAATTGGTCATTAACAACAATTAAAGGTAAAATTTACGTTTTTATTGTTGTTTTTAAATTTGTTATGCACTTTTGTTATCGCCGAACAATCCGACTAAATCAGGAAAATTTCTCTTGCAATAACAAGACAAATTACACAAGAAGACATAGTAATTTTTTTGCTCATAAAAACAACTGCTGGCAGGTCTTCTCAAGTAGCCGTAATGACCAGCCATAGTCGTAAATGAATGTAAAGTAGAATGACAGTCGTCTTCGCCAAAAATACAAGTTTTCTGGATTTGGCCGAGCAAAACATAAACATCCTCTCAGCGCCGGATCCAAACCATGCTCCACGACGTGTTACGAACATGCGAGTATTTTAACTTTACTGGTGGACTTTAAGACACTTTTGTCTTTGTTTCTACTTAGTTTGATCGTTAACGAATAAATAAGCAAATTTTCGTTCTCAGTTTTACAGAAAGAATTTTCTTTCAAACTAGGCGATTGTGGCGTGTTTGTAACCAGCCAGTAGAAGCGTTTGTTTTTCTGTGGCGCGCGTTACAAGAATTTTACAGTTAATCAAAGAGCAAGCATTTTTGTCAGCTATGTTATAAAAGAATTTGCTCATACTTTTAGCTGTGCGTATATCGCGTTATGGATGCACTTGGGAAGTTTGGAGAGCACTCAAGAAGCTAGAGTTGCACTCGGCTATCGCCTCGTGCAACTCTTACGCATCTTTCGTGCTCTCCAAACTTCCCGCGTGCATCAATAACTCGATATACGCACGCTAAGCATGAACAAATTCTTAATTTCCTTTGTTTAAAACTCATTATCATACATTACTATACCCCAAAACAAAAGAAAATAAAATTTAAACCAAGGAAAAAATTGAACCACAACATAAACGCAAAGCGAAATACTTGAATCCTAGTTTCCTTTAACGCGTACAAAGCAAAGTACCTCCTGAGAAAAGTTGTCTTCGGATATGTCAGTTGCTGTGGTATTTCATGATAAAGGAATGAAATCACAAGCAATTTCCGAGTTCCAAAAACTGTCATTTTCAAAACGAAGCTAAGGGCGCTCAGTCCATTTGTCAGAACTGGCCGGCCGGACCATTGTCGGACCAGTCAATTTGAAAATGAAATCGGTTTTCCCAAGAGTTTTTTTGTTGACAAACCATCTTTTTCGTGCATACTATTCAGGATTTGACTGATCTGGCTGGATAGGTTTGATTAAAAGTGAAATTCTCCTTACGACGGGAAGGTGCTGGCCGGTCAGTTTTGACAAATGGAAAGCGCCCTAAGTGTTTTATTTAAGTGCATGAATACAAAATCTCATTTTCGTATCAGTGGCTTCACACATAGCCGCGCTTTGAAATGGAGGCTTGGGCAACTCGAAAATGGCCTTTCACAGGTCTTACACACTCTCAAACTATACCTTAAGCATCATTTTTTTTAAGTGTATTGTCTCTATGATGTATAGTACTGCTTTATAAAATTCAGCATTTATTGCTAACAATACATTTTTCAATTGCTCCAATGTACACTAACGCTGAATTCAACTTTGACTGCTTGCAGTCCGCCTTTTCCCTTAAAATTCGTCCAGTTTTTATCCCAATCAGGGCAATTGCAAACGACGTTGCGCCCTCGCATGCTTGGGTTACGCGTTTAGTTACTTTACAATGAAAACACAGTGTAGACAAGACCTTTTAAAGACCGCGATATACGTTTTTAAAAACACTTTTTTGCTAAAAACACATATTTTTCACCTGTTGACTCCTTCGATGACCTTCAAGAAGAAATGAATTTTTCTTCTTTTTTTGTAACATCATGTATTTACAAATCGGAGAATAAATGAATTAAACTACAAGCGGTCTCTCTTTTTTTCTTGGTCTGTCGAGAAAAACTGTCGCTCGACGCTCGTGCGCGAGTGCACTCCCTTCACTAAATCTGAAGGAAAAGAGAGACTCCTCGCAGTCTATAAAAGAATATAAGTAAGTGACATTCAGAGAGAATCCCTATGGGTTAACTACTAAATAAGTGAAATACCGTATTTCACTTACAGGGAGGGGCTGGGCGCACAAACACATGGTTTCGCTGGGACCCAGACCCTTGAAATATAAATTGATTGTTTTCTAGACGCGAGGCGGCCCAAGCTAAAAAAGAAGCTGAAAGTCAATCAGATGTAGTACAAGCATTGAGAAGGGATCTGGCGGGAGCTGCAGCACGCATGTCTGATATGGCCGGCGAGTTAAGCGATAAACAGGAACAGAAACTTGAACAATACGAGGAGAGGATACTAGAGCAAGACACTGAGCTGGAAGAACAAAGAAAACAGCTCGTGCAGCTGTCTGCATTGGTGGATGAACAGCAAAAGGAGATTAACTCCAGGGAGGACAAACTTAGTGAACAACAAAAGGTATGGGACGTTTGTAAGATATGTAACTCTATTGCTAAGAGTCTTCATTGTGGTACTATAAGACCATGAATAACCCACATATTATTATGTTTAAAATATCTTGAGTGCTGTCCAGATCAGGGTAATATGATTCAAGATCACTCGGGTCGCCAGTCGCCAACTAATTAGCTCGTTTGGCTCAACGCCGGTCTGCCGAGCGGGAGGTCGCGGGTTCAAACCCCGGCCGGACCGACACTCGTGGTCGTCAATTAACTGAGGAGAAAGTACTGCCTTTGTAATGTCATCACCAAACGGTTAGACCTCTTTGTCTTCTCGGCTAAGGAAAAATAACCGTAGGCTCCGCATCACAGCGTTTATTCACATGAAAACTGTAGGACTTCTTTTTATTGATCGTTGAATTACTACACTGCAAAAGAAATTTTAAAAATCAGTACAACAACGTAATTTAATAGGCCATTTCCGAGTTCCAAAAAATCTCACTTTCAAAACGAGGCTAAGTGCGAAGCCATTGATATGAAAATGATTTTCAGTTATTATGCAAATAAAACTCATTTTCATAACAAAGGTTTCGCACTTAGCCTCGTTTTGAAAGTGAGATTTTTTGGAACTCGGAAATGGCCTATTGATATAAAGTAAATTTGAATATTGTTTTTTGGTCATGAAAACTGGGGGCCGTTAAAGACCCACGCATAAAAGTGTATTAGAATCTGAAAACTGAGCCAACTTGTTGTGAGAAGCGAAATGAAAGGCAACAGTAAAATAGAAAGCTGACAAATCCCGTAGATAACCTTGTCTCTCCGGGGTCTCTCCCCAGTCTGCGCCCGTTCTTTTTTCACCGTTGTGTTTCTATTCGATCGTTGCAACTCAACTGAGAGCCTGAGACTGGTGTTTATAACTGTTCCTAGGCGTTAGTAAGGCAAAAGCGGGACACGGTCAAGAAGGGAACTGAACTGGTTGAATACAAAGAAAAACTGGCCACAAAAATTGACGAGCAGGAGGAGAAGATCAAGATGATTGAGAAAGAGGTGACAATATTCAGTATTCAATACGTGTTACATCGTGATAATTATATTTTCGTTTCACTCATATTATTACGGTTGACGTAAAATTAAGCTTTCAGTACTTGAGGTTTTAGCATTGATTAAACATTGAGCCGTTTATTCCAGGTAGTCCGTACATTCTTGTTTAGTTACTTTTTATTAAAATGTCTGGTTTATTGCTTTGTGTCTGCGACCTTCATGCAAAGGTCACAAAGGCTTTGATTAAATTCGCTTCACCAATAAATCATTTCAAAACTTCTTTGTAATATCTCCGATGTTATTAGATATACAGTTTTTAAAATATGAACAAAACTCTCCTTCAAATGTACATTTCTCCATTTAATTCTTTCAGTTTCCATGTCAGTCTACTTCGAATTTCGACTTCCTGTCTGTTGGAATTCCTGTCTAGCTTGTCACGCATCCTGAAGCTCCAATTTTGTCACGCACCACTAAAGAAGCTTTAGTTAATTCACCATCAGTTTAATTGCGTTAAAGTCAAGTTTAATCTTTTTTAACCAGTTATTTGGTTTTCTCTACAGAATCTCATGACCGGTGAATTACACGCTCTTGGACTGCGATGTCGAGGAGAGAGACATGAGCTAGTGATAGCGAGGCAAAAAGAGGCTCTGGCAGAACTTAGAGGCCGAACAAAAACAGTCGAGCAATTTAAGCCACCACGTAAGTCTTGAAAGTCATTGGTCGTATGGCCTAAACAAGAGCTCTGACGAAATCCATATGGATACAAAATATACATACCTTTTTAGAAAACTTGAGCGCAATAACATTACATTCACATTTATTTCCTTTATTGCCACGTGAAATGGGAGATTTATGCACGCATGTCTCCACTTTTCGGGAAAACTCTCGGGTAATAAGCCTGGTTGCGTATAAACCTTGACAGTAGCCTGTTCAAGGCCAGCGCTCTCTTTCCCAGATCGCGCGCCGTCTAATTTTCACTTGGCTTGTGTTTATTTCGCGACTTCCCTACATACTGAGAGCCTGGCAGAGTCTACCCTGAAAGAGGTTGAACGATAAATGTCACGAAAAGAAGTGACACGCATTTGGAGCTGGGAATTCTTGGTGGGGGTGTGCTGCCCGGTTCTCCAAATCCTGACCCTAATTCAGACAAAAAATCTCATCTTCCACCCATTTTCAGACCTGGGGCCCGTTTCTCGAAAGTCCCGGCTAGCAAACTACTCCATTTTGCTTCATTAACTGATAGTTTTATCATGTTAGATGCAAGACCACTGAAACCTCTATCTTGCATGTAAACCAAAACAGCTTTACGGGCCCGTTGATTATCGAGACTTTCGAGAAACGAGCCCCAGACCTCCAAAATCCATACCCGTGTTCAAACCTGGCCTTTAGGAAGAAATTATTTAATCAATACTTAGTTAAGAGCGCAAACAAAATGCATTTCGAATTCGCACATTACTCTTTCTTTCTTATTCATTTGGAATTGAAATGATAGTTACGCTCATACACTCCCGTAATCCCCTTGAAAACCATACCCGATTCCAGACCAAAGCAGGCAAAGTGATACCCGTTTTCAAACCAAAAAGACCAAAAACCCAACCCTTTGGGACTGCACATACCTATATGGCTTATATAAGGGAGTACCCTCCCCCCCCCCCCCCCCCCCCCCACGAGCTAACCAGGCAATGATCTCCACCTTAAGTCCCTTTTACCCGGCAATTTAAAATCGGGCCTTAACTTGGCCTACATTTCAAGCGTTTTCTTCAGGTGTTTGAATGCTTCTTCTCGCGTAACTGAACGCTATGTTCGATTTCAAAAAAAGGTCGAGGAGTTAAGGCTATCTCAAGTAGGTCCCGCAGGTAGGGATTGCTATCTCTACTCTCCCCAATTTTTCTCTGTCATAAAATTAATGATGGCGGCCACAGCAATACGATCATAAACAAGAGGCTTTCACCCACTCTAAAAATGCGTCTGCATCGCAATTTGGACAACGGTTGGCTTTCTATACTAATAGGTCATTTCCGTGCTCCACAGATAAAACCTCACTTTCAAAATGAGGCCAAATGTAGAACTTTTTTCGTGAAAATGAGTTTCACTTGCATGAAAAGTCATTTTCATATTAAAAGCTTCGCACTAACGCTCGTTCGCAAAGATAGGTAACTTGGAAATGGTCTACCGTGTGGCACGAAATTTTTCCGGGTTCTAATTTTTGCGATCTTTGCGTTTTTTTTCAACGATCCGCAAAAATAAGTTCCCGCAACAATTTTTCCCGCCAAAATTTACTCCAGCGTAAATATTCTCTAACTTAAATTCACTACACAAAAATACAGTACTAAGAAATCGTGTCTGTTCAATTACAACATGTCTCTTTCGTTCAGAAACAAAGCGGTATACCATGAAATACTGACGCACACCGTAGTATTGTTTGAAAATATGCATTTCTATTGCACGTGCTCACTTAAAACGAAACATTGTTAATGCTGGGTATTGGGTACTTTCTGAAAATCGCAAAAATTAGTTCCCGCAAAACACAAAAAATCGCCAATCCGCAAAAATTTCGTCCCAGACGGTATCTATTGCTGGCCCTTATCCTGAGCTCCGCGAGGTACACGTTACGTGTAATACACGCATTTCTAGTTGATAACATGGTTTTCTTTTTTTTAATGTTAGTTCCAAATCATGAACAAGCTTTACAACAGATTGTGGCTCTCAAAAAGGAAGTCAGTGAATTAAGGGCGAAGCTGGCCTCGCAAGAAGAGGACTACCACAAAAGCGAAGGCGAAATGCACGCTGAGGTAACAGGCGTAACATTGTGATGCTCTTGTAATCCATGGAGTTCTGCACTTGCGTTTCGTCTAGCTTTCATATTAAAAAGGGACTTCCTTTTGGCGCTTCACGTATTCTGTCAGGAAGGATTGCGTGACAAAGGGTCCCGTGGTCATAGCGGACTACGCGTAGCCTCTCGTTATTTTCTTAGGAATAGTACAGCAAGCGAATTACTCAGCGCCCCTGAAAATCGCGACCGAGTGTCACTTTCTTTGCGGGTGACGATTTTTAAGCGCGCTTGCGTTATTCCCTTTTTGTACTATTCCTTGGTACATTTAAATATCAGCGTGACAGGCGTAGGGGTAGGAAAGACAGGAAAAGGGAGGTTTTCCCGCTCCCTCTCCCCTTCCCCTTTTTGTGCCCGTCACGCAGGCTGTCACTGAGAAGAATTATGGGCTACTCGTAGCGTAGCCCATCGGTCGTTTGTAGAGTGCGTCCTTGCTATTATTTGCCCTCTATACTTTCATAAGACTTTGTTGTATGACAAAAATAATCATTTTTGCCCACTTGAAAGCGTTCAAGTATGATCCAACAAACTGAAGTGGCTGAAAATAGGTTAAAACCTGTCGTGGGCCATTGTAAGAGTGTGTCATAGATCCCCCCCCCCCCCTTTTATTTCAATAATTTAATATTCTGCGAATGAACGTTTACATGTTGAAAGGCATGTTGAAATGCTACAGCATGCTCTCCATGCCGTGATAGTCTTTTGTGAGATGCCTAATACTTCTTTCCTTGTAACAGCTTAGAGTTTGTCGTGAGCAGGCTTCTGCCAGTCTCGCTGAAACCGATTTGGAAAAAGGCGCTCACCAGCAAACAAAGGAAGGATTAGATCTCAGTGAAAAGACGGTGAGTTTTTTTTAATATCAAGACGGGAAATTAGTGACTTGTATAAGAGCCTAGAAAAAGCGTTTTTGAGCGACCAAAATTAATGGCTTGACGCTAATAAATGTACGCTCCTGTCATCATTCGCCGGCCGCTCAAAAATACCTTCAGTGGCTTAAGCTCCTTATTCAGTGGCAGCTTTTTGCAGAAGTTATTACAATCACGGGGTAATCTGTCAAAAATGCCTTACTGCAAATAGTTCACATGCTACTTTATAATATGATATGATATGATATGATATGATATAAAGGTGAAATATGGTCTTTCACGAAAATTGATTCAACTTTCAATGTCAGTTGATAGAAGATAGTGTCGGTTCATCTTTTTTTCTAAAGTAGAAGAAACTAAAAGATACGTAATTCGTTCCATGAAAAGGAAGAACTAAAAAGGAAATGAATCATAAAGATCACTACTTCCCTTCACGCGCGTTTTTGTGGGCACGCTAGTAGTCCCCTCTACCGTTCCCCTTCCAACGGCTGACACGGTAGGCTCGATTACCAGCCGCTGTTCGGGAAATGAGCCCGCGCTGTTCCCGGGAGGACTGAGAGAACGGCGGAAATCGAGTTCATTGCCACGGAGGCGCGTCACTTCACTGTCCTTCAAACACTCAACGGGACAAGCTATTTCAGTTGCGCGAGTCGTTATTTTTCCAAGTTTTTTTTTTTCTGGGTTTTCTGAAACTTTAACTGCTGTTTCTTTTCGCAGTATCTCAAGTTGGCCCGAACACTCGGTGCATTGCTTGAAATAGACTCGTTACCAGGTTGTCGCTCAATGGCGCACCTCCCAGTAGAGGAAAGAGAGAGACTGGAACTAGACAGGACCAAGGTAATTTGAGTTTCAATCCCTGCTTAATAATAAGACCTGTGTATGCTGTTGAAGATGTACATGTGTCTTTGTTTCACAATGCTAGAATAATGGTATTTCTGACGAATGAGCCCGTGAAGAAGTCAGAAATAGATATTTTGACGGCACGAGATACAACAGGGCCTGGGTACTAGGCCGGGTGCACCATGGGTAGCCATATCGGGGGTATATAAGGCTGCGTATATCACGTGTACGTCATCTAGGCTTACGAACCAACCTCTCTTTGTTTTTTCTTAACGTTCTTATCGGCTCTTTCTTGCGTCATATCCGTCACCAAAGACGAACTGTCCGATCTTATTCAGGAGAATAACAAACAGTTACTGGACTCGTTTAAAGATTTGTTAACAGAAACCGTTGGTCAAATCAAGCGCGCTAACGGATATTTGGCCGAGCAGCAGATGAAAGAAATGAAGAAACTAAAGTATAACGAACCACTAGGAACGCCGGTGTCCACCTCAAGTTCACAGATGCAACCCCAACCTTTTATGTCAAGCGTTCCTGTGTTTCGCCTTTTCGTTGACCCAGTGTCGGGACCTGTTTTGCCTGTGGAAAGCGTTCCTGTTGCCCGACGATGGACAAGCCAAACATCCCAAACTCCTAAATGGCTAGATGAAGGACAACAATCAGGTGTAGTCTATTCTAATTTTTAGTAATTTTTTAGGCGGCAAGCCGTAATTCGGATTAGGATTGTCTCGATGTTAAATCAGTTTCTTCTTACGTTCACCCCGCTAGTTTCAGGCGCGGTTTAGAGCTCTTTGTGTACCGTTGATATTTCTATTCTACCTTCAGTTTGGGAGAGATTTTTCATAGTTTTCTATTTCTGACATACTTTGCTAGTTTCTCTGTTCATTTTGAATGTTATTAGTCTTAGTTACAAAATTCTCTTCTTCCAGCTTTTGATGTTGTTTTTGCAAATCCTACTATGCCTCCGCACGTGTTTACAGTTCTTTTTGTCCGTAGGTGTTAATGAGCTTCCCAGTCTCACCTCCCTTTAGAAATGTTTTGCATTGCAATATCATTTACCCGCTTGCTGTTTGGCCCGCCGCTTCGGCTAACAAAGGGTTTATCCTGAATTTTAGGCACGTTTGCGCCTTTTTTCTACAAACAGAAATTCAAGTGCTAAGACTTGTCCATTGCCACTTAAATTTTTGAGAGGGTTTTTTTTTTTTTTTCTTTTTATTTATTCATATTTTATCTCTAGTTCGGTTGCCGTCATTTTCCCTGATCACCGGTAATTCCTCGCGTTCGCCTGGGATCTCGGCACCGGGATTTTAGGTGTTTTCTACTTTGCGTGCGTCCCTTTGGGCTTGTCAGCCTCCCTCAAACCGCCTTAGAAATCAAGAAGAAACCAAAGTATCCCTTTTGCCATTATTTCTTGACTATGGTCTGGCTATAGGAGGAGGAGCCTATCGAGCTCAGGCCAAAATTTACAGTTTGCGGACTGTCCATGCCGATTTGCTTTAGTCTCGCTTTGCTCGAATTCCTAATGAAGAAAAGTCCCTGTGGGGGCCCGTTCTTATTTTCTCGTAGCTCTGTTCATCTCAACATAACACTCTCGATGGAAGTATATATTAGAGCCGCGGATGAACGCATTGCTAGATTGTCTCACAACGTGGCGGCTTTGTCTTCACAATTAGTCTCCCACCACAGTCCACGTTCTACGCGTCCCGACTGTGCAGCCGGCCAAATTATTTCCCTCTCGAGTCGCGTGGGGTCCGTCGCGTGTATCATGGCCCGATTTCTTTTCTCAGTTGTTAACTCAGCTGTTTCCTGGGGTAGCAAGGTTTTCCCGTCCCGTTGATTCTTTTTATGATCTCTCTGGTATTTAATTGTATTTTGGTAGAACAATGTTAGTGTTCCCTACGGCAAAATTTATTGAGGGGATCCAGTTCGCTTCCAGTAAGAGTAAGCTCCGGCTTCTCCCATGATGCTTCCGATTCAGCCTGCGGCGCTTAAGGGGATTCTGAACCTGAGCTGACTTTTCATCAAAATTGGTCGGAAAGTGTTCGTAGATCGAATTGGAGAGAGCTCAAAGCGGTTTGTCTTGCATTACTAGCCTTCGCGGCCCTTTATCTTATTCGAAGGTTTTTCGGTATTCTGACAACCAGAACGTCAAATCCATTCTTCGCGACGGCAACAGAAAATGCCATCTCCAGGTTTTAGCCCTAGTTGTTTTTCAAATTTGCTCCCATCATTGTATTTCGTTCGAGGTCAAGTGGATCCCTAGAGAACTGAACGCCAGTGCGGACTGTATCGGCAATCTCGTCGACTTCGATGGTTACGGCCTCAACGATTTTGTTTTTCAAGGGCTAAATCACCTCTTTGGTTATTACACTATTGACAGGTTCGCCTGTAGCTACAACGGCGAGTTGCCTAGGCTTTACTCTCGATTTTTTCAGCCAGCCTGTTAGGCTGTTTATGCCTTTGCTCAGAATTGGGGTTAAGACAACAACTGCCTTGGCCCACCGGTTTGCTTCATTCTCAGAGTCATCAGACACATTGGGCTCTGCCGCGCTCACGGGAACCCTTGTTCCTCACCTATGGAAGTCAGCTATTTTCTGGAACGTTTCTACTAGAGATGGAGTACATTGGAATAGTTTTGTTGTAGACTGGGTTTTATTGCCTAAGTTCCAGGGGTTATTTGTTCCAGGGAAGGCCCCTAATTCCCTTTTCAGATCCAGGCCTTTAGTTTTTTGCGTAATAGCGCTTCGAGTTTATTTTCGGCGCCCCAGACTTCCTCGTCCCTGGCGGGCTTCTGCTCTACGCCGCCTGACGGAAAGTGTCACCTGCGCCTCTACACGCGTGTTACACGTACCTTTAGGTTTGGACCCATTAGTTTTTTGCATGTAGCCTTTTGACCCCGCCCACTCTCCTCTCACTTCCCTTTCCCGGTGTTTTAAGCTCGCTTAATTCGTTTTCATTTCGTGCTCCTCACATTTTCGTTCTGTATTTTCGATTACTTTTCAGATACATTCCGCTCTGGTTTCTAGCGCGGGACCCAGAATTTCTTACCAGAGGGTTTAATGCTGAGGCTGACAGGCAGTCTCCAATGCAATCGACGGTTCTCTCCTCAAAGGCCGTTAGTATAGCAGTGGTGTACCCTCGTGCTTTTCGCAAGTAAAAAGGTTTTGCTGCCAACGAGCTTCATTCCTGGGCCTGTCCTGCCATGTTGCCTTGTATTTGCAACACCTCATTGAAGAGTTGCACTCCCCCCGGGCGTCGTAGTCTCGGCTGTTTACGGTACTAAATGGGCTCATACCATGGCGGGTATCCCCTCTCCCACAGATAACCCGGTTATTACTTAAAGGGGTCAGGTGTGCTTCCAAAAGGATTTTAGGTTTGATGAGGTCTCCATAATTAGGGGGAATGATATTTTCTTTCATGATAGTTTTATTTGATTTCATGATCATTAAGGTTTTCAAAGAAAGAACGATCAACTTCGTCAGGGTGATAAATGGAAGTGTCTTTTTTTGGAGATGTTTGGCCCTGCTTGTCCTGTCAAGCTTCTTAAGAGGTACCTTGCTCATTTTTCCATCCCCTCTAGCTCCAGGGATCTCATTTTTAGCCCCATGTCTCGCAGAAACTACTCCTTTAAGTTAGTTTCCCGGAACGAGCCTCTCAGCTATACCACAATTAGAGAGGCTTTTCGCAAGGACCTGAGAAGTGTCGGGGTTGACTCTTCCACCTTTGGATTTTATTCCTTGCGTTCGAGAGAGGCCACTTCCGCTGCTTATAATGGGGTTACTGACAGTGTGTTTCAGTGGCTCGGCCGCTGGAAGTCTGTTCAAGCCAAGGACGCCTACCGATCAATGATGACATAGAAAAAAGGCTTTCAGTTTCCAAGTTTCTTGGGCTGAATGGGCTCTAGGATCTTTCATTTGTCATTTCGCCCAATACTTTGTCACTCTACGTACTTTGTAGGGTTGGTTGTCGCCAAGCCGTCCCAAAATAAACTTATTTGCCATTACGTTTTGTCTGTTGATGTTGTGTAGTGGAGTCAAAATATGGTATTTCTGACGAATGAGCCCGTGAAGAAGTCAGAAATAGATATTTTGACGGCACGAGATACAACAGGGCCTGGGTACTAGGCCGGGTGCACCATGGGTAGCCATATCGGGGGTATATAAGGCTGCGTATATCACGTGTACGTCATCTGGGCTTACGAACCAACCTCTCTTTGTTTTTTCTTAATTTTATGTTTTATTTATTTTTAGGAGCAACCTAGCTATTGTCGATTACATTGTAAAGTCCCGTAGGAAGGGCTTTGAGCTTGAGCCTTGGTTCCTACCCAGATTTCCTGCCCGCATTTTTTCCCTTCGGGGTTTTTTTGGGCAGGTTTTTTCTGGCCTCCGTTTGACCGCATTTACTTCAGTTTGTAAGCGGTAGCTCAGCTCTGCTAGTTTTCAGCTTTTTTCCAGTTTCTTATTTTATGTAATTGTACAGTTATCTCAGTTTTGCACCTGCTCCTTTACTTGATATATTTAGTTTCTATGTATGCTTAGGTCAGCTGTTCCGGAACCGCTCTTTAGGAGGCGACATATGTCTCGTATGACGCTGTTAGGTTGCAGGAAATGTTACAGACCCCTAGCCAGGGTCGTTATCCATTTGTTTATCCTCTATGTCCTGCCCGAGCCTTTTCTGGCAGCGTTACTGGATACTGGGCTACGTGCCTTGTTTGGTACATTAGTAGAGATGATTCCCAGTTTTCCTGGCCCTCAGCTTCTGTGCTCCTGAAGTGTTTCCGGTCCCAGTTATCTGTTGGTCAGAGTTTTATTAAATTTCCCCAGCCTAACTGGCAGCCTAACTGGCACTAAGCCTGCGTGCTTATTTGGGAGATTCAGGTCGAGATCGGCCAGTTGTAGCAGTTCTTTCCTTTTGCTTAGCCTCTGCGCTCCTACCGTGTTCCATGTGCCAGTTATCCGTTGTCAGAGTTTTATTAATTAGTTTCCCCAGCCTAACTGGCAGCCTAACTGGTACTAAGCCTGCGTGCTTATTTGGGGGATTCAGGTCGAGATCGACCAGTTGTAGCAGTTCTTTCTTTTTGCTTAGCCTCTATGCTCCTAATTAACGTGTTCCATATGCTAGTTATCCGTTGTCAGAGTTTTATTAATTAGTTTTCCCAGAATAACTGGCAGCCTAACTGGCACTAAGCCTGCGTGCTTAACTGGCGGATTCAGTTCAAGAGCGGCCATTTGTAGCAAGAGTTTTTTCTTTTTGTGAAAGCTAGTTTATGAGTGTTGTAAATTAAGTATTCACCAGTAATCACCTATTATTGTATTTACATAAGTACTTTGTAGGGTTGGTTGTCGCCAAGCCGTCCCAAAATAAACTTATTTGCCATTACGTTTTGTCTGTTGATGTTGTGTAGTGGAGTCAAAATAAAGTACTGAAGATACCACAACACGTAATCGCCAAAAATATACCAATGACACTGAAATAGTCGAAGCTTTCTTAACGGATGCTTGCGCAAGAGCTGAGGACGGCTCTACTTGTTGTCGGGTCGAACAAAAAACTCACATTTTTACTCTGCAATTGGAAATCATTTAATAGCGCCTCGAGCAAGATCTGCAATATTTGTGTTTTTAATAGACTGCTCCAAGCGTGTGATAAAAACCAATTGACGTAACATGCCCTGAACCTGTGCGATATATTTTGTAAGATCATTTCAGTTCCACTAGGCCAACAGAAAAGAGATATTGAAGCTGAATTTCTAAGTTATTTTCCTTAGGCCATTCGCAGAAGAATCGGCACGTAAGTCAACATATTTGAATTAGGTGGTTCTTCGCCTATTTCCTGAGTAAGGGGTGGTTTAGTTTTGTTTCATGTGCTCCCTTCTTTTGTACCCATTCTTCTGAGTGGTTTGTGTGAAGTTTTAATTATCCCTTTAATTTATTTCCCTTTGAATATCAGGCTGTGGAGCTGATGGTCACTAAAGTTCAACAGATGAACGATCGAATGGAAAGAAAAGTCCAGCTTCTGGGTTCTTATGAAGATGACTTGGTGCATCTAAGGTAAAGAGACAAGAAACAAAATAAGTAAATGAATAAATGCACTTTATTTGAGTGTCAATATTGGAGACACTATTTTTACGTCTCCTACTTGAGACAGGACCGCTATTTTAAGTGGTTATCCGAGCCACCCGACGGTCTAGCCGCTTGCACTGCAAAGGGAGTACCTTCATTTCTTAGTCAATTTAAGACCCTGAGTGTTGGTCCGGTCTCGGGAATCGAACCCGCGACGACCGCGACCTCCCGCTCTGCAGTCAAGCGCTCTACCGACTGAGCTAATCCTGCTGCGCTTATAAAATGTCTTGTAAAAGAATGCTTTTAATTTAACATCACGTTCGACCAATCACAGTCCCCTATTTTTGGTAAGATCTTAAGGGTCGAGCTCTTACCGGTACGGGCGACTATCTGGGTCTCATATGTACCGAGGGGGAGGGCTTTGGGGTCCCCGCCCCTTGAGTAGATTTCACGTTGATCCCGAGGCTGGACTCGGAACATTTAAAACCAAGATGGTCGCCCGATCTCGACCATTTTACGAAAAAGTAGTGGACTTTTAACAGTCTAACATCGCACAATTTTTCTGGAACGCTAGAACCCAGGCAACTATCCTGAATTAATCCGCGATCAATTCCATAATTCTCATCGCCTATGTCTTATAATGGTCTCGGTTATAAAAGGAGAATTTCAAACGATAAAGACAAAGCTCCTGTTACATCTTGTCGTCGTGGCCTCGCTCCTCTGTCTTCCTTGATTTATAGACTGTTCATAGACCCCTATTTTTCAGTAGGATCGTCGAGATCGAGTACTTACCCTTGGGGGCATCCAGCTTGATTTCAATTGTACTGGGTCTGGCCTGGGGATTTCCGTTGAGTAACAAATCTCCTTGGGGGGGGGGGGGGGCGGGGGAAAGTTTAGGAGGGGACGAGAAAAATTTCTATTTTTCTCCCCTGCCTCCCACCACCGCTAAAACCCCGACACCACACGACCCTCTGTACATTCGAAACCAAGATGGTCGCCGGTAACGGACTCGCAACGATAAGTGCTCGGTCTTAACGATGTTATGGCAGATTAAAGGACAGTGAACGTTTAGAAGTCAGGGTAGTATGTCAGGAAGGTAAATGTGCATATATAAAATAAATAAATGGAAAAAGTGAAGATTTTTGTGGTCGAATTACGCGAAATTTTTTGTCCTTCGTTTCAGAAATAGTGAGACAGTGGCAGGACAGAAAACGGCTGAAGCTACCGGACTTAAGGTTGGCGTGTTGCTTGGATATTGTTAGTTGCAGTTGTGTAGAACGTGTCCTTCTCTTCAGTATAAGATGATGTAATATCTGTTTCTTACGGTGGCCCACAAGGGTCACTACGCATTATCTCACAACATATTTCGAATTATAAGTACGCATTTAATTATGCACAACATATTCCAAATTCCTCAAAACACATTCCAAAGTCTTGGAAACATATTTTAAATTCACTACAAAATTCTGAAATAACAACACATTTCAAAATCTTCGCAACACATTTCGAAATCTTCACAACACATTCGCCCCAGGACCCCAAGTGTTGGCCGAGAAAAAGGAACGGTTACGCAGCTCCTCCTTCTTCTTTCGACGCCATGTTTTGTTCCATGTGTGGACAACAACTACAAGAAAGTTTTGCTTTGTTGCCCGAAATGTGGGTTGAGGCTTGCCGCAAATGTCGCCCAAGGAAACTGCGACGTTGACAGCCAGAAAAATATCATCGAAACATACTTTTTGTACACAAATAGAAATAAAAATGACTTACCTTGTGTTTGTGTTTTGTTATTTACTGTCTCTTCACCTCTAGAGCCATTTGGAAGACGTTTTATAACCGTTTAAGATTTTGAGTTGTACTAAACAGTGATAAAACGTCTTCCAAATGGCTCTAGAGGTGAACGGACAGTAAATGACAAAACACAAACACAAGGTAAGTCATTTTTATTTCTATTTGTGTACAAAATTGGAATTTAAGACGTATTAAGACGTGTTTTGTTTATTTTCATACATTCTCTTATAAATTCAAAGTCCGACGAACTCTAACAACAACTCTAACAATGGTGTCGTACCCAAAACCAGCCAAAAAGTATGTTTCGATGATATTTTTCTGGCTGTCAGCGTCGCAGCTTCCTTGGGCGACATTTGCGGCAAGCCTCAACCCACATTTCGGGCAAAAAAGCAAAACTTTCTTGTAGTTGTTGTCCACATGTGGAACAAAACATGGCGTCGAAAGAAGAAGGAGGAGCTGCGTAACCGTTCCTTTTTCTCTGCCAACACTTGGTGTCCTGGGGCGAATGTGTTGTGAAGATTTCGAAATGTGTTGCGAAGATTTTGAAATGTGTTGTTAAGATTTCAGAATTTGTAGTGAATTTAAAATATGTTTCCAAGAATTTGGAATGTGTTTTGAGGAATTTGGAATATGTTGTGCATAATTTGAAATGCGTACTTATAATTCGAAATATGTTGTGACATAATGCGTAGTGACCCTTGTGGGCCACCATAGTTTCTACCGCACCCCTTTACCTTCGTAACTGGCAGGATTAGCGGGAGTGCTGTAGTTTTTTGGCGGCGGAGCCGCGTGAAGATTGAGAACTAGCTCGTGAGAATCCCTAGCAGCTTCGCCGCTTGTTTCGCCAAGAAATTACTCCGGGCACAAGCATCCGGCCAGCAACGCAAGCTACCGCATCCCTCTCTAATAACTTTGTAGGAAGAGAAGGCTAAATAATGGCATCAACGTTAAATTCACCTAACCTAAAAACTCTTTGCTTACGACTGTTTTCATTAATTAAGGCTCTTTCTGACATAGGACATTAGCGTTAAGCCGTGACGTTATTGCCATAAAGTCTATAAAGGGTCATAAGGAAGTGGATTGTATGATTCATTGCTTTCATTGGTTAATGTGCAGGCCTTAGTTATTCGAAGGCCAATTAGCGCGAAACCGAGGATAAATTTTAATCCGGGTTTCTTTTTCTTTTGATCAAAAGCATTTTTCCGAATAATTTTATCTATTCTTTTGAGAGCATCCAATCATCAAATTATACGCGAAATTTATTAAACTGAATTTGATTTTTAAGCTTTCGTATCTGAATTCAAATGTCCTGCTTACCCTGGGTTATCTTAATCCAGCTTTGAACATCCCTGCCCAGATTACAATAAAGCTGTCTTTTTTTACTGGAATTCTTGACTCTAATTTTGTCGTGTTGTACCACACAGATGGATGTTCGAAATCGCCAGGAAGAGATCGCCTACCTTAGAGCATCAATGAGTAGATTTAGAGATGACCTGGATCAACAGCGGAGACTTAATGTTTGTCTAAAGGAAAGAAAGGTAAGATGGTTGTCCACTTTATACACTTTTTGCACTAAACGTGCAAGAAGCAAATAGCCTCCTTGACTGACAGTTTTACTTCCATTCTACGTGTAACAGCCTGTAAGCAACACGACCCTACGTAGCTAATTAATAATGGTAATAGGACTGAGTGGAGTCCAGTTCGGTTGTTAATCATACAAGTGATAAACCCGGTTTGTTTGATCAAGAGTATGATTACAGACCGAATTGGACGACACGAAGTTCTGTTACCAATTAATCATGACTGTAACAAAATTTGTGATTTTTAGGGTTTTTTGTAATCAAAGCACGAGAAATTCCGAGAGTTTTTGCTAGCAGTGACAAAAAAAGCCATTTAAGCGCGCGCGTGATGGCGCGTACTGTCCAATAACTTAGGCATGACGCGTACTGTCCTATTAGTGCTGAAATCGGTACAATTTATAGCCAATCAGATTTGAGGATCAGCGGGGCTAAATGCAGGGTGCATTCGCAGGCTAGAAAACTGCCCGTGAGAGAAAAACTAATAGTGGCCTCCTTCATTCTCGTATCCGATCTATTCTCATTTAAAACGCAAAGAGTCTTGAAAGGTTTGTGAAAGAACCTTGTCAGCAAAATCAGCTAACTTTGTTGGCTTTTTTACTTGTGGCCAGAAATTCGCCATGGATATGGATGAGCGTGATACAAAGACACAAACACATAGCTGTTACATGGACGAACACACCAGATACAAGGTGCTGAATGATAAGTATACTATATAATATACAGTAAATATTGTTTCACTGTCCATGCACTCGTTAGTTGTGGCAAAGTTCCCTTTCGTAAACGGTCGCTGCCATTTTTAAAACACTTATTAGAAAATTTTTGACCCGTGATTGAGAGTGTTTCTGTTAACAAGAAAGACAATCGTAACCCAGGCTCGAACCCAGACCTTTCGTATCCTAATTCGTCTCCCTTACCACTACACTATAACACCGACCCGTTAAAATTTGGAAAAATTTACGTACATAAACTAGTAAACTGTCTTTCTTAAAACTGATGCATCAATAACAGGTTTTCCAAATTTTTTTTTCCAACGTCGCTCTTTCTACAACTATTCAAAAACGCAATATATAGATTTAACCAGGGCTAAAAGCGGAGCTCTCGTTAATATACTTATGAGTTACTCAAACAAACAAATACATAAATAATGGAATACTAAACGGTGACGGCAACGAGAACGGCGAAAAGAGACAATTGTTGTAATTAACAAGAAAAAGCTGTGCAAGTGCAGCACGCTTTTTTGTACATTTCTTTGACGTTTTGCGCGACGACAACGTGAAACGTCCCAGTTACACATCTTATATAGGAAATGTCGTATATGCTCACCAAAATTGTTGTTGCTTGTGTCCTTGTTGTTTTTTTTTTTCACTGCCGCTCATTTTCACCTCGCGATCGCTGGCCGCTAGCATTTCTCATTTTCTCACCTCCAATTGTTATGTTTTTCTTTCCAACGAAATTCGTCTACTTTGTTCTGTATCTAACGCTTTACCTCTTTCCCTCTCATCCACGTCAGTAAAGACAAGAAAATGTAGTCAGACTCGACTTTGTTGTTGTTTTTCTCTCTAACAAGTCCGGGTGGCCGTGCGTCAGATGCCAAGACAAAGCATCTGTAATTCTTATTCTGCTTCAGCCTTCGGCTCAATTAATGACACTTTCCTGGACCTTGATTATTCCGGATATCACAGGAACCTCGTCCAATAATTGTTTATAATTGTGTATGTAATTTCCGTTACAGGAGGAACTTAAAAGAAAAAGGCAGCAGAGAAACTTAAGAGGAAAAATTACGAAATAGAGTCACTCAAAAAGGTAAGAAACGTGGGATAGTTTTTCATGCATTTACGGTATGATGTGGTCGTCCTCGATTGGTAATATTTTTAAATATTACCAATCGAATTAAAATTCTGCAATCTCTAACTGACTTTAATTAGCTTCACTTAATTTCAGACTACATTACAGAAGAAGATCGGCGACAACATGGATAACAAAACAATCCACACCTCTCCCCAGTCCCCTTCATTCAAAGTTGGGGTGTTTTATGCTTTCTACAGGTACCTCGAACAGCAACACAGCATTGTACCGAGGGGGGGTGGGGGGGTGGAGTGGCAAAAAGTCAGACAGGCCCTTTAGGACAAAGTGTCTCAATTAATTTTGTCGCCAATGGTAGATAGAGAGTTATGCAAGCTATATATTGTATCTATTGAATAATGGTAAAGGTAGAATTTATAAAAGCTTTTGAGAATGTGTTTAGTGGTTACAGTGGCATATCGTGTGGAGATGATGACCACACTGAAAATAAGAAAGAACTGTTTCAGCCCCGCAGGCCGATGTCTTATCCAGCCCCTAGCTCCTGAAGTCATTTAACACAGTTCAAGCGAAAACAGCCCAATCTAAAGGCTATTCCAGCCCACGCTGGAGCCCATTTCAGCCATTGGGTCCAAATCAACCCAAGGTACCTGGACTGTATTGGCCCTGATTTATGGGAGCCAAATTAGACTAAAAATATGACTGTATTTTACTTACCAAAACGGCCCCAGTTTTAGGGCTAAAACAGATCTTTCTGATTTACAGTGCACCTACTTTATAACTGAAATCCTCCCTTGCTGAAATACAGAGGGTAATTTGGTTGAAGCCTTTAATTGTTTTTCGTACATTTCAGCATTTTCCCCTGAAAATCTTGACGAAACTTCATTCGATCTAAAACTGCTGAATTAAAACTTATGGACGGTGCTAAATTGGTAGCTTGTGTACAACTCCCCCCCCCCCCCCCCCCCACACCTCCTCTTTTCCTGAGGAGAAGGGGGTCTATACACAGGCTACTCAATTTGCTGCCCTGTCATTGGTTAAGACGCGGCGCTCGATCTGCGCGCGCCGCTGGAACTGTGGTTGCGTTGTCTGTGTTAAACTAAATCTGCCTACGTTTTTACGTGTAAACCCTTTTCTTCCCTTCTTTCGTTAATTCTCAATTCACCCCATTTTCCCAAAAAATTCAATCTCAATGCCCCTATAAATGACTATGCGTGATGTGAATGTGTAGAAGCTAAGGTGTCTGAGGTTGTATTTTGTCAATTTATAGGAACTTATGTCCGCTGATCGAGAACTGAATCAAACTGCAGTCAAGTTGCAACTTCTTGAGTCCAGCAGAGTAAGTGGAATTCTGTTTTGTATTTACCTTCCTTAGCGTACACTGTTTTGGCTGAAAACATAATAGTTTTCATAAATTGAACTTTGTTATCTCTGACGACACATAGTTCCATTCCTGATGTCAATGACCATTAAGAGGTAACTGGACCAAGTTTTTTTTTTCCTTCAATCATCTTGATGTGTTTTCCTCCGTGGAACAGTTATATTTGACGAAGCCATTTACTTGTAGGCGTGTTTTAGTTACTGTCAATCGTAAGTCTACCATTTTGTGATTAAAAGGTTAGACTGCGAGCACTCCCTCTTCAGTCAGTCGAGTCTAAGCTCGGCAGGACTGGAGAGGGCGAAATGGCCGAGAGGGAAACTGGAGAGAGGCGGGAAGAAGAGGGACTGCATTCTCTTTTGTAACCGACGCGTTCAAATTTCTCCGCAGCCCCAGCATCGGAGAATTGGATTGGTTGATAAACAATAGGATGCTATCAGCGCGTTGTCATTGCAATTTATGAAATTCTAACATATTGACACATCAAATGTAACACGATGCACCTAAATAGCCAGCATGTTTTGATCAGAACGAGTTGACAAGATGGATTCGGCGGCCAAAGAAAGTATTTCATCTGAACATTTGTCTGAGCGTCTTGGCGGTCTGATTTTAAAGGACGAACAGAAGCTTGCTGTTGAAGCACTAATGTCAGGAAAAGACGTTTTAGTGGTATTACCGACTGGCTTAAGTAAATCTGTCATTTACCAAAGCTTCGTTGTCGCGTTATTGTGCTCCAGTCAAAAGACTCACACTATCTTAAGAAAAACACTAAGCTGGAGTTTACTGAGTCACAATTCAATTCTTCGTAGTAAGTTGATGTAGCTTCAGTTAAGCCACACTTCATTCTTACAATTTTGGATCTGTAAATCACTATCCGTGATAATTTAGCATTCTGCAAAGAAAACAACAAGCTGGGCCCAGCGTGATACAGCATTGCAGAAAAACATTACACTCACGGACTAAAGAAAATCGCTTAGTTATTCAGATCCAGAAGGCGCTTTGGAGAAAATTGGAACCCTTATTCAGCCGTAATAAAAAAGCTTTACGCTTCAAAAGAGGTCAAAGAAAATGGGCTTGCATCAGAGGGCAAATCCTGCCGACCAGAAACAATAACTGCAGTAAATCAGTATGTGTGTCATGACCTCTCAGTGTGAAACATTTGCTCAGTGAAAATGTAGAACCTTCCAGAGCAAAATCTACCTAGAAGAGAAAAAAAATCTCATTGGAATAAGCAGCATTTTGGCATGAGGTAAAAGTCGTGTAGGCCTACCACCCCCTTTTATTGGGAAGATAAATTCGGGGCACAGGTAAGGAACAGTTTTAGCTTTGAAGAGAGGATCTCGCTGAGCGGTCCGTCAGGCTTGGACGTTGTAAATAAATTTTCTGAAGAGATGTAAGTTCCGTTCTTTTTTAAATTTACCTTACATATTCGGCAAAAGTCAGAGGCCTTAACTTTCAGATTGGGCTTTCTTCCTCTCGCTTTGCGGACTACCTTTTTTTTGGGTGTATTTTCGTTCACGAACAAAAACACACGTTCGATTTATTAAAGTGCCGCGAACCAGTGGGGATATAGTGGGCGACAAATTAAGTCGCAGTTATTAGTTATCAATTGACAGATCAGTTTATTTTTAACCGGTTGTCGCCTTTGGTGGGTGGAGTTACCCGAACACGTCTGGTTCAAAAGAGAATGCAGTCCCTTCCTCCTTTCCTGCGTCCTCCCCAGCTTCCCCTCGGCTTCTCGTTTTTTGCCGTTTGGCTCGTTTCGCTCGATTTCCTCGCTCGCGTGACCATCCTGAGGGACTGCTAGCAGTCTATTAAAAGGTCGAGTAAACGATTCCTTTCCAGCCTGTAAGGTGTTTGGAATGGCAGAGTTTGTTGTTGTTTAGTAATATCGGTCAGTTGTGCGTGAAAATTAGCAGCCGGCGAGCACAAACTCTTTTTGTCTTCTTTAAGGAGGCTCTATTTGATAGTGTCACGCCTCTGAAGTCGCCGAAGCCCGAACTTCTGGACCAGTTAAACTTGTTCTCTATCGTCAAACTGGTTTTTCGAAAGCGAGCATTTGTTTATTGATAAACAGCTATTAACAACTGCGCCTGCTGTAACAAGCGCAGACGTGGTGTCGCTCCCGACTCCCCTTAGGGGTAATTTGTTTGTTTATCGTCACGTGACTCAAAAAAAAAAAAAACATTTTGCCTTGGTCGGTTATCGTGAGCGAGGATAGTATTTGAGTATATTCTATCTGTATTAGCATTCTGAAGCCGAACAGTTCGGTAAGTTAGCCTTTTTTCCTACATTTGAGGATTGTTATAATAACTTCGAGTGATATTTACCTCTGTAATTTGCTAGAAAACCACATACAAATTTCTACGAACCGACCACGAGGTCTGCGCCCAATGTCTTCGTTTGCTGTCGTTTGAGTACGATTGTTATCTACAAGCTGATACAAGATTTACATTGTGCAAGTAGTGCGTTTTCGACGTTCAAAATAAAGTTGGCTGAAATTCTTCGAGTCTGTCGTGATTCGAACTAACACGTGGGTTCGAAACTGTGTCTTAGCAACAAGAAGCACATGCTCAACAAAGATCTTACCCGATTAATGCAGTCTTTCCAAAGGGTGGGAAATTAGAAATTCGTGACGAACGTATTCGTTTTTATTCTGTTTCAGAATAATCTAACGTCTCGCAGTGGTCATAGTGAAGACAGCGCTTTACTAGATTATGATGAGTGAATGAGTTACTGCATCTCCGCTGCACGGGACTGACGAGTATAAGCCCACGATACCATAGAGGTTGTTCACACCCTCCGCTTAGCGTAATCAATGGTGATCTGCACGTGATCTACACGTGCCAAGCAAGCAATCCGGCGTGATGCTAGGTGTATCTTCAATATTCTGAGCGGCAAGTTTGCCTCACATCATAGGAAAAAATTTCGCTGTTCTTAATACTTGAACATTGTGTAAATAAAATGAAAAAAATTCAGAATATCCAATCACAGGACAAAAGGACGATCCAGTTGTTTTCAATGGCAACCTTGCTTGACTGAAGAGTGAAATAGAGTGTGTTGAAGATTCTGCAGTGTCATTATGTTAAGCCGAACCCCTTTAGGTTAACTTGTGTAAATACCAACGAATTTATTAAAAAAAAAAATAAGCAAATAATTGTGACTGATAACAAAGGTGATGCACAGCAACGTTTTTCGCAGATACTATCAATCAAGTATAATAACGCACAGTTTCTCGTTCCCCTCTTTTTAAGCGGCGGTTGTTGACAAAAACAATTCAAATTTGTCTTTTTTAACTCAGTCTTTGTCTTTTTCCTTTTAAAGCCTCCTCATAGAGAATTGTTTTGTTATCAGCCAGTTTTGCCTTAGTTTCTAGTTCATGCCTGGTTGTCGACTGTACATGTACGTACCTTTTTCCCTAGTAGAGAAAAACAAATTCATATATGAGATCTAAAGAGGATCCCCCCTTTAGTATATAACCCTCTGCCAAGTCCTCCCTCCCCAAAAAAATTCTATCCTAGCAGATTTTATGAATTGACGTCTTCGCTTTATTGCTGTCAGATGTAATTTATTATGGCCACGTTTTTTTTGCATCCAGTGGATGTTGGACATAAGTTGTTTTCATTTTCAAGGTGTTGGAATGGAAAATGGCTTGTTGCCCAATTCTCAGGGTGCGTTCGATTAGGAAATCTGGATTTAGATTTTATAATCCGGATTTCGGACTTGCAATAGAACGCGAAATTCATAAACGGATTTCAACGCTGAGACATCTGTTTTTGGATTTCCTTTTTACCGTTCGATTGGGAAATCCGAAAAGGGATTTGAAACTGACTGTCCTTGAGAACAGCGGTCTTGCACGCGCACGCATAATCAGCAAAGAAAGACCGCTCTTGACGAGAACAGTTTTGCAAATCCTTACTCGGATTACCCAATCGAACGGTAAGGAGGAAATCCATGAAATCCCGATTTGGATTTTTTAATTGAAATCTACCCTGAGGACGGATTTCTCGAAGGTGAAATCCGAAAATGGATTTCGCGTTCGATTGCAAAATCCGAAATCCGGATTTCCCAATAGAACGCAACCTTTATTTGGTTGGCAGGCTCCGAGAAAACTTCCTCTTTGTCGCAGAGGCACCATAGCGTTTTGAGTAATCATATTCGATGTGTAAAGTGAGTTCAGGCTCGTTACCTGCATCCATATCTCCAAAGAAAAAAGGCCCTTCGAAAATTAGAGTAATGTTACTTTATCACTGAATTTTTTTAAACTTTTGATTGTGCAGCCGGTGAAAATGCGATTAATGTATTAGGTAAACTGATGTCTAGAGGTGTTGTGCATGTGAAAGGAAAATAATTCACAGAATAGGAAATAAAATTAGATTGAAGGGGATCGGTTTTCTTGACTGTTTTGTGGATAAGTTATGTAGTATTACACCACTTCATCTGCTCATGTTGAAGACTGTGCATTTTATGGAAACTTCAGTTGTAGACATACTTTTTGTAATTGCGGTGTTGGGTGTTGTGTTTATTAGGCTGATTTAGCAACAGAACGGGAACGTCATTTGACGACGGGAAAGCCCACGGAAAGGACTTATCTCGACTTCCGGTGCCTAGTTTGTCACTCTGCCATTAGTCAAGCCAGTTATTTGGTTTGCGCGCGTCGTTGTCAACTGACGTTCCCGTTCTACTGCTAAATCAGCCCGTGACGCTTGCCCTTTCCGTAAAGTTAATGCGCGCGTTCTCGTTTACGTCACTATGGCAACGAATTTAACACCCTGAAATGCGTACGGCAAATTGCTAAAACGGTATTTACGCGGTGTCATTTAAGTAAATGTTATTTCCTGAATTCCTAAGTCCACTTATTCGGATTTGTTTTTGTTTCCTGGCCTCTTTTCCTTTCATTACAAGATCTTAGATGAAGATCGCCGTTTGGTATACACGGAAAAATCTATTGAGATGTGGACTTTTGAATCTTTTTATTGAACCTCTCGTAAAGGTCTCACTATTCCGTGCGGTCTGCGGGTTTCGGCCATGTGATACGAGCGAGTTTTGAGTTCCCCCGCCTTTCTTCTTCGCTTTTTTACCGAAATGCATTGAAGACTTAAGAAGACGCTACTCAGGGACTAAGAAAGATCACTTTATCCTGTGAATGCACTTAAACTGTTACGTCAGTGTGGCCATTATTAATGTTTACCTCTCTCGTGACGTTTGTATGCGCGCGTACATTATATACGTCACAAACAAGAACAGAATTTTTAACAAAACTCCTTTACTGCCGGCTACAAGTTACTTAAGTTGAAATAGAATTTCTCTTACTAAATTGATGATCATTTCAAATGAAGTATCAGCTAAGAACTACGAGTGGCAACCATGTATTCCTTACCAGATGATATTTGGTTGGAGGTGTTTTCTTTTCTCTCTCAGATAGATCTTCTCAGAGCTGCTCTTGTTTGTCGGACCTGGAAAAGACTGTCACGTGACAGCTCTCTCTGGTCATGCCTTAATCTCCAACAATACGCCAGATCGCTCAGAGAGGATATTATACTGAGGCTTTTGAATACCATGTTTGCACCCCTCGGCAGACATCTCAACCTCAGTAAGAATTTGGTGACCACAGAAATTTTAAAAACCATATTTGAAACCTGCCATCGACTGGAAAGTTTAAGTGTGAACAACAGCAGATTCCATTCCATCGGGGCTTGGCTTGAAAGGAGAGTGGATCAGGTGGAAACCTTAATATTTTTGGATTCAAGAAACGCAAGTGGATTCGCTGCTGGAATTGAGGATATCTTGCAAAAAGCATACAACTTGAAATATCTAGGTGGGTAAATCTGTCTCTTTTTTTAGCGAGATAACAAGGAGAAGATGCATTGATCGCTTGTTACTACCAAATTTTTTCATTGGTATTTCCCAAAGTAAGAAGCTTTACTGATCTAACAATTCATCGATTTTCTTCAGATATGGCATCCCTTGAGTTGTCGCATTGACAGGGTTCATTTTACGAGCATTTAATAAACAATTATTGGATGATGTTTTGATGTTAAAACTTATAGATACCTTAACTATAGACTTGCTCACATGTCGAGCACGCGGTTTTTCTCGAGCGCAAGATAGAAATTCTTTATGTTTTCGGCGGCAAAGCGAGCAACGAAGAGAGCTGGAGCCTACTACCGGAACCCGAAACGAGAAGCGACGGACTTTGAGAAAGTCTACCGTAACTGTTACCGATATCCTCACAAAAAAAAAAACGAATTTGTTGATTGTTTTATTGTACATAGTTTCTAAAATAACGCACGAAACACAGTTCATTATTTCTCATCAAAAAGGCTAGAAAGTGTAGAAATTCAGCTTGAAAATCATGCATTCCACGCACAACCCTCAGATTCACATAAATTTAAGCTAATGCAGAAAGCGATGTAGCATAATCACAATCATCAATCACGAACCTCATGGAGATGGAAAGTAATTCTGAGCTCCACGCACATAAAGATGAATGTCAGCAAATATCGATAGGCTTACTTGTTCCTGATTGGTTAAACTGTGTGACATTTTTCGACCAATTAAACAAAGTACACAAATCGTCAAATTGATTGAACAGTTAGAGCGCGTGTTATCAGTCGGGTCTAGCCAGCCAGACCAGTCCCCCCGTAGAGAGAATTTCTCTACTTATCAACACTAGCCCATCAATCTCGTTCCAAGGGTCTTCCCGCCCCTCCTATTTTCTATGGAAAAAGCCCTGGGAATGAATTAGGCGTGGCATATAGTCCTTGCTAATTAAGCTGAGTTATAGGCGTCTATACCAGTGGCCGATCCAGGGGAGGGGCTCGGAGAGCCCGAGCCCCCTCCTTATTTTTAGACTAAACTGAGGACCAAAATGAAGAAAAAATTTTTTTGGAGACCGGTCCCTTCCTTTTCTAAGGGTCTGGAAGACCGGACTCCCCCCCCCCCCCCCCCCCCCCCCCCATATCTCAAGGTCTGGATCAGGCACTGCATACAGAAAAGGGAAAGGCGGACAAGAACTTATGTACTTTATTGGTTCTTAATTTCGCGGTCGCGGGTCTTTCATTTCGCGTTTTACGCGATTGTTAAGAACCACCAAATAGACACGCGAATTTAAATCCCCACGAACTTTAATACCCGTGTCGAAAATTCACTGAAAAAAAAAATTGAAAATAACAATGTTTATGTAACAACAAATGCATCGATGAGTAAAAAATATGGTTTTAGTTTTTTTTAGTTCCTTTTTGTATCTTCAATTGTCACATAAACTCGAAAAAGTTAATTTTTAAATAGGCGTCTCGTTTTTTATAGTTTTTAAAAGAATATTTTAAATTATGCGCTTTGCTCTTTCCAATTTATTTCGAGATTTAAGAAAGTTCAGAGTCATTTCCAAAAGTAAAATGACGTTGAGTAATTTAAAAACAGGTTAATTGCTTGAAAATTGCTCTATCTTCTTTTTATTTTCGTTCTGCAGGTCTTCACTGTTGTATCAGTCCTCGACTGTTTAGAAGCATATTCAGCAGAAAACACCAGCTCCGTATCTTAGACTGTACACAATGTGACTGGGTCACTGATGATAGTATCCAGATTGTTGCTGAAAACTGCCCCTTTATGGAATCTTTAACGCTCGCAAAGTGTCGCAACATCCAAGGGAAATCATTACCAAGTCTATTGAGCAATTGCCCAAAGCTAAAGACGCTCATATTAGAAGGTACCCAGATAAGAGACGAATTCTTAGGAACAGCCGACTGGGAAAACACCAACATAATCGAGTTAAACGTGCTAAGCTGTTATCGACTGTCATTTTCCGGCCTTTCAGCGATATTACCAAAACTAAGGCGCCTGCGCTACTTGAAGTGCGAGCTGACGGATGAAATTCTTCGTCTCATAGTGGACGGCTTTCCGTCGTTAGAGGTTTTCTTTCTTCATCGACGCTATCCAGTTACCGTGCAAAGCGTCAGTGATTTGCTCTTTCACTGTCCGAGTGTCACCTGCTTAGATATTTCATCTATTCCATTGGCGTTTGTTTATTTTGAGACCTTTTTACCCTGTATGCCCCAGCTTCAACTGTTAAGCTTTGCAGGCAACGAACTCTTGGGTACAGAGAACATTATACGTTCGCTTGCAAGAAATTGCATTGACTTGCAAGTAATATGTGTTAATTATTTTCACTCAACAAACAACTTCGAAATCGAGCGTTCCTTTGTATTTTTGCTTCAAAAATGCCGTAAGCTCAAGGAAGTTATTTTGAACGGTTTGTTCGTGAACAATTTAGTCTTGTCTATACGGAGCTTAGCGTATTATGCGTGCGATAGAGACGACATATTGGTAGCAGAAAATAAACACTTTTTTCTTCCTGCACCTCAAAACAGTCTTGATAATGTCAAGTTATAGGATGATACAATACCGTTTCATAACGCATAGATAGAGACTGTCATAGGTAGAACCTGTTCACCAGTATATGAAAGAAAAATAAATAGGATAAAAAAATTGCTCCTGATTCCGCTGAATTTTACGTCTGAGGTAAAAAGTTCCCATTCATAGTAAAAAGAAAGGATATACGTCGTCACATTTACATCTTTGCTTTAATCATCCAAAAAAAGAACACAAATAGCGGTGATAAACATTGTGAGCTTAGCTTTTGCATTTTTATCCAAACTTGACGATTCGTATGCTAGTTCAACATACATTTTCAAAAGTGTTCTAAAGTGACAGTTACAGGTAGCCTGCAAAGTAGGCGTATTTTGCAGCAATTTTGTGTATTTTTTTTTTCGGGAATAACGTTATTCCGCCATCTTGAACATTAATATTACCAGAGAGTTGGGACCAATCAAAAACTGATTTTAAGGTCATTTCCCTGAATTGCATTGCGCATCTCTACTGCGCATAATATTGCAACACTAGTTACGCAATCTTTCAAGATGGCTACCATCGGCGTCGGCATCAAGTCGAGATATTAATTAGGTTTTTTGTAAGTTCAAAAGAAAAGGGAAGACAAGAGAAGTTAAACTGAATATTTGGAGAAGGAAGTGTTGTAATGTGGAAGGTGATGGAGGCGTTAGCACAAAAAAGAAATGCATCGAAGCCGGCAGCTGCAACTTTCGAGGCAGATGAGTGATCGAGTTAGACGTGCTGGCCAGAGCCCTGGATAGTGGTTGCAGTGCATGTGGAAAAGCTCTTCAGCTATCAAACTGCCAAGATGAGACTTTCTCAGGGTTGGGTAGTTTTTTGTATATCATGTGCGGCGATCCGGAATGTGGAGAGGTAAATGTCTGCACCACAAACAAGTCGCATCGTGCCGCCGGTGCTGGTCGCGGCCGACCAATTTTTGATGTAAACACCAAACTTGCCTCAGGTAGGTATATTTATTTGAATAGCAGCTTTTATCTGAACATTTTTCCGAGCTTCATCATAATTTAACAATCATAATACCGTGTAATTAGATCTGTACGAATAAGTGCAGTAAAATTTACGATGTTTTTTTCCTGGAAAGAGAAATGTGCCTGCCAGCCTGGGAACAGAAAATGATGGCATAGCTTCTAAGCGAATACCGGCACCCCCCTCTTTTTTTCGCTTGTTTGACTCTACAAACAATAGGCTTCCTAAACAAAAAGAATGGACAAATTTCTATGTTCAGAAAAAAAGATATAAAGGAAAGTATAAAGCCAATACTCATTTTTTCATTTAAATTATGGTAACCATGGTAACGAATTTAGGGTAGTGGTTCCTCAACGTATGCGTGTTCGTACCAAAAGCCTTTTGAAAGTGTTTAATACTCTTCTCCAACTCTAAATGTGTATAACCTCATTTCGCACAATCAATAATATTCTGAGTGTTATTAGGCCTAATTATAATATAGTCCATGGTGCAAGGCAGCAAACCGGAAGTGTCGAAAATTACCTCAAAGGGGGTATGTTTGAGCCCTCGCAGCTCGTAAACGAATACCGGCACCCCCCTTTTTTATTTTGATTTCGAAGTCCCAGTATGATGAATAGTTAATAGACGCAATTTGAGAAAAAATCTATGTTAAGTTCTATTTCAGGGGAATGACATTAAGGGAGAGGTTGGTGATGGCGGCCGCGATCAATGTACCTCTGAGTTTCCGTTAAAAAACGCCTGCTCTGTAAGCTTCGTTACAGGTTATGACGAGACTGTATATACAAAAATTTACAAGGGGTCTGGAAATTAGATTATTAATTCAAAATTCGTAACAGTAATGCTACAAAAGGAAACAGCTAATAATGTCGAGAGATCAGCTTTTCACTGCTGATGTTGACATTAAGAGCTGACTTAAGATCTTGCGTAAACAATGTTTCTTTTGATCTTGCAATGATAATCTGATTTGCCATACGCTAAAATTTCCAAATGATCCCACTTATTATGTCGGGTGGCATTGACGTGGTCAATCCTGAATGTAAAAATCATTGCAATCCCAGCAACTAGCTTTATCAATGACTTTCCCATTTTTACAAAACTCAGGGCCTGTTGACATGGAGGTGAGGGATCCCAGAAAGGTGAGGTAACATGTGGCGGGTCACCCCACCTAACGTGTAAACTTGATGAAATTAAGATGAGAGATTATATGGACAGCCAGCGGGTTACCCCACTTAAGCGGGTTACCTCACCTACGTGGGGTTCCCCACTTCCATGTAAATAGGCCCTTATTTTCCCAATAAAGTCCACGTAATATTCGCACGCGCAAGTGTAAGCAATCTAGGGGGTCCGGGAACATGCTCCCCCGGGAAAATTTCAAATTTTAGTCTACTGAACTGGCAATAAGTGCATCTGAAACTGCCAATAGTAATATACATTTGTAATTATTACATCGGCACTTAAAAATTAAACAACTAGTTACAACCTGGCCCCCACGTTACACCAAAATTTAAATGAATAGCCTTTGAAGCTAAGCCCGACACACCCAACGGTTGAGTGTCACCAGGAGATTTTTAATTTGGATTCTCTGAAGGTGCTAAAGTTGCCTTTTCGATTGTCATTAAGAGCTACAAACGCATTGGCAACAGCTACAAGACAAAGTTTGTCTGTTCTCTGTTTGT
The DNA here is from genome assembly GCA_038088405.1 of Porites divaricata. NCBI lineage: Eukaryota > Metazoa > Cnidaria > Anthozoa > Scleractinia > Poritidae > Porites > Porites divaricata. Next base: position 17,587,788 of record JBBMOI010000008.1, on the reverse strand, counting down.
GGGTGTTCAGTATTGTCAGATTACTAAGCCTTGTTTGTGTGGTACGTGACAGATCTGGGTAACCAAAGTAAAAAGAAATATTTTACCATCCAAAGAGGTAGGGGGGCTAAAGCTATCCCCTACCCCTTTCGACGCCTGCTACGCAGGCTATAGTCTCCCCGTCCTTTCGTGCGCCTGCTATGTAGAATACACCCTGCGCGCCACAAATCCCTTTCCCCTTTCCTCAGTTTTAAACACATGCCACACAGGGTTTGTAGAATAAATAGCTGTCACCTGCTGTATTCACTATTTCCATATTGATTTCCACATTGTCCATAATACAGTCGTTTACCCCTCCTTCCCCCGTCAAACAAAAACAAAAAACAATTGCATAAGCACTGAACAATAAACCTTATTTTACATTATTTGTTTGTTTGTTTTTCCTTTCAACTTTTGACTGGCACCAGTTAGCGAAAATCTGACGACACGGCTCAGAGGATCGCCTTAAAAATATTATTTGTTGAAAACTAACGGAGATATAAACATTCCTGGAACACCTCCCGGCGGAAGAGCCTGAACTCCCCCCTGGAACACTCTTAGGGGGTGTTTACATGAGAAAACTCGCACCGGCGCGAGTTTCATACCGACATGACTTTTTAATTTCGTATCGCGTTTACATGATGACTGGGTTATTTCACATATGATCTCGTTATTTGAAGGTACACTTCATGTTGATAAAATGCACGTATGATTCAAAATCGCCAACATTAGACCGATTTCACACCGAAACGGGTGGTCGTTTCGTGTTTACATGATAACGTTGCGAGATTTCTTACTGGAGTGAAATTCTCGCCCCGGTGCGACAACCGGAGTGAACTCACGCCGGGGCGACTCGCGCCGGCATGACTTTTTGTGGTGGTATCATGTAAACAAATGTAGAGCCATGAGAGGGAACCGGAGTGAACTCGTCGCGGCGCGAAAGTCGCCCCGGTGTCATGTAAACACCCCCTTAATAGACCGATTGCAAATATGGCGACGATTTCACCAAAGCGAGGCTTTTCGGTAACAACCGTTGCTAGAGTCTGGTTGCCTGATCAGGGAGAGCACATGTTTACAGTTTTACTTTTTATTATGTCTGTTTTGCACTCGCGATTTTATCGGCTTACTATGTCATATAAGCATGAAACGTAACCTGTTTTAACGAAAACGATAAACTCTGATTTCTTACATGGAAGAAAAGCACTTAAACGTGATAAACATTGAGCGTTATTCCAGTCATCCTCCAAAATAAACCACATGCTCATCACGAGACTCATTTCCATACAATGAAAGTCGTCACGATTCTTATCCCCAGTTTCCATGGTCTTCGCTAGGAACGCATGGCCTACAAACTAGGTCCAACCAAAAAAAAAGGACTGCATTTTAAGAGTCTCGCTTTGCTCAAGCAAGCTCGGCTAATAAGTAGGGTTAGTGCTTAACCCTAATTAGTATTTTCAGTGCTTAACCCTAATCACTATTATCAAAATGTCGGACTGCCGGCCATTTAGTGTTTTGTAAATGACTTGACCGGTTACCAACCATATAGCCACAGCGAATAATAAAACTGATTTATTTATAAATATTACATTTTGTGAAAATATGCTTATAATAAAAGATATAAAACGGATGCTTGCTCCAGGAGTTCTTTGTCCATATGCTAGGCTATTTTGCTGGTCTTGAGCGTGTTCTGTTTTCCGAAAATCAACCCAAATATAATTACGGTCTCTGAGTCAATAGCCCATGAGGCCGAAGTAGTAAAATCCAACTAGTTGGTCAAAAATATCGAGACAAAACAACTTTAGCTAGTTAAAGGTAGACTTTAATCCTTTTTTGCCACCAAGAAGCCGGCGCTTTTCGCTACTTAAAGTGGGCTATAACCTACAGCCTAGTAGTAGCTCAACCAATCAGAACGTAGCATTGATAATAGACCACTAGTTGGATTTTACTAATATTCGATATTAGAGCAAATTCCATAATATTTCGCTGTTCACAGAAAACGTATAAAACCTTTTCACTAAACGCTTCAGTACCTTATAATTGTAAAATCGAAATTATCACTTTTAGCATATTTCTGCTGCTTACCCCTCTTCCCCTCCCCCCCCCCGCCACATATCATCACGGCCCACGTGAGTCTCCATCACTTGCGTCTGCTCAGCGGTTGTCTTAAAGAAGAACCATCATTTGCCAGCAGTAGGAAAATAGTCTGGATAAACTAATTTGCTAACATGTCACGGGAAACTAAAAGAAAATCGCGTTACTTCTTCGTTAACATCCAAGTTAAGTGGAAGTAATCTCTGATTCTTGTGGAATCGAAGAGCGAATCAAACTTCGGTGAAGTCTTTTTACAATGTACTGGCAAGGTAAGCGTTCAAAAACGCTTTGTTCCATTCTAGATGGCCTTTGAAATTTTTACATAGTTTTTGCTGTCTTTTTCGTTGCTTCAGGATTGTTTGCAACCGGTAATTTGCTGGAAAAATTTATTCCGACCGGTCTGTCAAAATAGAGGTAAAGACTCGGATATTTTAAAAAATTGACAATTTTACAAAGCTGTAATTATTTGAGTAGCGAGATACCGCAAAGTTTTATTCTGTGAGGACATTATATAAGGTCCCTTCTTTCCAAATGAGCCAGTTTAATTGGAACTGAGCTTGCTGTATTTTTACACAAATAAATTTTGTATTTGACCTGTTTTTGCGTGCATGATCAGACAGTACAATATGAGGTTCGTTAAATGGTCAGCATGGACTTCTTTTGCTCTGAACCGTTATAAAAATCGCTCTGGTAGCTCAAGGACTCAGTTCAAGCGGTTTTGGTGTTTGTTTTATAAAGGTCCTGACATTTTTCGTAAAATCGATCTCCAATGTTACCTTAATTTTGAGCCTCTATATGGGTCGCCACGAGTGCTCGCTAGGGCGATCAGAAAATCTCTCATAACTCGATAAATTTAAAAGATCCGATCAAGCGGATTGTGGTTTTAGTATTAGGACATAAAAGTCTTAGCTAAGTCTTTCAGTATACAGGAAATAGGCGAAAACTATTTTTTAAGTCAAATCGGCCGGACCACTTTTATGGATACTCTCTCTTAAGTTTCCTAGTGATGCGCTGCACTTTGCATTCGCTGTAGTTAAAGCTTAGGCTAGCTGAATAGGCTGACCAGGTGACCAGGTTAGATAGGTCCTCCTGAAGTTGTTCTGCATCGCGCGTTGATGTTATTTCTTTTAACCTTGTGTATCATCGGCAAAAGCGGAAAGACGGACAGCAAATCCAAAATCAAATGCTCATTTCGCAGCTCTTAATCTCTTTATCTAAAAGAGAGGTTTAAACAAAGTTAAAGACCTGTAAATCTTGAGGACTTAGATGTTGACTAAGTCCTTCAACATTTTAAGTTTGTCAACGTTGTCAATGTAGAAACTGATTCGTAATCTTATCGAACAAGAGGATTCCAATGAGTTACTAGCGAATTTTATCGCGGTACACAGAAAGATAAAAATGGACTGGCAGGATTCAAGACGTTTTTCCTACTGAAGAGAATTAATTCGAGCGATTCCTTAGACAAACATGTTAACAAGCATACATGCACCTGATCATCTTGACAAGCTTCTTTGCTATTTGTAAAGACCAACAAAAAAAAATGGAAGCAGCTTTCACCCAGACACAATGTCCAGTTTTCAAAAGACTCCAGTGTCACATTGGCAAGAGAATACTTACAGTGCTCTTAGTATTGACCAACCAAAATTTTTCAACACGGCGCATTTAGATTTTACTTTCAATAAAAAAGCCTTTGTAATGGCTATTGTTTCCGTGAGCCAATTTAAACGTTCCTTTTTCTGACACCTGTCAAATGACTGTCAAGTATCAAATCGCTTGTCCTGCACTTGTTGTCAGTCCTCCTAACAGGAGGTCATATAAGAAATGTTTCGTTTTTTTTTTTCATCAATTTATAGCCCCCGCGTTTAACGTTTGGGCCAAAATCAATGGGAAAAAACTCGGTCCGTAATTTAAAGTACGAACCGAAAGGGCGGTAAGATGAGTTAGAAGTCAACTTTGGATATAGTAGCCACACTTGATTGAATGTTGCAATGCAAGAACAGGGGCCGGACGGCGGCCTCTCTTCTTGCTCCCTTCGGGCCCTTTTTTTCGCGAACTATACTGGTTAAAAGACTAAACTGTCCCAAAATTGACACAGTATTGCTAATTCACTTTGCTTGAAATCGTTGGTCACCAAAAAAGTGTTCCTCCGGAGCATGTGGGGTGTCCTTCCCTACGTCCCTGGTCTAACCGACTAGAGACAAACCGTGACAAATGTAACCCACACTGAAACGAGAAAAAAAAAAAACTGAAAAAAAAAAAACGATTACTGACAGTAATAATAACCAGCAATATTGGCCGACATAGACAATAATTACGGCAGTAAGAGATGAGAAAAATCAAATGATGAGTTATGTTAGTAAGATATTCCTGTTTGATATTTCACAAACATTTATAACTGTTTTTCTGCGACATTGTACGGATGCTCGTTGTTAGAAACAATGTCCATTTTTAACACGTTAAGATACTGCTTTTTTTACAATGGGTAACAGAATTGTTGAGACTCTGAGTCCTCAAATGTATTAGTTGCGGACGACAATCCACACTCTTCTCCTCTCCTGCTTGTTATTTCTAAAAGGAGGCTCGAACAGCATCACATCATGGAGAGGTTGCAGGAGGGAAAGTTTGATTTTCACCTTAATGAAGTTAACAAAACGTCTGAACCGTTGCGGGACAGCATTTGATCTAGGGGGGTGGAGGAGGTAATTAAAATTTCAATTTCGCCTTTTGAAGGTCGGTAAAACATTAGAAAGGCCCTTTGGGGCAAAATGTGTTAAAAAATATTGTCGCCTACTGAGGCTCAGAAAATTGTCCAGGATTTTTGGAGAGCCAGGGGACGATAATCGGCTCATGGGTGAGCTTATTTCACCACAAAAGGCGACTTCATTAAATCCAGATTCAGTTCATTGTAAGCCTGCCAAAAAAGACGATGAAGTGGGCAGCAACACTGGCTATTGAAAGAGAAAGTCAAAAGGGAAAAGAAGAGAGCGAAAAACAAAATCGAAATAGATTCACAAACTGAATAAAAATAAAAATTTGCCTTCTGCGCATGCGCTAGGAAATTATGTTCTTTGTGTTGGAAGTCTCTTTTTAGCCATTCTCTTGCTAAATGGCCGAAAAACGGTTCAAAAAGGAGGATTTAGTCCAAAATAAGTTCTTCCTAAAAATTAAATGACGGTAAAGGGTTAAAAGCGATCTCTACACCTTTTCTTTCGAAAAGAAGAAGATATCACTTCAGACGTTTTATCGATACTTTAAGAGCGGCTGTCTGTAAATATCGACCAGGGGTGGGAAAAATAAAAATTTCGAAAAATCCAAAAAAAATTCAGTGGACTACCCTAGGTACCTTACTAATGAAAATATAAATTTTACTTTCATCGGTTAAATATTTTGGCAATACAGCGAGTGTAAAGATTGACCGCTTCACGGCCTCCACCGGGCCGCTTTTTCGGGACGCGCGACAGGGTAACGAAAAAAGCTCGATTTTAGTCTAATTCAAACGTCATTCAATTCACAATTCTTCTCATCGTATTAAAGGGATTTCAAAATACATTTTGAGTGGTAATATGCTTCAATTGATTGCAACCAGAATATTTTACGGATTTTAAGATACTTGAATAATTTTGAGGATTTCACCCGAGCAAAATTTTGTCGAAATTCGAAGGCCTAAAATTCAACCCGATACATCGTTTTAAGAAGAAATAGATATCTGATACTAAAAAGCAATCTTTAAGCTTCCGAAATATGGGTTCAAAACCTTGGGCAACATGTGAAATGAATTTTTGGGAAAGCGAAATTCAGGGAGCACTTGAGTGAAATTTGACCTCTCTGACTTGACAGTTATGAGGTTCGGCGCGACACGGTGAATTCGAAAACAAATCGTTCAGCCCAGGTACGTTTAATTCAAGCGATTCCAAGTCCCACAGTGATACACACGTAACAGAAAAAAAGTAAAATGGAAAATTGTACCTCAATGTTTAGCCAAAAAGAAGGTCAAATCCCGGCTTTTTATCGTAACCTGTAGCTTAGCACTATAAATGTAAACATGAAGGTCAAGTACTCGTATCACGACACAGCAAAGTGTTCAACCTTTACACCACATATCTATCCTTTCTAGTAAATATGAGGTCGGTAATATTTTTGTTTGCACCTTATGTCCTTGCTTGTCTTCATGACCGCAAAAACTGAGGCAAACTGCAGCGAAACCCCCGCGCACTCGACGTGTGCCAAGGAATGCTGTTACGTGAGTCGAGAATGCGTTACCTAACATGACAGTCACCAAGAGATTTTTTCTTTCGTCGCAAAAAAATGCCATTTCTTATGAACATGTTATAACTATACTACTTTTTTCTCCCCATTTACCTCGCAGCTTTACGATCCCAAACATGTGAACCCAAACGTTATGAAACGTGTCAAATAGTATTCATTAGAGTTATGTAAATACATGTTGTTTTTTGTTTGTTTGCCTCAAGTCAAATGTTACTTTTCCATTCCCATATTAGTTCTAATTTATAACGATTGCGAAATATCCGAACACGTTGTGTAAAAGTGGGTCACGGAGACCGCTTTCGCAATACCTTATATACCTTCATCGATTTCTTGATAGCGCGGTTTTCGTTAGAAATAAAGTTGTCGGTAGCGAGAGCTCGGCCAGTATAGCAGACGTCTGAATATGGAGCGCTGGTTGATCATAAGATCAGAAGTGGCGAAGAAAGTGTAGGGGCAGATACTTGAGCACAGAGAACCTACCCATCAGGGAATGTAGCCGATCAATTGAGCGTCACATTACAGAAACACTGCAAACCAGTTTTGCCAACTTTGGTTTAAACACTGAAGCTGAGCTGTTATTAGCCAGGGGTGAGTTTTAGACATGACTACATATATATCTCTTTTAAAAACTCACTTTTCCTTTTGTTTTTGCTTGATATTGCTAGTTATCATTTTCCATCACTCTCTTCTTTGTCTTTTCCTCGCAAGAACTTTTTTCTTGGAATTTTGGCTTGAAAGGTTTTTGGGATTTCTGCGATCTTCAAATCTTCCCTAAAAATCTAATTGCTATCCCCACAACAGAACTCGGCAGACCAAGCGCAGTTTGCTCTCAATCTTAAGGGAATAGGATATAAAAATTCCTTGTTTTATCGTCATTTTCACTTTTGTTCCAGGTGTATTTGAATTTGATCACTCAAAATTTCAAATGACGATTTGGCCTACTGTATACTTTAATTAACTCAAATATCTATCTCTGCTCTGTGCCTTTTCGAATTATCATTGATACTTTTTGGCGTGTACATTTGACATTGGCAAGCCACAAATTAATTTAAACTGAGGACCAGACTAAGCATAAACTCGCCTTCCTATAAATGGAAGACTACCTTCCCCCATTATGATAGCTTTTTTATTTTCTTTGTCAGCAATATGTAGGGCGTGTCGTGGGTCGCTGACGGAGGAGGCAAAGCCTCAACCATATTGTTGATAATGAAAAAAAAAAAAGTTAGTAGAGCTTCGCGGTTGTTTTTGTGTTAAAAAAAAGGCAACAACAATGCAACAACAGCACGCGATAATGTTTGGTAGGGGGCGCCTGTAACCATTTCAAAGAGTCCTCGAATGAGAGTCAATGAAGAAGACAGACATACAAACTGGTAATGGACACATAAAAAGGTATACATGTCTCAAACTTACCCGCCCTACCACAGTTGGCAAAACTGGTTTGCAGTGTTTCTGTAATGTGGCGCTCAATTGATCGGCTACATTCCCTAATGGGTAGGTTCTCTGTGCTCAAGTATCTGGCACTTGAACCACACTCACTCCCAACCAGCGCTCCATATTCACACTCTGTGTGGTCGCACATCACCGAGTAGAAGACGTCTGCTTTCTAACGAAAACCGCGCTATCAAGAAATCGATGAAGGTATATAAGGTATTGCGAAAGCGGTCTCCGTGACCCGCTTTTACACAACGTGTTAGGATATTTCGCAATCGTTATAAATTAGAACTAATATGGGAATGGAAAAGTAACATTTGACTTAAGGCAAACAAACAAAAAACAACATGTATTTACATAACGCTAATGAATACTATTTGACACGTTTCATAACGTTTGGGTTCACATGTTTGCGATCGTAAAGCTGCGAGGTAAACGGGGAGAAAAAAATAGTATAGTTATAACATGTTCATAAGAAATGGCATTTTTTTTACGACGAAAGAAAAAATCTCTTGGTGACTGTCATGTTATGTAACGCATTCTCGACTCACGTAACAGCATTCCTTGACACACGTCGAGTGCGCGGGGGTTTCGCTGCAGTTTGCCTCAGTTTTTGCGGTCATGAAGACAAGCAAGGACATAAGGTGCAAACAAAAATATTACCGACCTCATATTTACTAGAAAGGATAGATATGTGGTGTAAAGGTTGAACACTTTGCTGTGTCGTGATACGAGTACTTGACCTTCATGTCGACATTAGTGCTAGGCTACAGGTTACGATAAAAAGCCGGGATTTGACCTTCTTTTTGGCTAAACATTGAGGTACAATTTTCCATTTTACTTTTTTTCTGTTACGTGTGTATCACTGTGGGACTTGGAATCGCCTGAATTAAACGTACCTGGGCTGAACGATTTGTTTTCGAATTCACCGTGTCGCGCCGAACCTCATAACTGTCAAGTCAGAGAGGTCAAATTTCACTCAAGTGCTCCTTGAATTTCGCTTTCCCAAAAATTCATTTCACATGTTGCCCAAGGTTTTGAACCCATATTTCGGAAGCTTAAAGATTGCTTTTTAGTGTCAGATATCTATTTCTTCTTAAAACGATGTATCGGGTTGAATTTTAGGCCTTCGAATTTCGACAAAATTTTGCTCGGGTGAAATCCTCAAAATTATTCAAGTATCTTAAAATCCGTAAAATATTCTGGTTGCAATCAATTGAAGCATATTACCACTCAAAATGTATTTTGAAATCCCTTTAATACGATGAGAAGAATTGTGAATTGAATGACGTTTGAATTAGACTAAAATCGAGCTTTTTTCGTTACCCTGTCGCGCGTCCCGAAAAAGCGGCCCGGTGGAGGCCGTGAAGCGGTCAATCTTTACACTCGCTGTATTGCCAAAATATTTAACCGATGAAAGTAAAATTTATATTTTCATTAGTAAGGTACCTAGGGTAGTCCACTGAATTTTTTTTGGATTTTTCGAAATTTTTATTTTTCCCACCCCTGGTCGATATTTACAGACAGCCGCTCTTAAGAGAGGATAACGGATAAATTGCACGAAGTCAATGCATCATTTATTTCAGTACATGCAAGTTGGTCAACAGAGAAGTCCGCAACCGTTTCTTCTGCTGTCATCATTTATCGGACCAGCTACTTGTAAGCAAAAAAATACATCCGGTCCTACTCCCCCCCCCCCCCCCCCCCCCCCCCCCATCCTCTAGCTTGTATTGAAATGAATCGGACTTTTTACGATGTTTTGAAGCTTAAAAAAGCTATCAAATTCAAAAAGATTTTTGATCAGCGCTGCTATGTAGCTTGTTTTTTTAACACGTTTTTTGGTCCGGTTATAAGCCCCCCTCCCCCCAATATAAGTCCAACCCCCCAGTCAGTGTAAGCCCAAGGCTTATAGGGGTAACGAATACGCTCTTCTTACGTATGGTAATATGCCTGTCCAACCTCGTTTACGAGTAAAAATTCTTTTGAAATTCAAATACGAAAACATCGTCTGATTAGCATTTCAAAAGAACTTGTACTCAAAAACGAGGTTGGACGGGCATATTACCATACGTGAGAAGAGCGTATTGTTTTTGCGAGCATGCCGAGCACTGCGAGTTTTTTTGCGAGCACGAGCAGAAATAAAAAAATTGCTTTGCGAGCTTGCGAGCAACGCAAAAATTTGGGGAGCACGAGCAAGCGAGCACTCGTTTAAATTTTCCGAGCAAATCGAGCAAAGGTAAAGTCTTGCGAGCAGTTAAAAATTTTAATGGACCATTCATCACCCCTGCTTTTAATCCGAAGTTTACGGTATGTCAATAAAGCCCCAAATACAATAGAGCTACGCGCGAGCCCTAGGAGTCTAAAGTACCCTTAAGTGCAGAGCAGAATTCTTCGAATAAATGACGTCATTTCCCTAACGTCATAAGCCTTTGAACAGGCTCTCTGTCTATAGTCCATTTCCCTAGCAACACCAGATTGTAGTCAGTTTATTTATTTTGGAAACAATGAAGTCGTATTTTTATAAGGATTTCCGTTGCAATTCATATTGTATTCATATTTCACCAAAGTAAATAAATACAAGAGCTAACAGCTAGCGACAAGAGTCTGCTAATTCCGTAATAGGTGGAGAGCAGAATGTTTGCAATAAAACGGATTATTTATGACGTCGTTTCCCCAGTGAGATAAAAAAATATAATTATAATATAGTGAAATGATATTAATGATGTTGATCGATTAAAACATATCTTGTGCATCTTTTCTGAAAGAAGTAAAATCGTTTTTGATAAAGCCTTTTCCGAAAAATTCAGAATGTTTCCCTTGCCCAGAACACGGTCAATGATAAAACGCAACCTGGAACTTTGTGTGGGGCAAGTCGGGAAGAAATTTGTGGGTGACTTATTCTTGTTAGCAAAAATATACCATTGAAAATAACACAAACACAGTTACGCAAATAAACAGAAACCCGATGCAGTAGGCATTACAAAATCATAAACAACAATCAGGATAAAACATCCTTGTAGGGAGGGTAGCTGTAACTCCACCATCCCCACCCCAACCCATGCCGAAAAAAGAACCTTTTGTTTTGACCTTCCTTTAATGTCAGGGGTCAGGTTACTGTTTTCGAGCTGGAATTCACGCTCCTTTTAAAGACTACATAAAGGAAAATATGGAGGTGATTTTACTGCTTATGTTAGTTGGGGGAACTTACGGAGGTAAGAATATTTTACAAACTGACTCTCAGTTGTATCTGTACGAGTAAGTAAATGCATGGGGATATTTATTCCATCTCTCACCTGATCAATACTTAATAGGCCGAATATAGCATTACGTTAGCATTTGAGAATATTCAAACTCCTTGATTTCATTGAGCTTTAGTTACACTCAATGTAAACTTTTCGCGCAGTCCTTTGTACTATTTCTTTCTCGCAGTAAGCTTTACAAAAACACAAATGCACATAGAATTTGAGCATTCAAATTCCCTTGCTTGAGATTACTATATCAGTTCGTAATTCAAGACTGTGGTCATTGTCGTGCACCTTTCATGCGTCAGTGCCAGCGAAAGCACACGCATAAACATGCATAACATGCGTAAATTTTACTGAAATCATGCTTGGTGTGTTTGAGGAAGAAATATAGTTCAAATGGTGGTTTTGTCTTTGTCAAAACACTTAATTTGAGACAAATCCCCCCCTAGTATGATTTTTTTCTTTTGTCACCCTCGTTACAACAGCATCGTTTCAAAGGTCATTTGGGATCTCTCCTCGCTTGTTTTAACACTGCATCCTTCAGCCATGGCTCGACATAGCCTGCATGACAGGCGCTTCATGAGCCAAGCGGGGCAAACGCGATATTTCGCGCGGAGCGCGACACGAGCGCGAAGCGCGAGACGAGGGGAAGAGAAAAATAAATTTTTCTCTTCCCCTCGTCTCGCGCTTCGCGCTCGTGTCGCGCTCCGCGCGAAATATCGCGTTTGTCCCGCTTGGCTCATGAAGCGCCTGTCATGCAGGCTATGGCTCGACATGGCTCCTAGATCCACCCGTACATCCAGCAAAAAGTCTTCTTCCTTCCTTTTTTATGCGTATTTAGTTTATCCTAAATTATCAACCCAGAAGAAATAGGGGCACCCAACGAGAATAAAGTAGTTAAAACCACTTAAACATAGCATTGTTAAACGTATTTTAGTATTTAACGATAGATGTAGGCATATTTTTATCCCCTAAAAATTTTTCATCTCTTCGGAGTTCCTAGCTGAAAGTCTAGTGATTCGAAAATTATAGGGATCCAAACTTACCTTTTCGAAAATTTCAGCCGGAAAAAAGGCTCCCGAAAATTCTAGGTGACATTTTTAGGGCAAAAATCCGTTAAAAATGGGCAATTATACCATTTTTTAGATTTTCGAAAATCCTAGGAGAGGCGGGCAAGCAAGAAATTCTGCAACAAATGTTCCGAAAATTCTAGGTCTCAAATCGTCTTCCGAACAGATATTTTCCGAAAATTGACGTTAGGTGCCCCTGAAGAAACTCGACATCTTGCAGGCCATTTTTTAGCCTGTGCCATGCTCTCAGATGGTATGGTGGGCGGTCAGTATAAAACATGGACTGCGGACTGCGGACTGGGTATAAAACACGGACTAGGTATAAAATGCGGACTGCGGACTGAGTATAAAACACGGACTAGGTATAAAATGCAGACTACGGACTGAGTATAAAACACGGACTAGGTATAAAACGCGGACTACGAACTATGTAATTACTAGCAGGTAAAAATGAGAGAAACGGAAAGCGGGCTTGCATAAAACAGTAGTTCCAGCTCCTTGCCTCACACAAAAACATTCCGTAAGCCAGTCACGCAGTCCGATATTCTCCTCATGTGGAGAAGGAAAGCATACTACACGGACAAGGAAGGTTATGCCGCCATTCAAGGCAACTGAAGTTAAACTCTGAATTTTATTAAAAGGAGGAGTCAGAAGAGAACCAATCAGAGAAGCACCGAATAAAAAGAATAATATTGGTGTTAGCCGAGTCAGAGTAAAATTCCTAAAGATGCCTCTATTCCGTTTCAAATTGTTGGTTTTCACATGACGTCACTAAAATTCAAACTAAAAAACTATCGATCCTACCGAGATTCTGCTTCCACGATGCATTACAGCAGCTGAAAACTAATTTTCACACAAATTTTCGCTTCAAAAGGGTTCTTGGTTTTGTGATAGAGTACGCTTGAATTTCTAAGCTTTTGCGTGACGCGACATTTACATGACGGCCAAGAAAGCTGTCATGTAGATTAAAAAAATGACTTTTTTCAGGAAATTTTGCTATCTAAACACTTCATGTATTGGAAAAAGTATTACTTTAATGTTTATGAGTTTCTGGAATAATAAATTCACGCTTTTGTAGCAAAACTCAGTAACAGATGTTTCTGTTGGTTTCCGTTCGCCATGTTGGAGCTCTTCCAGGTGAGCACCAGCATGGCGTCTCCATACAAATCTCTATAAGTTTGGGTAAAACATTTCTTCGGATATCTCGTATACGAAATATTCCTCTGACCTGAATCTTGGCGAGGGTCTTTATATATGTACCTCCTTTCATTTCCCAGATTCTTGACTTGATCTATTGAACGGTTTTGATTTTTTATTTTGATCTATTTTGAATGGCGTGACACTGAAAACCAGCAATAAAGCCTTGGGAATATGAGAAAATGAAGAACTCAGACGAGAAGGTCAATATAGGGGCATTCCGCGAGGTAAAAAAAGCAGTATTTAGGGGGGAGGGACTACTCACCTATACGTGAATTATAACCGAAATGAATCATCCAACCCAACGTTATATTCTACGCGATGATTATGATGACATGATTTACACCCTGCTCCTGAACCCCGGAATAGTGTACTCCTAGGAATTTGTTGGTGGGGTTATGCCCCCTGGTTCTCTAAATCCTTTCCCTGTTTCAGAATAAAAAAATGTCATTTTCCACACCACTTTTCAGACCTGATCTCTAAAATTCATACCCATTTTCAGACCTGGCCTAATTTAGCCTGTTTCAGGCTCTCAGATAAAGAGGAGACTACCCAGTTTCCTCTCGTTTTATTTTCGCGCTTTCTTAATTTAGCGGACCCAACTATCTCGAAGCCTGGAACGGGCTAGGCCTGATTAGGCAGAAATTATGTCATCATTATAAATTTATAGATTAGAGCGCAAAACAGTCGATCATTCTCTCTAGAGTGCAAACAAAAAATTATTCAAATGCATTTCAAATTCGCATATTTCTATTTCGTTCTTATTCATTTAGAACTGAAAACGATAAATACATTCGTACATGTACGCTCCCGTAGTTTCCGATTCCAAACCAAAATAGGCAAAGTCTTTTCAGACCACCAAAACGGCCCATAAACCATACCCTTTAGGGCGGCAAATAAGTATATGGATTATATAAGAGAGTACCCCCCGGGTCCTGACCCATTTCATGATTGCTAGAGACCAAGACCATGTCTAAAATGGGTGAAGAAAATGGCAGTTTTGTCAGGCTCTTGATTCAGAGAACCTCCACCAAGAATTTCTATTTTATAATCTGTCCGAAGTCTGCAATCCGCGTTTTATACGTAGTCCGTGTTTATACCAAGTCCATATTTTCCAGTCCGCGTTTATACCTAGCATTTTATACCCAGTCCGCAGTTCGCAGTCCGTGCTTTATACTGACCGTATGGTGGGGACGTATTAAAACGAGCAAAGCGAAAATAAGACGCGCGCGACTTGGGAAAGGGGCGATGGTTCTTAGCATTTCCTTATACTGAACGACTTTTCACCACTATCTCGGAGCCTGGAACAGGCTAGGCATTTTCCGGACGTCTATCTCACTTAAAAATGTAATTTTTTTCCCTCTTTTCTCTTCCTCTTTTTTCACGACATTTATTCTCCTTCCTTGGGCTTTTGGGCTTTATTTTATAGCTGCAGTCTTAACTCGTTGCGTTACTTTTAACTAGACACCAGAAGGTGTATACTGGGCTGCCATAAAACCTAGACTAGATAGAAATTATGTATTGTATGAAAACGAGAAGTTTACCACAACAGACAGCTGAAAGCGTATGAAAGGAAGAAGTAACCCTGCTAAACCGGCATTCCCGTGCCGGACACCACCCCAATCCATGGGTCTCATTAAACTGTTTGAACTGAAACTGTAAATAAACGATAATGACAATTGATGGTCGATAAAAAGCAAGCTAGGTGGGTGTACCGTGTGGCATGAAAGTTTTGCGGATTGGGCATTTTTATCTGTTTCGCGGAAACTATTTTTTGCCACTAGGTGTTGTGAAGCAAGAGTCTAGCGTGATTGTGAGATGGCGTGATTTTATTCCTTCTAAACTTTGTTCGTTTGTCAGATTTTACTGATTGCGGGGTTAGACATTCGGATAAAGAGCAACAGAGGACTTGCTGACAGATCGGATTAAAAACTAAAGCTTATAGATTCAAGAAAGTCACGATTTCGTGTAGTGTGTAAGCGAGCCACTGCACCGTAGGATTGAAGCTGTTAAGTAAACCCTGTTTTCTCTAAAACTGTGATATATCGTGAAGAACGGCCGTACGGCATTCACGATACTAGGACACATTGTTTTTTTCTTGCTGAGAATTAATTTTCAAAAAGTACCCAGTACACAGCATTGATAATATTTTCGTTCTTGTGTGGCTCTTGGTACGTACAATCAGGGTGTAATAGAAATAGAGATTTTCAAACAGTACTACGGTATGCGCACACTATGTAGAATCAATTCATTGTATACCGTTTGGTTTCTGAATTGAAGAGGCGAGTTGTAATTGATGAACAAACACAATTTCTTAGTACTGTATTTTTGTGTAACAGATTTTAGTCAGAGTATATTTAATACTCTGGAGTAAATTTTAGGGGGGGGGGGGGGAAATGTTTTCGTTTAATAATAAGTTTTTGCGGGAACTATCTCTGCGGATCGCTGGAAAAATAAAGCGCAAAAATCGTAAAAATTAGAACCCGCACAAATTTCGTGCCACACAGTACCTCTAGTTTGTCTAAACTTTTTTGTTGTTGTTGTTGACAGTTGGTCTCTATAATTGAGGAAAACGATAAGAAAAAAAAATTCGTCACGTTCGAAGGAGAAAAGCTTTAGCAAATCTGAAATTTTCCTTAATCGCGTGCAGCCCATTGAGCTGTGGCCTTAGAGCGGCCTCACAGAGTTAAATTGTCTAAACTAAACCAAATTTGTTCGACATGGACAGAGTTTTAAGCCAAGAAAAGGCTTTTTTAGTTTGTTATCAGTAGTATTTGTATAAGGTTTGATTTAAGACATTGCGAACCGACCAGATTAAAATGAATTCATTCAATTTTTTGAACAATCATGGGAGGACGTCCCTTTACAGGCTAGCGTGTGTATGCATTAGATACAGTACTGTGCAAAAGAAATGCAAACGAAATTCGTTGTTTTTCGTTCTTTGTTCTCGCGAAAATTCGGCGAAATTTCGCTACGAATTTTCGTCAAAGCGCTCGCGAATTTTCGTTGAGTCAAACGAAATTTCGCCGTTATCTTAACGAAATTTCGCATCAACTGAAGCGAAATTTCGTTTCGCCGAAATTTCGGGATAGCGAAAATTCGCTCCAGCGAAATTTCGTAATAGCGAAAATTCGCACCAGTGAAATTTGGCCATGGCGAAAATTCGCACCCGCGAAATTTCGCGAGGGCGAAAATTCGCATTGGCGATATTTCCACAAAGCGAAATTTCGCTGGAAAGGAAGCGGGTTGTAATGAAAACTCTTGTTGATTGTTGCGTTTGCTGTACTTGTACATGTAATTGCTTAAAGCGAAGTCTTCAAATTGAAAGGTCAAGTACGTTGGTAATCGTTAAAGCTACCCTAGTCAAAGAGTTGACAAAAAAAAAGAAAAATAAATGTCAGAATCTAATCTTTTCGATTCTTTGTGAAATTTCGGTGCTGGCGTAAAAATAAAATGATCTTAGACCGAGAAAACGAGAGAGGTTGGGGCCTAGAAAAGAGCGGAGTGCTGGTCAGCGGACTTTTCTTTTGCTCATGCTCATTGTGGTCATTCTTTTTGGCGTCCATTTTGAAAGTGATTGCAACAACGGCTTCAAATTTGCCAGCTTCTGTAGGTTCTGGGAGCATGGAGTCGGTATAGTTTTGCTTTCCGTTGGCACCACAAGACATCTAAGGGTTGGTATGTATATTTATCGACCCATCGGCCTTCAGTAATCGATCGCTTCCCTCGTAAAGCGACCCTTTTTTGGACTCAGTTGAGCAGAATGTGAGACAAAAAGCTTCTTGATGCGCAGGTATAATTTGGAAGTTGGAGTGTTTGATTGTGCTAAGGCTATCCAAGACGGAGGATTGTGATGGAAAATACAGATAGTAAGACGAGGTAAGCTTAACATTTTCCATATTTCATTTTTGTGGTCTGTAGCATTTGATATAATGCTTGGTAGACATATTTGTTGACACAAAGCTGTGATTGTATGTGTAATCAAATGGTGACGAGGGAAATTATTCCCTAATTTCACGAGTATACCATTTGATTACCTATTAATATCATGGGTGACGAATTACGTTAGCAATCGAGGATTTTTGACTTGTTTACTGGATCGTATCGATCGATCGTAAACTCCACTCTCTCAAACGTTTAGAGCTGAAATTTGGCTTAAGTTTTCGGAATTTTTCGACACATACCTCTAAGAATCCTTCTTGATGTGCTCTTTCGTGTGTTCAGGTTTTCTAAAGTGTCCTTTTATGCCCTAACATCTTCATTCATGACATTTTAAAACTTTGTCGCCATCTTGAAAGAGAGACGTACGGCAGGTTGCCATGGCAATTTTGTAATTTCACATGTGAAATTACAATTAACGCTGAAATTTCGCGCCAAAATTAAGGAGTAATTCGTCACCTATGATATTAGATAAGTAATTTCCCAAGTTTCACAGCAAATATGATACGGACATATACGTGTAATTGATATTACTATTACAGTTGATTTCACATTGCTTTACTATGCTGCATTGCGAAGTTTGTTGGCAAATTGGGTACAACAGTATGTCACAAAGTGGCAGAACTTCAAGACGTCAACTTTGGTGCTACTGAACTTCATATCTTTGTTTGAAAGCAGGAAACTGCAACATAATGAACCCGGATCCTTTTACTAAACAGGGCAAGGCTCTACCCTGTGAGGTCTGTGAAATGATTGTTAGATGGTTAGAGGGTTCCAGTGATTTTTGTTACAAATAGTATATGGTTAGTCCTGGGACTCATCTTGTGAATAGTCACAAGTCCCTGTCCATAACCAGTGAGTCCCAGTTTAAAAAAAAACAAAGAGTCCTAAATTGAAAATGCTTGGTATAATCTGGAGACAAACGCCAATACTCTTTGTTACAGTTTACTGAAACCGAAATGTAGTCCTTCTATATCTTTAAAGCACAAAAACACTAAAATAAATAGGGGGTTCGAAACCATTCCAAAAAGTGCGTCAGTTGAATTTACTGAGAAAGATGGTAACAAGTATTGTCGATTGGTTTGTACATGTACATCCAGGAAGCCTCTACACAGAGTTAGGCAAACAGCAAAGACCAAGTACGTATGCTATCGAAATACAAAGACATTTAATCGAAAATCAGGTTGTTGACCTGCAAAGGCTTGATAAGTTGTGTTGTGACGTGATTTGGGTTACTCAAACAATTAGTTGACAATAGTTCCAACAGAGAGCTTATAATAGTAATAATAATAATAATGCTTGACTGAGAATGCTCAAGAAAAACTTGAAGAATGTTTAGATGTTTGCAGTAACTGTGATCCCAGTCCTGAATAAGCACTTCTTTGACGAGAGCTCAGTGATTAAAACAACCGGAAAAAGAAGTTACTGTTGAGCAAACTTGTGAAGTTCAGTCGCACCAAAGTTGACAACTATGTCTCAAAGTTCACAATCTGATTTCCTAACTCACTATGTAATTGGCTACTTTGTAACCACCCAATTTCCCAACTAACTTCTCAAAGTGGTGCAGTAAATAATGTGTAATCGGCTGTAACTGAGTGATCCAGACAATACTAAATATTGTGACACAGCCCCTTTAAGTCTTCATTTCAGTGAACAGCAATACCAGCAGTGGAGTAAAACTAGTAAAAGTACTTTTATTTATCCTGTACTAACCAGCTGTTCTATGCAAGCATTATATTGACCAAGGGGAAGGGGGGTACTCCTTATATGTTCTCTTGAATGAAATCCAAACAATTTTCCCACAACTTGCAAAGCAACCAGCAGATTTGTTTACTGATCATACAGTAAATAACCAAAGACTGGTGGTTTTGAGATAAAAACTGAAAAAGGGAAATTGAAGGTGGGACAATTTCTCTATATTAAGTTTGGTTATTCACAAGTGTATTGATTTAATGTAGCTTTTCAGACATAGCATAGTACCACATAAGGACACATTATTGGCAATATAGACAAGTGAAAACAGTTTAGTACACAACTGTAACACAGGCACTTTAAGATCATTTCAATAATTCAAGGAACTGAGATTTCAGTAATAGTTTTGCTTTGTTTACTAGGGGTGTTGAATTTTAACTTTGAATTTACAGCGGTTACCCCTTATACCAAACCTGTGTTTTGGTAGATGTTAATCAACTGTTACCATGGTTTTTCACACCTTGGCCTAGAGAAGATTCTTTCTCTGTTTCTCGAGCACTCGGAAGAATATGTCAGCGTTTCAGCCGGTTTCAAAATATTATGCTGCAGGAACTGACACCGGTTTATGTCAAGACTACGAGGAGTATATTTGTTGAGTGTTTTTCGGAGGAAACTCAAATTATTGACATATTTACACACTATAAGTTACCACCACATAAGATTTCTCAATACACTCTCGCAACTCGTCTGAGTTCTTGCCAGCGATGAGGGAACCCTCTCTGTCAGAGTGTGTGGAAAACCATGGAAACATTTGATTGACGTCCATGAAAACTCAGGTTTAAACAGACAGAAAAAAAACCTTCAAGGGCATTTGTTAGTGGTAACCACTGTAAGGTGTTGAACTGATGGTAATAAACAGAGTGAAATTTTGAGAAGTGAATTTGTTTATCCAAATGTATAAGCTCATATAAGCTCTATATAATAGACTTAGTTTGACTAAATTTGACTCTTTCTCTGGTTTTTTTTATCAGCAACATAACTGTAGTAATCTCATATCCACACTTGTAGCTCAGCATAGATTTTTTGTCAGTTAAGACATTACATTGTTGCGGTGACTACCACTTTGTTTTTTAGCTTCCCTTGCAACTTTCCATTTCAGGGTCAAATTCTCAAAATAAACATTCTCTGTGAAAATGTCAATATGTTTATTAATTTTGTTTACCAAGGAAAAAGTCTTGAAATTTGCAAGTTGAAATCATCTTAGGAATCATTTCAATTATTACTCTTCACACCTTGGCCTCAATTGTAGCATATTCTTCCTGAATCCAGCACTTGTAAGATTTCCCTGGCTTGTTGCTTTCTTAAAGTTGACTCAGTTTTCACATTTTGATTTTTTTTTTTTCAATATAATTTGGTTTGTTTCGATTTTCTTCAGGCATCAAACTCTCAAAAAAGCTGGTTTGATATTTGATGGCCAATCTGTTTTGTTCAGAAGAGTTTGATGGCAATTTTGTCTTGTGTAATACATTATACACCGCAAGTATACATTTACTGCAATAAATTATCTGCTGCCCACTAGGGTGATCGCTTTACAAGTTGTGAGGACATCATGTCTTGCTCCCAGACCTTCTTACCTTCCCCTGCCTCTCCTGGTATTGACCCTGTACATGTAGATGACAATGTGTAACCTGAGGGAGATTGTGCCCTGGAAAATGGGCTTTTTGTTACTGATACTGGGAATCATAGACAGCCTTCGTTTGCATTTCACCCCTGGTCCACAGTCTTAACTTTGCAGTGTGCAGGCAACATAATTTACGGGCTATTACTATCATGAAACACAACTGTATATATGTAAATGTAATGTGATAAATTATGATTTGGATATTACTTATTTAGTATGTTTTGTTCTTATGAGAATATCTACATTAGTAAAGTTCAGCTTAGTTCTTACAGCTAAAAGGTTTCCCCCACCCCCACGATAGCCTGGGGAATAGCTCTGTTTTACTTATATAGCAGTTCGTTTTGTTTTTCATACAACAGTCAGATCACCTTGGTATGTGATGTTGGTGCAGAATGTTCTCTCAAAGCAAGCAGGATCATGGAACTTAATTTCAGTCTCAAGTTACTGTGCTGTATGCTTAGTCAAACAAGTCAAGTTCTGCAAATGTAAATCTTGGAATACTACTTCCATGCTAAAGACAAAAAATATCCAACTGCTACCTCGAGTGGGCAAGATAAAGCGAACCCTGCATTCTTATTGGCTACCCAAGCAGGCGAGATTGGGCCATTTTGTCCACTTGGGATTTCCCATGTTGGTCCCACAAGTAAAAGTTCTCTTCTTGGCCACGTAATAATTCATTTATTGACCAGGGCCCAGTTGTTCGAAGGCCAATTAGCGTTAACCCGGGGTTAAATTTCAACCTGGGTTCCTCTCTCTTTTGTTTAAAAGCATTTTCTTGGATAAACCTTTTCTTACTTTTTAGAGCATCCATTCATTAAGTTATAGACAAAAAGGATTAAAGTGAATTTGCTCTTTTAGCTTTCATATCTAAATTCAAATTTGGCACTAACCCCGGGTTATCTTAACCAAGCTTTGAACAACCCGGCCCAGGTTTGTTCGTACAAGATGGCTGAATATTGGCTTCATTCTTTTTTGCATTTATATTGGCCAAGAGGAAGGCAAGGTCAATAAAA
The DNA here is from genome assembly GCA_038088405.1 of Porites divaricata. Classification (NCBI taxonomy): domain Eukaryota; kingdom Metazoa; phylum Cnidaria; class Anthozoa; order Scleractinia; family Poritidae; genus Porites; species Porites divaricata. The sequence continues at coordinate 17,566,145 of JBBMOI010000008.1, read as the reverse complement.
ATGCAAATATCCAGCCACCTTAACCTCACACCTGGTCAATAAAGCATATTTATTGTAATTTTATGGTTGAATCTGCGAGCGGGCAAGATAAAGCAAATCCTCTGTTCTGATTGGCTGCTCAAGTGGGCAAACCAACCAAGCTTGTTTGGTGAAGATAGCTGGGTATTGGCCTTGCAAAAAAGAGCTTGGCCAATATACAGCCATCTTGACCGAATGTTGGTCAATAAGGCATAATCATTTATAACAATAATAATTATTACATCCGTAGAACTTACTAAACATCTTTTCCAGAAAGGCATTTCATATTGCTTTAAGAGGGCTAGCTTATGCTATATTTTGTTCTTTGAGAGGCTTGAATGTGTCTTGGTGTAAATGAAGTTCCAAAAATAATGGTCCACTTTAGTTATGTAATACTTAATTAAGGCATTGGGACTGTTTTCCGTCACCTCTTGCTTTAACGTATATTTATTATCTTACTGTATGTATTTGGTAATTTATTTAGCTATTTTAGTTGATTAGTTGATTAGTAACTTTGTAACTGAAAAACCCTCTTTAGGGAGTTGCAATAAAGTATGTATGTATGTACATTGTGTGACAAGGATGAACATGGATTGAAATTTGGCCAACTTCAGGCTTAAATGCCATGACTGCATAAATCACCAAGAATTATTATGGTTTGTGCTTCGTGATGAAATTGGCTTGATACATGTACGTGTATCTTCATAACTCTTCAAGTCGAGCATTTTGTGTATGGGTAAAGACACTAAGTAATGACTTCAGCATAGAAGTGACCTAAAAAGTATATATGAAACACATAAACAGTTTTAGCAGACTTGTATTATGTAAAACTGTAGCCATACTTTTTTTATGTATTTTTTTTTACATTTGAATCTTTGCACTGGTCATAGAAAATTGTGTCGTTTAGAATGGCATGTTAGATGAGTAAGAATATTTCCTGACACAATGTTTTATATTATCCTGATGCAGAATGGTCATATAAGTAGGGTATATGATCATACAGGTTAGTATAGTTCCTATTGGGACTACTATAATACTATAAGAAGACCTGGTTGTCAATTTAGGAAGCAAGGAGAATAAAGAAAGTACTTGGTAAAGTTGGTTTGGTATTATTTTGTGTCATAAAAATGTGGAGAGAATGGGTTTTTGTTACTATAGATGGCGGGTAAACCACCCCAAGATAATGAAAAACGCTCTTTTTTTAAAAATGGAAATAACTTGAAAACACCGGTTTCCGACTCGTAAACTCGTGTTCTCGCAATAGTTACATCCGATTACGTTGACGGAAACATGAAATTGACTTTTCGATATAATCTGGCTGACACGCTAGAAGACGTAAGGCCCAAGACACTACCTGACACATTGGAAGATGTTAAAGCCGAGGCACTAATCTATGGTCTAACTAACACGCTACCAGAAGAGGGTTTCCGGAACGTTTTCGCGTGTTTACGCAAGGATTCCACGCATTTACGCTTGCGGAAACACCTGTTTACTTTGACGGAAACGTACAAAAAAGTGATACGATTCCGCTGAAAACGCAGCTACGGAAACACGGGTAAACATAATGTATCCGCTAACGGTAACATGTGCTTGCCGTCATGAATATAATGTTTTAATTGATTGAAGAGGAACAACTCTTGAGCAAATACTGAGTCTGAATTCTTTGTGCATGAACTTTACAGAGGAAGAAACTTCTCGCTTTTTGTGGTAAAAGAACGTATTCTACCGGGACAAAAAGCCTAATCGTTTGCCAACTGCAGAACGTTAAATATTATGACTCATGCTTACCGTTTGTGTTGTTTGCGTTACTAGGACTGTTATGACTCGATCGCTTCATGCGGGATTTTAAGTCATCACAGAAATTTCCAAACGGGAACGCTAGTTCGATAATTACTTGTTAAGTAACTTACTACTATGACGCTTTACTCTAAAAGAGCAGTCAAAGCAAGTGCGCGCATGCAAACATTTGTTGCAAATGTCTCGATCTTAAGTGCATCTGCCACGTCTAGTCTTCGATAAAGGGATAGAAATAGTTTGCATGTAAAGTAATTAAACAACGCAACAAAAAATTCACTATAGTTTGACGAGTTTTCCTTTATCACCGTACAAAAGCGGCCGGGGGGGAAGACCACGCGCGAATTAAAATACATGTAAGACAGAAATCTTTTTCTTTATTTATTTTGCATTATATGAACCAGCATGCAATGGATAACTTCAAGCTAATTGCAGAAATACATGTATTAGCAAGCGAGACGAGACGAGTCAAATAGCACGTTTCTGTCTCAAATTCTCTCCGCAATTGTAGCAATCGTTGCGAGGTTTCTTTTTTAAATAATTATGGAACTTACATGTTCATGTTCTTATACATAGGTGATGATTACAGCTGCATTCTGTAGTCAGCTAAAAATTCTTCAAAGACGAAACTTCGCCCCACCTGAACGAAATTTCGTTTCGTGGAAACGAAATTTCTTTTCGTGGAAGCGAAATTTCGTTTCGTCAAAACGATATTTCGTTTCGTCGAAACGAAATTTCGCTTCGTCGAAGCGAAACTTCGTTCTAATAACACGAAATTTCGTTCGACCGGCACGAAATTTCGCAACGAAGTTTCGTCTCATGCCGCGAAATTTCGTTTCGACTCACACATTGCTTGCGAAATTTCGCCGACATTAGAACAATAGAAGAACCGAAATTTCGCCGCATTTTCGTCTGAAACGAAAGTTCGAAATTTGATTGCCGAAATTCGCGTAGTTTCGCTGATTTCGGCAAATTTCGTTTGCATTTCTTTTGCACAGTACTGTAAGTGTGTTTATTCCGGAGGTCACTTATTGCCCTTTTGAACTCCACACAATGGTCTACATGGGGAGGCTCTGCGCGCGCGGAAGGGGTAACTTATTTTAGGCTTCAGATATAAAAAAAGGTCAGCTATTTTCCCAGCTGAAGTATATGAAAGAGTAGGGAAATGCATCATTTTGGTCTGTAAAAAGGCCCAAAAGGATTGGGGCTGACGATCACACTGTTTGTCTTTCCTGGCTAGAAAACATACTTTGCATTGTGAGATCTTATTATCTTCTTTCACCTTTATTGTTTCCGGTCAATTGATTTGTTTTGTTAAATACATCGCATGCCATTCTTTAAACATTAAAGTAACAAAGGCCTCTGTATAAAACATCTACGTACGACATAAGATGATTGATCAGTAAAAAAGCGATTACAATAATTTCATAATTGATGATAAAAATAAAGAAAGATAAAATCAATGAAATCAATACACAAATTGAAAGCAAGGATATTGTTACCCAAAAGCTGGCGATTGAAGTACTAAATTCTTCCATAAGGCTTTCGTGGTGATCAGAAACACTGTTGAATTTCACCGATCCAGTTGCTCGTAATGTTTAAGTACCCAACAGTTTCAGCTTTAACAGTTAATTCGGGTGATTCTCTTAGCGCTTCTAACTCAGTAGGTAGCTCACAGTACATAATAGGTTTCTCGATATAAGATTCACTCGGAAGAGTTCGCCTGTTAATTGGTCTCTCGTATAGTCCATAAACTATAGAACTTCCAAAATGTACTCTTGTCATCTTTTGCTGTAGGCTTACCATCAGCAGCGTTTACATTCGCATTTTTTGGCATTTTTATGCTTCCACCGAAGATAGATTGCTTATAGCTTCGAGTCGCTTCGAGCTCCTAGAATATACTCTGCTGAAGTCCGCTGACCTATTCTACGCATACTCTTAGATCTTGCGTACGCGCTGAACACGCCAGAGTGCGATTTGTGCCAGAAGGAAAAACCGAGCCGAATTTATAACTGGGCTGTGCCACAGGCAGCCCAGTAATTAGTTTTGCATGCATATTTGATGTGTAACTGGACCGGAACTGTGCATTACGTGGGCACTGAATGATTAGCTCAATACGGCGGGGGGGGTACTCGATCAATATTTGGGCTAAGGTGAGTCGCTGACATTTTGATACCCTGACCCTGTTTAGAACAACAATTCCTTAAACCAGGAGCTCCTGCGTAAATACATACCCTTTTTAGGACAATAACCTCAATTTTATTACCTTGTTTAGGACAAAGAACAAAATGAACGCCGTCTTTTTTTAAATCCATTTATTGGCAATTGCCATTGAGCAAATTTACGTTATAGTAATTGCTTTTGAATGCTTGGAGTACAAAAAAAATCATCTAGCAAATCAAATCAATCGTGCAGGCAATATCCTGTTGACAGACTTACACAGAATTATATACCCTGTATAGGACGTAGAGGTAAAAAGCCACACCCTGTCCAGCGGTACATTCCCGTATAGGCCATAATATATAGATTTAGTCAGGGCTAAAAGCAAAGCTCTCGTTAACTAGAAACTTATAAACAAAAAAGGAAACTTGTGTTATTCTATCTAAACGGTGACGGCAATGAGAACGACAACCAAATCAACAGATCTAATTAGCCAAAAACAAAAACATTGCACGTGCAGAACATGTTTTGTACATTTCTTTGCCGTGTTTTGCACGACTAAAACGTTGAACTTCCTTGTTAAACATCTTTTTTTTTTTTTTATCGAGGAATTTGTAGTGTGCGTTCACCAACACTTTTGTTGCTTGTGTTCCTGTTCGCTTTTATATTTTTCACTGCCGCTCGTTTTCACCTTGTTGGCCGCCAAGCTTCTCATTTTCTCATCGCCGCTACGAAATTTTCATTTTTTTCTCTGTTATCCACGTGAGTGTAGACAAAAAATAACGTCGAAAAAGACATGACTTTTTTCTTCTGTTTTCTCTCTTGAAGTCTGGGTGGCCCCGCGATTTCCCCCAAAAAACACCTCGAGTTGCCTGTGGTGTCATATATGTCAATTGAGTTATTTTACATTGGTTGCCTGTGGTGTAGACGGACGGTCGGTCGGACGGGCGTACGGTCACATGATTACCAAAATTTCTGGAAAGGATGGATTACCAAATAGACATATAATATATAGATTTAGCCAGGGCAAAAAGTGAAGCTCTGGTTAATAATACTTAATGAAAATGGCATCAAGATCAATACATCTAATTAGCAAAAAAACAAATTGCAAGTGCAGCACACTTTTTTTTTCTAATTAGCAAAAAGACAAATTTGCACGTGCCGCACGCTTTTTGTCTTTCTTTGCCATTGTTTTGCACAACTACAACGCTGTTTTGTAGGACTAGATCGTCAAACTTCCTAGTTACACATTATTTTTATGGAGGAATTGTCGTATGTGCTTACCCGACTGATATTGTGTCTCCTGTGTTCATGTTCGCTTTTATTTTTCACTGCCTCTCATTTTCACCTTGCTGGCCGCTAGCATTTCTCATTGTCTCACCGCCGCTTTGAATTTTCATTTTTTTTTTCCCCTACAAAATTCGTCTCTTTTGTTTTCAATCACTCGCTCTAGCTCTTTCTCCGTATCCACGTGAGTGTAAACATCAAAAATAACGTAACGTCGAAAAAGACACAACTTTGTTGTTATTTTTTCTTTCTTAAAGTCCTTGCGGCCATGAGATTTCTTTCCAAATAAAACCTTGAGTTGTATTTCGGTTGCCATACCTGTTGATTGAATTATTTTACATTGGTATGCCTGTAGTCCGGACGGTCTCTCGGTCGGTCGGTCGGTTGGTATACGGTCACGTGATTACCAAATTTTCTCGGATGGGTAGTTTACCACATTTTCTTACCCATTTTCTTACCCTCTTGCTCTGCTACTAACTTGCGTGTCAGGATTTTGAGTTGGATTTTCGAGTTAGGATTCAACTTAGGATTTCGAGTTGGATTTTCGGCTTGGATCGATTTTCAAGTTAGGATTCGAGTTGGATTTTCCAGTTAGGATTTCCAGTTGCATTTTTAAATTAGGATTCGACTTGGAAAGCTGATTTTGAAATCAATGTTTAGAGGCTAAACGCGACTCATAAGCTCGTGATAGTGTGAGAAGTGAGTTAGCTTGGATGGCGGGTCATGTTGTCGATCCTAATTTATTCGGCTTTTGTGCAAACTAAATTTTACTTCCAAAAATTCACAAAAAAGCAATCACCATACACTCTTTTCCACGTTTCTCCTTTTTATTCGTTTAACAAGACAAGGGCTAAAATATGAACGGACGATGTCTTTAAAAAGGACATCAAGCGGATCCGTAAAAACGCGAAGCAGGAAACCCTCAAAGCGCTAATTCCCTTCCATCACCTTGAAATCTACCGTTTCAAGGTCGAAATCAGGAAATCAAAGAGAGCCAGATTTCTGTAGCACTGAACACTAATAAGGACTGTACATCGATCGAACCAGCGCGCTCGATAAACTGATGAGATCATAGGTGGCCTAAGCGTAATATGAGAGTGTATGGAAAAAAATTAATATATTGTTTGAAACTTAGATAAAATACATGAAGTAAAAACGATAAACGTTATCAATTAAGAGTAAATATTGTTACCTGGAGTCTTTGTTTTTACGAAGTTTCAGCGCGATTTGAGTACTTTTATATCATCTGATCTGACAGTGTAATTTAATATATTATTACATTGTCAGGTCGGATGATGTAAAACCATGGTGTTGCCTTTTCACAAAGTGGCAATAACAGGAACAGTCGAAGCTAATTCAAAAGTTATTACTGTACCTAGGGCGGTAGAACTACTCGCTCCAGTCCAAAGACTCACATTATCTTAAAAAAAAAAACTAGCTGGAGTTCAAAAGTCATTGCTTAAAGAGCAAGCTTCAGTTTAAGCTGTAATCCATTCTTCGAGTTCTGATCCCTAAATTACTATGCGTGAGAATTTAAAATCCTGAAAAAACCCTAACAGGGTGGGCCCAGCGTGATAAAATATGTACGAAACCATCATATTTACGACGGGCAAAAGAAAATTTAAACCCTTATTTAGTCGCTATGAAGAAACTTCCGTTTTAAAAGAGTTCAAAGAAAATGCACCTGTATTATGAGCTGACCTGCTGAGGGAAAAAAGGTGATTGACTCAGTAGTGAGTAGTGTGTTATGACAAAAGCGGAATTCTAAAGGAGCGCTTTGAAGAATGATAGATTTTCCTCATTTAAATTATGATATCTGCTGGCAAACTTTAAATTGCAAAATCTGCTTCGGTCATGAGTCACTAGTGTTTCACCGACCATACAAATAGTATCACCAGAGTGCTGTCTTCTATTCGATCCGCAAACTTGGACACAAAATCACGTTTTCCCAGTTTGGCAGTACTGTGGCTTAAAGCATTGTCATAAAGTGCGATCTATATAAATACAATCCTCCAAAACGTCCATCATTCCTTAATGTCTCGTAAAACTTTATCTAAGCCACTTCCAAAACAGCAAAGATATAAGCTTTTTAAAAGATGAAGCACAATAAAAATTTCGAGTATAAAATACACCTTCTGTGGGTTTCAGTTGCTGATAGCAGAATATGTAGAATGTATAGGAGAGTACAGAAGTCTCCGTCATTAACAATAGAAAATTGAGCAATCCTAGCTATAGTTGTTTAACCTTAAAATCTACTTTTCCATTTTCGTTCTCGTGCCAACTTTATCAAGAGCAAGTGCGCAAACGCGTGCTACAACAGGGTAACCTATAAAATACCCAGAACACGAAATCATTCAAATGACGAACCAGTTTCTCTTTGCAAAAGCACTAACGGTGTTGAAAAGTTCCTGAAATTCCTTTAATCGGTGACAAGATTACTTGAGATCTGTACATTTTGCTTGAGAATGTAGATTTTCCTCTCCCATTCCCAACATGCAGTGCTGTACCGTTGTTCGAGCTGCCTTTGAGAAACAACGAACAACCCGAAGTACCCCATTGTGACGACAGTGTTCTACCGATTATGTCGCTGATTGTAGATAATCAAAGTAAAAACTATGGGGAATTCGTGAATACCTTCTTTAGAAAATAGATGATTCATGTAATAGTAACATAAAATATTTCTTTGAACTTGAAATGATATACTCAAGAGAATTCTATAGCTGCCGTGCATGCTCTTGTTATTTTGGTGGCAAGTACATGCAACTTGGCCTACAATTAGTAAGACAATCACTATCGGTAATTAAAAGAATTTTATGTAACGGAAACTGATTATCTTCTTTTCTCATGACAGCTAATTACTCCTGGCCTTTTTATCCAATTGCCAACCAGGCATTGTATGGTTACGACCAGGCAGCCAACAAATCTTTCAAAAGCGAGACAATCCCAAATGGCGTCAGAAGTCGGGTTGAAGATGGGATCCATGCTCTGTTTGTGCCTCCAGGAGTAGAAGTTGACCTTGGTGACTTTTCTGGTTCGTGCATCAGTAATCCAAATCTCTGTCAGAGTTTTACAGTGTCATTTCTCTTTAGATTTGGAGCAGAAAAAGGACTAAAGGTACTGGACTCAGGGGTAAAATATGGCGACAGAGATGAATATGGCTGGTCGTTTGAGATTTCTTCCACCGGCAGTGAAGCGGTAGTTATGGTCTCAGATGGGAATAGTGAAAAATATATCGAGAAATTAGCAGGAACTAAGACTTGGATCCAAATGGTATTTACCTTTGATCCCGATTCAAGCGGCCGTAGTGTAATCCTTTACCAAAACGGCTCCCATGGTGATCCACCCACACTGAGCTCTAGTGTTTTGCTTCAAGACCGGAACACGCGTCTGAAGCTTGGCTCAACATCCAACACAAAAGGATTCTTCATCAGTAACTTAAACTTTTTTGGAATTAAACTGAGAGTGGATGAAATTGAAGAACTAGGAAACAGGAGTTTTAAAGAAGGTATGATGGGCTTAAACAAGGTAAAAAAGGAAATTTTAAGCACTTAAACAACTACACAATGAAGGTTTATCTGCCATCGCTTGTGAACTAAATATGACCGAAAAAGCAATTAGCGCTCTATTCTTAGATTAGATTTAATGATCAAGCATAAAAAAAAAATTAACGGGACTGGTATATTGTGTCCTTGCTAGCGGCTTCCAAAGAATATTGAACAGCGATTCTTAGGGTTATACACACATACCTTTTTAATTTATCCTAATTGACAGGAGCTCTCTAATTACTGGGTGCTTACCCAGTAGAGGACAACATGAGACTACATGTTGTGGACAAAGATCCTACTCCTGTCACTTTTATGATTCACCGAAAGTAAATGCTTTAAAATGATACTTGATAAAAAAAAAGCATTTATAACTGTTTATAATTGCTCAGTACCAAGTTCCATAATTTGAATTGGTCGCTGAGAAAAGACAAGATCGTAGTCCGTAAGTGGTGTTCTTAAGCATTTTCGGGAAACCCGAGTTTCAACAAAAACAGCCTCCAGAGCTCCAGTGTCAGGAACTTACTTTGGTGTAATTTGGTCCTCATAAGAGAGTCTACTTCTTCATTTCTAAAATGACATTCCAGTGAAAAGTTTTCTGCCAAATATGGAAAAATAGAGAGATTTTCTTTCCTTAGATCGGGTTCAAGTGAATTCCAGATTTTAGCAACTTGGGAGGTAAAAACACCACTACCTCTCAGTTATATGTTTTAACATATAACTTATAAGACTTAAAAGTCTTAAAAACTAAAAAAAAGTGCAAGAATGTATGTAGGTTCCCCTGCAGATTTGAGAGTTATCAAGCAACAAAAGTTAACTACATATTCTCCCATGTTCTACAGTTTTCATGTTCACGATCCCAACTAATTCAAGATACGACATTGTTTTACCGTAACCGAAATTACATCTCTTTTGAAGTGTACCAATGGACAAATGCTAGATGGTTCATTGACCAATCAGAGCGTGGGCATTAATTACTTTGTCATGATTTACCGCAATAGATTTAATCATCGCTCTTCAAAGTTCATTGATCGTATCCGGGATTTAATTACTTTTCAGGACAGTTGCGTGCACTTTTGCGCATTTGACAACCTTTCTCTTTTCTGTGATATTGACATAACGATCATGCATAAAATATTAACCTATTTCTGGTATAATCTTAGCAAAGGAGGTAAACAACGTCACAATTGAGATTCTGGAAGCTCAAGTAGTAATACCAGCTGATTCTGGCATGGCAGTGATACGCATGCTCCGTCATGGATTTCTTGCTATTGCTACTGCAGTTGAGTAAGTAAAGAAGCAGTTCAGCTAAATGTTGATCGTGAAAAGGAACAAAACGAATGTAGGGAGGTCAAAAGTCAGCAGCACGTGAATCCATTTAGCCATGTAGTTTGCCATTAGCAGCAAGAGATTTCTGGTTATAAGCTCATCTACATGCAAACAAAAAACATAACGATTATAACAAATGTCGTGCTAAGCTGTTAATTCTTCGTTTGGTAAAACTAATGATTTAAAACAAAATGCAGGGGCGTAGCTAGGGGGGGTCCTGGGGTGCCCGTGATCCCCCCATGGTAGGCCTTCTTTTGAGCAAACAACCTACTATATTCAGGTGGCGAAAACGCCATTACAATATCTTGGCCGTAAAAGCTATTGTTGAAAAGCCCACTTTTTTAAAATTTGTTTTTTTGTAAAGTATTTTCGTCAACGGCTCTTGTCTTTAGTTAATAAGGGCCTTCATGCCGCGATAATACGACTGAGCCCGCTGATACACGAGGGAAAGCAGCGGTATAAATCGTATGTAGTCGGCGATCGCCGGATGGTGATCTGGTGAGTAGCCTCTGTGACCCCCCCCCCCCCCCCCCCTTCAAAAAATCCTGGCTACGCCCCTGAAATGACATTGAGAAGGAAAAAGGTGCAACACATGTTTTATTTTTTGGGTGGCTTTAATGTGATGAGGCTTTAAATTTGAGCACAAGTTTAAAAAGCCAGTAAAGGAGTAACCGGAATTGAACTGTGACTTCTCGATCCGCAGTCGAATGTTCTGCTACAACTGAGCTATGCTCCCTCTCACGAAATATATATATATAAAAAATTCAACGGTATTGTGAAGGGTGCGGCTACCTGTACGCCACCACGCATGTGCTAACTTAAGAAAAAATGAAAGAAAGAAACACAGAACACAGAAAATGGAAGGAATACGAGGTGGGTAAAAGATAGTGCAATCGTTTGTGTAACCCCAGTTTTTAAAACTGCTTTTATTTACCCTTATTGGTTTTTTTATTTAGCGGGTCTTTAATTTCGCGTTTTTCGCGATTTAAAAACATAAATCGCGAAATGAAACAGCCGCGAGCATAAATGCTCGCGAAATTTGATACCCATATAGAGAAATCAAATCACAGAAAAAATTACCAACATGTAACAGTAACAACATACTTAGGATATGTACCGAGAAATACACAAATTGCCAACTGTGCATGATTTTACAGGTAAGCTACATTTTGTATCTTCAGTTGTGAAATAACGTTAACTGTACTTGCAAAGATTTCACACATTGTTTGTGTCATAAAGACATTTTAAAAGGCTCAGACTTTTTTACAAGACGAAATGAAGTTGAGAACGCTGAAATCGCAATTTTTGATGCCTTTTTTCCGTATTTGGCTGTTAAAATCGCAAAAATCAACCCTCCCGAAATACTGTCTTGCCAAAATCGCGAAATTAACTACCATTAAGGTATTCATATCTTCATCTTTCCCGATTATAATAAGAACCAATTTAATTACCAGCTCCTTGTTAGCTTGCCAGCTTAATTGATTAGAGCGCTGCACCTGGCAGAGGTCAAGGTTCGAATCCCGCTTTCTTTTCGTAATTGCAAACGTTACGTATTTAACGTTGATGGTCTTCTGTGGTTTTACTTTATTACTTTTAAATAACTGTTTAGAACAAAATTTCATGTATTTTCTCAATTTGTTTTATATGCCGTCAATGTTTGTTTATATGCTCATCTACATGAAACGAAAAAGATTTTGCGAATGTACTAAAGCCTACCCGATTGCCATCTTTTTTCAAATTTTATTTTAATCAACTATTTTTTTTTTCACCTGAACTTTAGATGTATTAAAGTATTCTTTGTCTCTCTTTTTTCAGTTAAAGTCGTATTTTTCCCTTTTTATGTTCTTGCTACGGGTCAAGTTAAAGTTTTAACTTTGATTTGATACCAAATTCTTATGGGAGATTGATAGAATCCAGACAAGAAAATAGAGATGTGTTTTGATGTCACTGAATGGTTATGTCCGGGAATTCAGTTCTAAACATTTTTGGCACTATTTCTATCGGATATAGAACTCAGCTAAAATCTCTTGCTAAGTTGCAAAATCCCAGGGCTTGTAACTAGAATACTACCTAAAGGTAAGACATCGGGGAGTTGCGTGCCTACCGCGCGGAACGGCTGGACATTGCAGTTGTAAATAATACCGTATGTCATGGTTATTTTTCTTTAAGCTATGATACAAAAAGCTTGACAGCGGAACCAAACATGCATTTCAAAGCTGCTTCTGGTAAACAACTGGCGTTTGCTCCGGGAGAGAATTTCAAGGAAGTTAAAATTGGTATCATTAACAAGGATAACAGCTTTGAAGGCAACAGAACCTTTCAAGTCATTTTCTCAAGTCCACAGAGCTCCGTTGTATTGAAAGGTCCGAAGCAGGTCAATGTAACTATTATGTACACGAAAGGTAAAAATGGGATGTATTAATACAAAGTTAGTAGGGGTAGTTATTATGGTTAGGAAACGATTTTTGTAATTCCTTGCTCATAAACGGCTGACGCACGGTTAAAATTGAGCCGAGTGTTTTTAAGAGGAACCATAACAAAGATGACGTTGAAGTAAAATCACTGCTGTGTACCATTGTGTACTGTTGTTTACTGTTTACTGTTTATTAATTATCACAGATTTTACAGAAAGCAATATCCACTGCCCGCAGTTAGCAGGTTAGCTAGTCGAGGCGAGCAGTGGTTACACGTATGTAATATATATACAGATAGATCACAAGAAAGACTAGAAAAAAAGAGTAGGTAAATAAATAAACAAATAAATAAAAAATAAATTCAATTTAATTAAGTTTACAATCATGGACATTGCAAATATAAGAAGCCGAGTTTTCAGGAAATTTTTGTTATTAAGTCGGGTAAATCAATATAATCATTTTCTTCTGAAAGTATTCGGAGTAAAGTATCGTGGACCTTGATTTTAAAGTTATTTTTGGACATTTGACGCATTTCACACGGTAAACTATTCCAGATTTTTACACCATATCTTGAAAAAGACTTAGTTTGTTTGTCTAACCTTGAGTGTTTAACATAATAGTCACCTCTTGAAGATGATCTTGTATTATATGAATGAATATTAGATTGGGAAGTAAATAAGTTAGATATGTTAGTAGGTGTTAAGCTGTTAGATATATCATGCATTAGAGTAGCAACGGATTTAAAGTACAGTAAATCTAAGGGAAGAAAGCTAGAGGAGACAAAATAAGGTACTGCATGAGAATTGTAGTCACCAAAGAACATGAGGCGGAGGGCGCGTTTTTGAAGAATAAGAATTTTGTTTTTGTAAGTTGTAGCAGCTTGGCCCCAAGCGACTATGCCATACAATAAGTAGGGCTGAATAAGAGATATGTATATGTGGTGTAAAGTATTCAGGGGTACAAAGTGTCTAAGGCTGGCAATGATGCCAATTGTTTTACTTATCTTTGAAGCGATGTGAGCAATATGGTATTTCCAAGAAAGATTTTCGTCAATAAGCACACCTAGATATTTGACATAATTTTTGCATTCTAAAGAAATGAACGAGTTGTTATGATGGTTAAACACTTTCAAGTTGACTTTGTGATTTAACCTTATTTTGTCTTGGTCTAAAAATGACAAAGTTAGATTTCTTTATATTCAGTGATAATTTATTTGCGATTAGCCAATTATAAACCCTAAAAATTTCTGCATTTACTGTACACAAGGAGGCCGTGTTGGAAAAATATGTTATGAGGAGGATCGTTCTTCTTAAAGGACTGGTAACACTTGCAACGCAGGAAAAAATATTTCTGATCATTATACACATGTAGCTTTTCATCTCTTTACGATATCCATCCTTGAGAAATGCTGCCGCTTTCTTTAGCCCGCAGTTGCAACGGATTTCTTACCGGGAAAACCCCAAACTATTTCCAGTGCAGGCAACATATTTATCCCTCTCGGCAATCAAGGGAGTTTAAGATTTCTCATCCGCTTGTTGGGCAGCTGATTTTTACCTTCTCTTGAAGACGTAAAACAGTACTAGTGTTATAACAGACCGTTAAGGTCTCTTTGCTGCTGTTTGCTTGTTTTCTGACAATGTACATAAATTCCGGATCTGGATCGACTATGAAGTCTTTTAAACCAGAGTTGATGTACTGATTATATTAACCCTAGAGAGAACAGCAAATTGTTGTTCGATTTCATGTTAGTCAAACGTCGGTAATTGACTTATCTCAGTCAACAGGGTAAGCTTACGATTGCTACTAATATTTCTTGATCGTACATTTTAACTTACCCTTTTACCAGCTGGGCCTTTGTTTACATTTGTCTCCCTGGCATGTAAGCCAAGACCTTGTTATCCGTCCTCCAGAGAAGACACGCCTTGGGTTCAGGGATGAAATCGAAACTTATCACACGTGAATTGATGTCTCGGCCGAAATACTATCAAGGAACCCACTGTTTTGAAGTATATTAATGTGCCAGTAAACAAGCTATATCAGCTATATTAGAAATATATTTAAGGCTCAATGTAACTAAGTACAACATTGTCACTGTGTTATTTATATTCTTTACATAAAAGTAAGACAAGCGAGAGGCCTGTATATCAGACGATATAATATATTTTTGAAAAGCTTAAAGTTCTGTTGTACTGATTTTTTTTTTGTGGTTTTTGTTTTCGAATCTTCAAGGCAGAGTCCAGTCAAAGGGAGCCGTCATGCATGGTATGAACCAAAGAAACATTCTCTATAATGGTTTGCTTAAACTTTGATTTCCTGCCTATTTTCAGTCTTCCTAGTCGCTCTTGTCTGTCGTTTGTACAGATACTCATCAGCATAATATCATATCTTTTCAATGAACAGGAGGCCTACTTTACGGTTTGCTTACTGCTGCCCTGATGAGCTTGATTGGTCTTTTCAATCTGTTCTGATCCGATGAAAGGAGTGATAGTAAGTGACTTCTTACTTATTTCTTCACTTAGGCTATTTCACCACTATACCGTAGTAGTTTTTCGTGCAGAAACGAAATTAACTTCCGTCCCTGTGGGTTCCAGTGCTCGCTCCTACTTATTCACTTCCGCTACGGTCTGAATACCTGTTCAAACTACAGCAAAGTGTGGCACAGAACCCGCTATCCTATATGCGACTTTCCTTTATCGAGATCGGCCCGGTGCAGCTTCGCTCCGATACAGAAATCGCGCCGAAACCTATTTTCAATGCCATTTTAATGATCGATGCCACCATTGGTAACCAAGCCTTTAGTCATGTTAGATGTTATATATTCCCTGGATTAAGTTACAATAAGGCAGATAATACGTTCTTTTATAGTCTTAGAAAGAACGACGTTGAAGCCCAAGTTGAATTTACGTTAAAAGTTGGAAAGAGCTTGGGTTACCTGTTGTTGATGTAGAGATTAAAAAGTTTGCCCGTTTATGTACTTGAATTTTTCGGACTTTGGCGGATCGATGTTGCATGTTCTAGTCTGATGGTAAGGGAGAGAGATTAGGATACAAAAGGTCCGAGGTCCAGGTCCGGATTCGATGCAATTTTATTTTATTTTATTTTTTTTAAGAAAAGGACAATTGGCGCGCCGAAATCGCCGTTCTTCTTTTGAATAGAAGCCATATCCGGTATGATTTTGGTGCTAACGCAAAAGTTTTCTGGTATGGCGTGAATATAGCCTTCAATAAATAATTTAATTGAGAAAAAGAATATGTGTAGTAGTGCTACACGCCGTTAACAAGCATAGCAACCATAAATTGGAAGGAATTTTAGTGGGGCAATGATTATCTGGAAAGCAATCCTTGGTTGATGCTTAAAAAACCCAACTCATGTGCTGAAAATGAAGAACGTGCAAAATAGTTTTCAGTTAGTCGAGAGAATAGAAGCGCTTAGTATTCAATATCAGAAAATGTGCACAATAAACTTCAAGGTATTAGACGAGGGAACTGCCTCGGCTACCACGGGCGTGCAATGTACCCATGAGTACCCAGCATTAAGCTACCAACAGTAATAATACAAAACAATGAGAATACATGCGTCATTATTATTGCTTTTAAAGCGACATTCCTTTTACATGTAGCTTCAGTCAAGCCCCATTTAGATTTCAAGACTATTAATGAGCCGAACCAAATACATTTATTAAGTACATAATTATTCAATTTGGATGGGCTTTGAAATGACTTTAATTCAGCTGATGATAAGCTCGGCTCCTGAAATGGGTAATCGCTTGTGACGAACCTAATGCTAATGAGAGACAGAAACAGATTTGACTTGTAAGCATTAGGTATGTAGACTTGCCCACAGGTCGAGCTCAAAATTTTTCTCGAGCGCAAAGCGCGAGCTACAAATTTTTTATGTTTTCGGTAGCGAAGGACTTTAACAAATTTAAAGTCTAGGTAACACGTGAAGTTTGGCATCAGTTGGCTCGAGACTTACTGCGCCGCGCAGAATCTATGTATATGTTTCAGTTAATTTTTTTTTTTATCTCAGGTATTTTTTGCTTTTCTTTTGTTTTTGGTTATAGTAATGTCTGCTAATGAAGTTGAAACAAGGAGAAATAAGCACATTTGTAAAGAGCTATTTAGTGCAGTTGAAAGTATTTTTCACTCACTTTTCTTTTCTTTTTTGTCTTTCTTTTTTAACAGGTTAGTCCGATTGTAATAGATGGAGATATATTAAGTGAAGTAATCTACATATTCACACGTCTCTACAACTGTACTGTGTCCTCTTAGATAATATAGTTTTGTGATGCAAAAAAAACTATAATAAATAGACATTATGCTCTAAAATTTTCTATACTCTTTATCCAAAAAATGATAATAAAAAACCTTTTTGTGTTAAGATTTTATTTGCTGTATACACTCACCACGTGTCACTACAAACATAGTGAGTCCTTTTGGGTTAGATTTGTGCTGCAAAAGTGAATCATTGAAGGTTTTTTTTTAATACTCTGGTCTCCTGCTGTATACACTAATCAGTTAGTATGATGAAAAGATAAAAGTTTTTTCGTTTTATCCAAACAATAAAACTTTATTTTCATTTTCATTAGTAGTGCAAAAAAAACAAAGAAAAGAAAATATAAAAGCAAACAACGCATGCAAAATATCATAGTTACTTTACAAATTATATTAAGAAAAAATTTGTTCAAAGTAGTCCGACGACCTTAATTTGTTTTCGCTATTTAGCAGTAAAATTCTGGAATTCAAGTCCAACTCATAAGTCAGCTATTGGGCTGTCCGAAAATAATATTAGAGAGCTTATAAGCAACGATGACGACAGACGATGTGAAACAGTACTAGTGTCACAAGCGATTTGGACCACAAGCTTCAAAATAAGAGCAACCTTTGAGGTAACAGAACATTTTGCGTCTTAGTTACTTCACAGACGAGTTTTACCTGCTCTGCCGTGCATATGTTTTCCAAATGCACTGAAATGCGTTTCGATTACCAGCAACACCATTATTATTTTCTAAAAAATACAATGTACGTCTTTGCATTTAAGCTTAATGCGGCTCCACCACGATTTTCCAGCATAGGTTCCATAGGAAAATGCTTTTGATGAAATAATATTTCCTAGATGTGCATACGTGGCATAGTGGTGAGGAATTCTTCTGACAAGACATGTAAGGAATCCAGTATTCGATTTTTCTTTTCTTTTTTTTTTTTTCTTTCCGTTTTCTCCGTTGGCCTCTTCCCTTTTACTCCTACTACTGGCCTTTAATCTGAGCTTCCCAAGATTCAGCGATACACGTATATTTTAGTATGGAGATTCAAACAAAATGATCGTTGAAGAATGTCCACTTCAATGACAGAAATGTCAGTATATTTTCCCTGTTATCATTTTCATGGATATTCCCTTCGATTGAGACCATGGTGCTATTTCTTCGCATTTAGAAGAAATTCTCACACTTTCTAATTACGAACTACTGTTCGTTGTTTTTCGAGTATTTACAAAAACTATTTGCAGTGAATTTGGAAGTTTTTAAAAAGGGGAAGATAGAGAACTCAAAGGGCTTCTGTGTGATGGCAACGATGCCGGCAGTTTTGGCAGCCAAGTAAGGCTCTGATTAGCCCTAGAGCCAACTGTGTTTCTCCAGTTTCGTCCGAACTAAAATACAGTGGTAATGTTTTATTCTTTTCCTATAAATGTTTAACGCTTTGGTTCAAGAAGCATTCACCTATGCTTTCCATACCATCATAATGTTTTACCTTAATAATCTGTTTACTATTAAAACATACAAGAACAACAACAACAATAACTTTATTTACCCTTCGATGCAAATGTTTCTTCCTTTTCCTTTTCTTTGCCGAGAGCCCACCACGTGACCTGCAAATAACTGCCTACAAATAATGGTGTGCTCATGCGCAATGCCGTTCAAATGTTTTTGGCTGCAAATACGATTCTACTCAGGCGTAAATGAAACCACGCTTTTCTCTTTCTTGCGATCGCTCTTAGTTAAAATGGCAGATCGCTTCGTTTCCCGAAGATATTCCTTAAAAAACAAACTCGGTGATCGAATGATAAAACAATTATTGAACTCGGTTACCGCAAAATATCGTGATTTGTCAGTGTGTCGCAGATCTATTATTTGCCTCAGCCTTCGGCTTCGGCAAATATAATTGATCTAGTCGCTACTGACAAATCACGATATTTTGCTCAGCCTAGTTCAATAATTGCTAATTATGCACTGTTAAAAAATCATCAGGCTAAGTGAACTACTACAAAATTGTAACTACTTAACTAATTAAAACTCTAACTAATTAACTGTAAAAATTTGTGCCCATTTTACATGATTGCCGTGAGTATCGACTTATTTCAAAAGAGGTCACTGCAGCCGTGTTTAAAAGCGGAAAGAGTTTGAGCTTGCCGCAGCTCAATAGGTAGATTATTCCACAGCACCGAACCTCTGTAGCTGAAACTGTTTTTAACATAATAAGTAAGAGGCAGTGGGATAGCTAGCTTGCCCTCGGAATCCCTAAGAGAGTAACTAGAGACTTCATTTCGTTAAGAAAACAACGAATGCAAATATTGCGGGGCAACGCCATTTAGAGACTTATAAACCATAGGCGCAATTTGAATTTTCCGTTGAGCCTCTAGCTTTTTCCAGGCTAAGGATGTAAAAAGATTGTCAACACTGGCATCATAAGGAGGGAAGGTCAAGATACGGGCGGCGCGATTTTGAAGTTTTTGCAGTTTAGTTGCAAGGGATTTATTACAATTCCCCCAAACAACGCAACAGTAATCAAAATATGGTTGCATTAAGGCGCTATATAACATAATCTTCTTCTTCTCCTATAGCGTTTTCTTTTGCATTCTTTTAAATATTTTGGTTTGTTTCTGTATATTAAAATCCTTGCACGGCGAACAATGAAAAATAACTTAATATAGGGATAGAAATTTTGTCGGTGTATTTGTTCGTTACACATACCGTAAATCCTCTATTAAGCGCCCCCCCCCCCCCCCCCCCCTCTCAAATAAGCCCACTCCCTCTGATAAGGCCCCCTTTTCAGGGGAAGAAAGTTAATAACTCCCCCTCTCTATTAAGCCCCCCCCCCCCCCTCCCCACCCCTAATTATTCTTCACTGAGAAATATAGGCTGCATTAATCAATCACGACTGTAAAACTTCGTGTGGACTGATCCGGGATGGTTTATTTACCAACTTGATCCTCGGCTGCATGACCTCCACCTTCTCGTAATTGAGCTTTTCCACTTTGTATTTTAGTTTTTTCCTTGTTCTCGTCGTTTCTAAATTAAATAAGACCCCCCCCCCCTCCCCCCTCAAATGGGCTTGAAATAAATAAGCCCCCCAGAGGGCTTAATAGAGGATTTACGGTATCTTGCAACTTTTGTCTGCCTCATTTCCCTGACGTCATACTCCCAAGAAAAACAGAAGGGCTTGTTATCAACGATCATTGTGTAAAAAAAAAAAAAAACGTCGATGTTTCTCGAAACATTTTTGACCCAATGCTCCTGTAGATTTTTCGAAAAACACGATAATTATGAAAAAATATTGACTGCTCCGAATGGGGTCAGCACCTTATCGTGGTGAGGCAGTTTGTGTGTCTCGATCAATGACCCCTAGAGCTATGTCAGCTGCAGTCTTGTACCCCTGGTAGAGCCACCCATTCCGATAAGGTCGAAGTGCAGAGACCAGACAAAGAGTGACCACCCTGGTCATCCAGGCTGGGGGGTTGGGTGTAGGGCTAACAACCACATAAAAACACTGTTACAGAAGCCAGAAGCATTGACGATAAGACAACACTGACTGGGGGTGTTGCTGCTGAGGCTGTTACATGACGCTCTTGGAAGTAGCCAAAGTGGTTGCACAAGTCAGAAAGAGCTGGTCAGACAGCGTGGAGGCCCTATGCGGCGCCTACTGGCACCACGAGACTTGATGATGATGATAATTAAAATTAGAACATGTTATTTATTAATTAAACACGAAATCGCCAGCTGTTATGTTATAAACTATAGATCACTGATTCAGAAATAATTGCCTTACTTTCTTCAAGCTACCTAATGATTAGGGTGGATTACGTAGAAATTCATTCATTTCCGAACTATTTCTCGCGTCTCTGTTTAATTTACATGTAGCTGATCTTGAAGTAATGAACCTGAACATGAATTTTAGATATTTACTTGAAATATTACTTGCAATTAAAAAAGTGACATTGAAGGGACAAAAGACAAAGGGACAAAGCCCTTTTAGAAAGAAAAGTACTCTGTATAGCCTAAAAAGTGTTTTCATCGTAAGCAGAGATCATTTATAAGCTTTAGTGTCGAAATAAAAAGGAGGACCTGCCAACCAGGGGAAATTTTCTCAGTAAAAGATTAGACGCTGCTTCTGTTAGCACTGATTGTCTAACAGTGGCACGTGTATTAAGATGAAAACCATGACCAGGCGGGCGAATGGCTCAGTTTGTTTCAAACGTTTCATTCCATATTTTCTGTTTTAAGGAAAGTTCCCTGTTTTTTTTTTTTTTTTTCAAATTAGCTTATTTCCATATAAAATGTTCAAATATGCCAAATTCAGCACGAAACAGGTTTGTAACGTGAAAAAGAAGCAATTCCAGTGTTTACCCGTCGTATTCAATCAGCGAACACCTCTATGTAGACCTGGGCGCCAGCGACCGCCCTCAGCCAAGGAATGAACCATGAATTAAAACAAGTATAAATGAACTTGTTAGACAGCGTTCCTTCCCTGCTTGTCTCTCGAGTGTAGACATGTATGGAAGTCGCATCGAATATTATAAACCTTTCAAAATGCACTGTATAAGTTTGCCTAGAGACTCACGATCCACACAAATTCTCGGGTGGACACCTTTTTATGCTTTAATATATATTGCAGCATGGAATCATTTGAACTTTGAAGTATAGCAACACATTCGTTTCATTGTTAGTTTATGCGAAAATATATATATAATTAGTTTAAAAATTTGCAGTTGAAATAATAAATAATCTATTATATTATATTGTGTTTCTACGTCTTCAGATTTTGTGACTCATTAAGGCGATTTTCACCGTTCAATCATCTTTGATGTATTTACGACGACTACATTTCAGTTGTAGTTAGTTGGTCAAGCCGAAAATTTGGCTTTTCTTTTTAGCTAAAAAATATCTTACAACCTCCACACTGGACTACTTACTTACACATATAACGTGCTGTTTTTATATTGGTCCTATAGTAACGGTTTAAAGACCATTTTTTTAAATTACAATAACACAACTTTCTTGTTAATAAATTAAAGTAAAACTCGCCCAAGGCCTCTAGAAACATTTTAGTAAATTATCTGTCGGTAAACGTATGAGAATTTTCTTTGGAACACTTGGAACAAAATAAGCAATCTTTTAGTCGTTATTGATTTGCCCTGTAACCTTTACAAACAGCATATTGTAAGTTATTAGCTAGGGTATATCCGAAGACGTTTATTGTCAATGCGAATTAACTCTCAGTAATTCTAAAAAGAAAGCAAATAAGAATAAATGATAGTTTTGTCAAATGAACAAAGCGGTAATAAGCAGTAATAAGTGTTGAAATTTACAGCCTGCTTCATGTGGACACTCGAATGTTTAGTTTTAACTAAGGGATGCTTTCACGCCAGAAGGAAACAAACAGTAAATACTACAACTAATTTAAAATAAATCTTTCCAGTTGAAAGGGAACGTGCAGGGTAGAGCCAGATAACAGACATTACTGTCAAGAAAAGTATTCCTTTAAAAAAATGGTCAAATGCTGCGGAATGTTAGAAACATTAAAATATGGAGTGGACAAGCAGTCAGAATCAATGACCTAAATAAGCCATTCATAACGAAAATAACTTTATTGGCATTGCTCAAGAAACGAATTGTGTTAACAATACTGATTAATATGGAAAGAAACGAAGCTTAGAACTATCATCAGGGAACTGTGTCTGATCGATTATGTAAAAAGATTTTTAAGGAGTCGACCGGGGGGCACTTAGGTATTTTTTTGGGTGGGTATGTGCTGCTAGGGACTCTAAATTGGCACCCCGTTATAAAAAAAATTCCCCTAAAATTGATACCACGTTCTAGAAATGGGCCAATTTTTTATACCCCGTTCTAGGATTCGCCCTAAAACCTAAAACTGATACTCCGTTCTAGGAATGGGCCAATTTTTTTTACTCCGTTCTAGAAAGTTTGTTTTTTTAAATGATATTTCTTTATTTGTTCGACTTATACATCAAATAAATGCTTCTTCATAATCAGCAACAATTTTACGCAGAAGATAAAGCCGTGATTCACAATATTTTTACTTCCCATCTTATCTTACAATGCGATTAATAATGACGCAAAATCTCTCACCACGCACAGAACCACGCTCGTAAGCTAACGATTTTTCTTCTCCTCCCCCGTCCCTTTCTTTTGAGCCCGTCTCCATCTCCCTCGGGTACATTATGGACTCGTTTCAGACTTCCACGCGCCTTTTTATCCCAGATGGCGGAGTCAGCGCTCGCGGCTCGCGCCAAAACATGCCCGCCCTGCACGCTAAAACACAGGGTGCAACAAGAGTACAACAGTTTCCTTGTTAACGCATTGAACCGTATTTTTAAAAGCAATCTGTCCTTGAATAATTTCAAATGGCTGCTTACAAAACTGGAACTTTCGTGCGTTCGAAATATTATACCCTGTTCTAGAAAAGGCCTCTGAAATGGATACCACGTTCTAAATCAAGACCTTCAAAATCACGACCCTGTTGGGCGGCACATACCCGTATAGGTAACGTATGGGAATTTCCCCCCCCCCCCCCGGGAGTGGACATCCCTAGATAAACTGCGCAAACTCTGAACTGTTCCCTTACTTCGAAAACGTAAAGCTATTAATCAAGAGTCAACCAAATACACTGCAATTATCGTTAAGTTGTCTTCAACAAACTAATAATTAAATTTAACAATTTCTTTCACACAGCAAGTTGTGTGTCAATCATTTCAGACCGAAACAGGTTAATCTTACAAAATTAATAGATCTTCTGGTGTTTTGATTCAACAAGCTCTCCGAGTGGCGTTTTTAAGCAGTTTAATTTAAAAAAAACCTTTTGGGGGGCGGAGGCCGGGGAGAGCCTTTGCCCTTTTGCCTCTTCGACAATTAACCGCCCCCACCCCACCCGCCGAGAGCTTGCAATCATTCTACTAAGTTCCCAGCCCTCACCCCCAGCCCAATAAAACTGCCACGACTCTATTTTTTACGCTTCATCATCGCATGCGTCATGTATACGAATTGTGTTGAAAAGAGTCGTAAATAATGATTATCTGCACAAAGCCATGCAGAGTTTTGTTGCAACAAATCTTTTAATCTTGTTAATCCCTTTACTTGACTCTCTGTAATTAAGATGGACATCACTGTTAGGTGTCCGTAGAGAGCTGACTTATGTTTTTTTTTTTGTCGCGCACCTCTGACTCGCGCTCCACGCCAGCCTTACGCTTACCTTTGCTCGAAAGAAAAATGCAAAAAAAGCCTTCTCTTCAGGCTTAAGTGCCAATAGTAGGGGCTTGCGAGGTATAATTTTTATGTCTACTATTAAGCGTCTTAGATCAACACGGCTAGAAATTTCCTATCTACTTTAAAGACTTGCAAATATATTTTTTTGCAAGCTGCCTGTGTCACCGACTGAAAAAGCAACTCCCTCACATAAGGCCTAATCACTTCCAGGAATTCCGACTACAAAGCAGATTTTCCTCAACTTAAAGGACCTGTGTCACGAAATTCAGCCAAATTAGGTATTAAAAAATACCCGTTAAATCGAAGAGAAACATAAAAATAGCCGCTTAAAACATTAAAGGAAGGTTAGAATAACACAACAGATACAACAGATGCCACGGATGGGAAAAACTGATTCGGAAGAAGATTAAAAAGGACTGAAATTAGGGTTTTTGAAAACTGTACAGCCAAACAGTTTTTCAAAGTTTATCTCTGCTGTTTGCAACCTCAAAAATAATGCTTAGGAGACATATTTGTTTGTCTCGAATCTCTGACTTTGTCATTCACGTGTAATTTCTTTACTTACTTTAAGTTTCAAAGCGATTAAGGGCGAGTAATTGGCAAAATTAAACAAAATGATCTGGACTGCCGTGACACAGCCCCTGCAAGTTTTGTTTTAAGGCCCTTTTATAAATGATTTTACTGCGACGGCCTTCTTTACGTCCATCATTAGCTGTGTGCGGTCAAAAACTGTTGAGGAATCACAAAAGCATTAATCCAACCGAGATGGAGTGTCAAAAAAAGCAACAATAAAAAAAAAAAAGAGTACGAAACGTTATAAATTAAAAAATATATAACTTTTAGCAAAATAGAGCCAATAGTCGCCCCTACTAAAAAAAAACGCATTTTGCCTTAAATTGAGCCTAACATTTGTTTTCTGTTGAGTGTTTTTGTGTTGTTTTACCGGCTGTAGTCGATTTCCACCACCCCCCCCCCCCCCCCCCTGCCTCGATATTGTTTGCTCCCAATCCCTCTCAGCAGCTTACCGAAGCTTAATGTCTTTGAATTGTGAATACCCTTTGTTCTAATCAAGAACAAAAAATGCAGTTAAAGGCATCTGAAATCTTGTGATGTTAAGTTCAAGATAAAGTCGGGGGTAGAAGCGGAATCATTTGAATCTTAATATTCATGATTCCTGCCGTTTTTGCTTCGATGATTCATGATTCCTACAATAATTTTCTTCCAGATTCATTATTCACGAAGACTATTGATCACTTATTGACTTAATGATTTTCTCAGTGGCAACTTAGTCTCGTTTTGTACAGTTTCTTCGGCGTTCAAACTTCTACTTCATCCAGACTCGGTATCATCATTTGTTTGGTCTAGGTATGGAGATTTTTTGTAACTGAAAGTTAAGCACCAGGTTACTGGAGAAACAAACAGACTATCAGTCCCGATTTCACGAATTATATAGGGGGGTCCGGGGGCATGCTCCCCCGGGAACATTTTGGAAAATTGGACTCCCGGAAACGCCATACCCTGCATTCCCATTGAACGCAACTAATTCATACGCGTATTTTGTTGAGCTTTTCTCTGAGTCTCGTTATTCATGATTTCGAGCCGAAGGGCAAAGATTCATGATTCCCAAGTTTTTAAAACAAAGATTCAAGATTCATACATGTTTTGTAAGTATGATTCATGATTCATGATTCCGCTTCCACACCCGAATAAAGGTTTCGTTTACCCCTGGCAATGAGTCGTTTATGATGTTCCCTGACAAACTTTTAACAACCTCTCCAGGTTTGAAGACGAACTGTCCGTATGACAAATCTTCGTCGGTGAAATACGAAATGTTGTACAAAGGGCCCTCTGACAGGATGTACCTGAAATGAAGAAGAAACATGTTTGAAATTTGTATTTTACTAAGATAATAATGTTCTCCTTCTTTACTCTCAGACTACAGCTGTATGACATGCATTACCAACGATTCAATTGAGGGAATTTAGTGGGATTAAGGGAATTTGGAGGAAGCAACGTAGCCGAGCGGGAAGAGCGCTGGACTTGTAAGGCTTCCGTTAATCTTAAATAAGAAAGAAAAGGTAATTAAAAGTTATTTCAAACTGCGGCATCCTCAAAACAGCGAGAGGAGAAATCTCCCTGGGTGACCTTCCCTCTCACGTCATCTTTAGTCACAAAAGCCGAGCCACTGGGAAGAACCTCACTCGTAAATGACAGGTTAGCTTGCGGCTGATATCCATACAACCTACTATCAGCATTAGGAAACACGTACCAAGTTTAACAATCTCAACTGTTGGTGGGTAAAAGACAAGGTGAAGTGAATTAAGATACGCATGAACGCGCTCTCACTTTTGAATTCTAAAAAGGTTATATCTACCTTTCAGAGCTTTGAATGGCTGACTTTATGACAGTTAAAATTTGAAAATATGCCGGGAGTAGAACTGAGCAAGATACTATCAACAGAGACATGGATAGTGCTGAAGGAGGAGAAATGGGAGAAGTAAAGGACGTTGACCCCCAAGGTGTATACCTCAGTCACAGACAGCCTCCAGGATAGTAATTTTAGAATTGAAAGAATTGATGGAAAGAGCAACGTCATCCATATCCAGAAGCTAAAATCAGCTTCACTGATTTGAATACACCGGTGTTATGATTACTAATAAGAGTAATGTCATTATTAAAGAAATGTGCTGCAGCATTAATATCTTTCAGACACACTAGTATTTACACACACCATTATTTACGGCTAACAAATTTTGAAGGGAGGGCAATAAAAAGACTGCTCTAGCAGGTAGTTAGAGTAAAGATAAATCACATGCTTTGTAAATGACCACTAAAGGGACAGGATTACCAGTGGATTTTTCATCAAAAAGCAAGCATATGCCAGCTAGCCACGGATTGATAATTCATTATCTACAGATAATTCATCAGACCTCACCAATGATTGATCACTGAATTTATATCCTTATAGTTGGAAAACAGTTGCTTTCAATGACCAAAATGCCAAAAAAAGTTGCCGAATCATTAACACGTTATGCTTGCCCTTAAATACTCTATTCAATATTAACAATAATAATACATACATTAGTTTAGTTCAAGAGTAATGGTCCTATTTGATTTGGTCCACTTCACAGTTAACAAGTATCTTTGCTAAATATCCATTGAGCAATATATTTACATTGACATTTAGTTTTTTGCTTTTTGTGTTATTTTCAAGTCAGAAAATATCCCATTTTGATAAATAAAATTATAATCACTTTTTTAGAAGATGATTTAGACAATCAATTTGCCACTGTGCTATACTTCAAAGTTCTATTCTCATTGGCACAACTCATTTGTAAGTTATTGCAGTATAATTTTCACACACTTCTCGGTTTTTTCATTGTTTTTTTTTAACAATTAATATCAAATTAAAATAACTTTTTCTTCTTTTTACAAAATTAATTACACCTGATAATTTCTAAATAATGAACAGTTATTGTTAGTTGTTACCTCCATTTTGCTATCACTGATACAAAGCATGTACATGTGTGTTTATAGCCAGTACTCATTAGGAATAAGAATGAATGGGATGCATAGAAAGCAATCTAATCATTGTGTTTGGATCTTTTATCACTCGAAATCGGATCAGGCACACTTCCAAAGCACAGCACTGGAACTGGCACTTTAACCTTTGATCAATATTACCGGTACCCACACTCTTCAACCTTAGGTTATTACTAATTCTAACATTCCAATCACATCATTTTTTTATTCAGCATGAAATTGTGTTACAAAATCGTTGGTTTAAGTACGATCGAGTGAATAATATTTTTTTGTGTTATCCAGTCCGGTCAAGCAGTCCAATCGAGTTGTTTTTCACTTCCAGACAAAGCTCTTAAATGGATATCATCATTAATAATTTCGCTACTAGTGTCGATCAGACATTCATCATCCGAGACAGAGATATCGTGTGCGTAGAAGGGTAATACACTCCCAACACATTTATGGCTGATCCACTGTTCAGGGGTTGTGGACGAGGCGTGCTTCACATTTGTTTCTTGACTGCATTTAACATGCGTGAATTCAAAACAAATGGAGCAAACGCAGCGCTTATGATTCTTTGCTACCGGCTTCTTACACTGACTGCATTGGGGAGCAGTTTGCTTTCTGCTTGTCGTTGAAGGCCCGCTAGTTTCCGGGCCAGCACTTGGGTTGACGTCGCCACATTCTAACAGGAAGGTAAAGGTAGCCATAGAATTACTTTAATAAGCGACCCTATTAGATGACCATTTCTTTCGGTTCGCTCCTTTGCTACGCCTTGTTGAATTAATAGTGCTGGCATTATTACTACTGTCCTCAGGGACGACAAAGGCATTGTAGTTGCCACGGTCGCTGTGGGCCTTTTGGACATCAGTGACATCTGAGAGTATGCAAGTACTACTGAGAAACGTTGATTTACGCCGCAAATGATGATTCTGGTTTGACTCAAGCTTTCAAAAAAGGATCCCTTGACGCTTATGCAGCCTCTCGTAGCTTCACTTTCCCTTAGATAGTTCGAAGCGAGAAGAAATACGGCAAGGACTGAATACGCAGCGCGAAGAACCATGACCGGCGCCCATCATGCATAACAGTACTACAGTAGTAGAGTACTACAGTCAAGTGTTCAGGATTAAGAGGGCCATTCACTGCGGATAAAGGTAATGAAAATGGAATTATCATATCTATTCCTGTAGGCTGCAGTGGTAAGCAACAGCTTAAATATCGCTTTCTTTTAACCTAGACGCTTCTTTAGGGAAAAGTACAAAATGTGAGAGTGATAAACATCCAGGCAGTATCGGGGCTTGCATTTCTTTGAACAATTCCAACCGTTTTCGTTTAAAGTTTTTTTGTTTGTTTTCAGGAACATTGTCTTCTACATACAATGTAAATGTGAATAATAAAAACATTGAAAAGTGAAAAGAAAAGCGCTAAAATTACTCTAAACTCGACGCTTATTGAATAAGTAAAATCTCTTTCAAATAGATGAAACGTAGAACCTAGAATTAAAAAATACGTCGTCTTATGTCTTCACTGTGGATAAATAAACATTGATCCTTTGTTTAGCGCCTTGGTATTGTGCCTTGGCTATATGCTTTTTGGTACAAGTGGCTTGTGAAATAATTAACAACTGATTCGATGTTACCGTGTGTCTGCTGTGGGGGGGGGGGGGGGGGACAGGGGGGCGGGAGCCCGGGAGAACAGGGGGCGGGAGGGGTACGGGAGACGGGAGAAGAAAGGGTGGGAGGCGGGATCTCTACGATGGCGGGAAGCGGGAGAGAAATTCAAAAAGGCAGTCAAAGAAACGAACCCAACAACGTTTCTTGACTTCCATTTTACGTTTTCCGAGGCTTAAAGCAAAATTTTATACACGAGAAAAGTAAAAAAACGAAAATCCGTGCTCGGGATAAAAACAAAACCGCATTACTTCCTGTGAAATTGGAAACCTTTCCAAGTCGCTTGCATCATAGGACATGAATGAGATTGCATGACATATGTACATGTGTGTCGACTGTGTCAGTCGTGTCAGTGTCTCGTCTGTCTTGCTAGATGTCGAAATTCTCCGTAAGGACGACAAAGCGAGTCAGGTCAAATGTCGTCAAAGATGATCGGTCTTAGTATTTTTCGGCTTGGTGGGGAAAAATCCGTCCATGGAAGACCTTCCTGGTAGCTCGCTCCTTACGACTGTAGTTCACAAAACACTGTAATGTTCCCTGCTAGCAGAGGTTTCTCATGACGAGGCAAAAATGAGAGAATGCATGGAGAGAGACCTCTGCCGGCTTCCGACGCGTTTTCTATCACGCATGCCCTCGCGTTTCCTTAACAACCAGTGACGTTTTTGTCATGTGCGACACAACCCATAGAACCGCGGTTTGCGCGCGAAAAGGAAAAAAGGAAAGCTGAAAGTCTAGAAAAGACGGTGAATGCCTTTTTTGTGGATTACAATTCAAAAAAGAGGGCAAATCACTTGGAGTTACCTTTGTATCGGCGGTAGAAACAGAAATACTGAAACTTAGCAGAACTAAACCTCGGCGTGGAATAGATTCATTGACGATATTTTCTCGTTTTGGATAACTGAGAGGAAAGAGATTGCTGAATTCATTACTCTTCCAAAGAGGCATCACCCTACAATTAAACTTACGGCTGAAATATTTGATAAAGAGATTAACGTTCTGGATACACTGTTTACAAAAGCAAGAGATTTCACAACCAAGGAATCCTTGACATCCGCGGGCGAAGCCCTTAGACTTCTGAGAACTAACTCCTCAGCTAAATCTTTCTATGAGAACATCTACAACGTCAAAAAACGCTTTCGCGCTAGAGGTTACCCTCACAAAAAAAATCCTCCGATTGGGGCTTGGGGCCATTTTTACTCCCATGAGAAACTGAAAACAATGCTTATGCAAAATTTTGGGGTGACAACCAAAGAGCATTATGGTATGTTACGGTATTTTCTGGAGTGGTCAATTCTCGTTTATGAGTCATGGTTGGCCTGTCAACACCTTCCATTGTGGGCTCAATAATTGTCATTGTTCAGACTAACAGGGCACGCGCATTACACATTAAACGAAAACGGTTTTGAAACCGGTAAGTTTCCAGCAGAAATCTGGTCGGCGGCTTCATCAAACAACGCTTCGTAAGCCGGCAGAGGTCTCTCTCCTTTCTCTCATTTTTGCCTCGTCGTGAGAGACCTCTACTTGCAGAGAAACTGTAATGAAGATTTTGCCGCGTGGTGTAAACTTGTGTCGAAGGAATGCCGCTTCAATGATCGCGCTGGAAAGTGCGGAGTGGTTCGATTTACAACACAATTTTTTATTTTGGACAAGGCCAAAGCACTCCCTATATTAGAATCTGAATAGGGAGTCAAACAGCGTGATTTACATGATAACGGGAGAAACACAATAAAGGGCGGGAGTCGGGAGACAAAGGGACAAAAACGTATGGGAGGCGGGAGAACGGGGTACGGGAAGCGGGAGATTCTGACCCCCCTGTCCCCCCCCCCCCCCCCTCTCTGTTAAGTAAAAGCACACACTCAGATAGCACTAAAACGTACAAAGAATAGTGTGTCACTGATGTTTTTAACACATTTTGGCGACTCTCTGTGATCTATTACTGAACAGACCCACGACATCATGAAATCAATTTGTGTTATACAATGAACAAAAAAGACAAATTTCCCTCGTAGCACTTGGTTGTTCGAGCATTTGTGCCGGTTCAGGGATTTTCCAAGTGAGAAACGGCTTCTTCTTTTCCTAATTACCTTATTTGTAAACAATTGAACCTAGACGTTTTCCAAGGTGTTCACTTCCTCAAAGTAAATGAAGGAGTAAACATTTTCAATAGTGCGCGCATCTCTTAGCGATTAATCACACGATAACGATAACGATTTCTTCCAGTTCACGTATTTTAAAGTCGCTAAGAAATGTGTATTTTCGCTTCGGTTTCTCTCTTTTTTTTACTTTCTAACAGCTTCGTAAATGACCTTTTCTCGAATGCCTTTCTTGCTAAATCCACGATAATTTCGCTAACATTTTTAACCCGCGCACTGGGTTGGAAAAACACACATGAAACAAGTTTACCGAGGCGTCATTGGTGAGTCTGTACTCTAACAGATCATGTGCAGACTACTCGCAGCGTACGTAGCTTTCAATACATTAGAGCAATGAATAATACATAAATAACTGCAGATATGAAATTAAATGAATTGTTAATACAATTATTGTAAGAAAAAGTCTGAATGTATTAGGATTTCAAAGGGATTCAAAAGTGGGACCTATCGATGTGATGACCTTGAATAAGCCTCGAGGATTCTGGCTTTGGGTATACAAGCCATGGTCTCATGTGTTGTGGCTGATATGTTCTTGTAGAAAGAAGTAATGTTTAATTATATATAGGAAATAAAACATGATGTGCGGATACTGCCGGGCTCAAGTTTTCATCAAGTTTCAAAGTTTTTATCTCACAAAAAAGTTGTAATAAAACAGGATGAAACAAATTCTTAAGTTTGCGGGAATTTTGTTTCACAATTCCTCCAGATTCCAAACGGTTTTTTTCTGTTCACGCGAATCGTGGCAAAATGTCAAAAATTAGTATTAATACCACCGTTTAATAGCAAAAGTGTTCGAGTGCTACTGATTTAAAAGAAAAATATACTTGATGATAATTTCTGAAAGGTCAATACGTACTAGAGTGTTGAATGATTGCTTTGCCCTTTTCTTACTCTATGATTTACATCTTTTATTTATTTTATACCAACTTGTCCAGCGACCAGGCAACCCAGCCCATTGACAGGTGTCATCACAAGACCCAACTTCCCCGCAAACAACCCTGATGCAGTAAACTGTTCTTGAACTATAATCAGGCCAGCCACCAATTACAAAACCATTTTCAAGTTCTCCGTTTTCAGTCTGGCGGACTTATTCTCCCTTAATTACTTGAGGTTCCGTAGAAAAAAGGATTTTCCTGTCCTCGTACCTACCCACCCACCTC
This sequence comes from Porites divaricata, assembly GCA_038088405.1. NCBI lineage: Eukaryota > Metazoa > Cnidaria > Anthozoa > Scleractinia > Poritidae > Porites > Porites divaricata. Next base: position 17,533,599 of record JBBMOI010000008.1, on the reverse strand, counting down.
CTCTCAAAACGTTCTGTGGGAACAGCTCAAGTAACTTTGAATTCTCAGAAGACTATGACGTCATCGTTAATTTTCATTCCAACTCTGTTAAAAACAGCAAAGGGTTTCATCTGACTTATGCATTTGTACAGAAACCCTATCTTCCGCTATCTACGCAGCTCCGACTTCGCTGCCTTTGTCAACCCCGACCTCGTCTTCACAGCGTGAGTGAAATATTCTTTTTTATTAACAGAAAGAGAGAGTTTTTAGTAAGAAAGCATAAGACCTCCTATAAATAATCCTTTTTTAAAATGCCCTGCTTTTTTATCTGTCGAAAGACTGCTTTAATGGCAAAAACACTGCGACCGCGCCCTCTTAAAGGGAAGTTACTTGGTGTTATATTGCTTTACTTATAACGTATTTTACAATAAATTTTCACAGGAAGAATATGAAAGTTAAAACTTCAAATTAATTCCCCGTGAAGGTCTATTGTTTAAGGTTAGTTGTTTTTATTAAACTGGGGTTGCACTTTTGTACCTGGCTACACAAGATGATTCTTTTAATTATCTGTGACTAATGTTTGTTTTTTAACGCTTTTTTCGCAGCCAAATGTCATTCAGGAGTGGAGACGCTAAAAGGCATGAGCGGTATCATATCTCATTACTCCACCCGTGCTGTCTACCTGCCACATAAATTGTGCCTGGCTTAATACAATACCTCCACAATACCGCGTGAAACTCACGTTCGTATTGTTTGACGTGAAGCAGTGTACGTTGTAGCTGTGACCATGTGATGGTGAGAAATGGTAATACTATGTACAGTACTCAACTTGGCAAGTTCTGCGGCGCCAGGAAACCGTCGCCCGCGCTAATATCAAGAGGTCGATACGCGATGATTACCTTCAAAAGGGGCAGTAACCCGGCTGGAAAAGGTTTTGTTGCGTCTTACGTGGCTGTGGACTCAAATGAAAGTGAAAAACGTAAGTTAATTCGTAGAAAATTATTGTGCTTGCATTTTGGGGTGGGTTTCTTCCTTACGAGATATCAGGAATGTACCTTATCACAAGCCGAGGTCAAGCCATAAGAAGCCATAAGCCATTTAATTTACTTATCGTAAATCCTGCCACTTTTTAATTAAATCCCCGTATCTACCGTTTGCTCGCTTCCATTAACTATAGAAAGCTGAGGAGACTGAAAATCTGTGTTGATAAAACTAAGTAGAGCCTTCACGTCCTAGGCGCCCCCGTTAGCGCGAGAAAAGATAACATTTTATTAACGGTTGGCTTCTGTTCACTGCAAGGCTCGTTCTTACAAAGCTGATTTCCTCCCTGCCTGTGATCCATACATTAACCTAATTTGTTCGATGAATGACTGGAACTCTCAGTACTGAGTTTCAGCCACCCGCAAACTCAAAGAGATTTAGTCGGCCTCCCAGATAATGTTCACACGTGTCGCTTGGCTTATTACTATTACATGTATTCTGTTTCAACGTAACCCTTTCTTTGCAAGCGATACTAAACAACGCTTGAACAGTAACCAAATGAGGTCCGTGTATTGAGTAAATAAAAAATCTACGTATATTACCTAATTACCCGTCGTTTTTTATCCCCCGTTTAAGCTCCCAATAACTAAAATTAGATCTCCCACGGTTTCGAATCCTACGAACAGACAAGATTACCTAACAACTCGAACCAAAAGAACTTGAACCTGATTCTCGCCATGAAAAAGCTTGATGTTTAGGCTTTCTCGAACTTTGTGTGTGCGTTTTTGTTTTTTTTTTTTAAGAATCTAGTTAACAAAAGTCAACTTCAGTTTAGTTAAAGAGGTAGTACGTAAATTACTCATTTGTTCATTATTCAATCTTACGCGCTCTAAACCCCTACTGACAGTTCTATGTAATCAAATTCAATTAGTGAGATGTCCCCACTTCAAGCGGCTCCATTCAAAGCCTGTACCTTGAAGGATACCCTAACAACATGATTTGTACATGGCTGATTATAAACTCACTTTCAAACTTCATCACTTTTAAGTTCACTTTCATTGACCTGAAAAATGACGGAAATTGTCCCTATGATTACGTCGAGGTCCGTGATGGTAACAGTGTAAACAGTCCTCTATTAGGAAAGTTCTGCGGCCGGCTCAACAGTTCTATCGTTATTAATGTCAAGCTCAAAGTACTTCTGGATCAGATTTCACAGATAGAGACAGCAGTACATCTAGAAAGGGAGTTATGGCCTTGTTTGTCTCCAGATGTTCTGCCGCTACTGAGAGCACTCCATGGAATCACTGGACAACAAACAGGCAGACTGAAAGAGGAACAGAAAATGTAGAGAGTGATTACTTAGAATAGACATCTAATGATCATTTTCTTAAAAAAAAAACCTCACCTAAAGTTCCATCCAAACGTTATCATTATGAGCGTGTTATTTGTTGACATAACAATGTTGAAATGTTGTGACAACTTTCGTTTTGTTTTTGTTTTTTGTTTTTTTCATAAGCGAGCCTCTGCTCATCCTCGGAGACCCAGGGGCAGAAAAGGCGGAACGAAAGTTTTCAAGTACGACCGAAAGAGCCCCCTGGGTACCGACTCTCACCGAACTATTTCCAAAAATTCAAGCGGATGCCGGCTCCTGATTGGGCACAAAAAATGCTTTGTATTATTGTGCCCAATCGGCGAACAGTTTCTCCTGAGGTCTTTTCGTGAGTTCGTACACGACGGCTATTGTCCCGCCGCACTTGCCCGGTTCGTTCACCAAGCTTGTGTTTGCAAGGGAATTTTTATTTTCTGCTTTCCTAACCAGAAACGAAGGACCTACCGATGAGTCGAAAAAAAGTTTGGGATGCTATCAGCAGGAGCAATTAAATTTGGCCCGAATGTTCTGTTTTTGACGGATCACAATGTATCGTAAATAATAGGAAGTTTAAGATGCGGCGGCGACGAGAAAGTCAAATAAGCAATAGCTTGACAAGGCAAAACAACAATTTTGCACGTGCATCACGCCTTTTTTGTGCATTTCTTTGCCGTCAACTGCACGTGAAAATGCCTAATTTCACTTTTTGTGAAGGACACAAACAAGCAATGACTAAATTCATTCTCTTCATGAACTTGGATATGGTTGATAGAAATTCAGCTCCCGAAGAGTTCGCTTGCATTTGGCAAAGTAGGTGAGTTGGAATAATCACGTTAGAGACCGAAAAAAATATGATCTCACTTTTCCATGCGACGTTTCCGTCGTGGTATCTTTTAAAAAACTCTCTATAAATAAATTTACGCAAGACGTGGCCGATGCAAGCGTGAATCCGGGTTCTATATTGTGTTTCTTTGTTTTACGTCACCCGTGAGTGTAACAGGTGCTTTCTCCGAGGATGAGCCGTTGTACGCTGAAGCTTGTATTTTTGGAAAAGCGTCTTTAGTTTTCGGGCAGACAGTATTTTGAAATCAGATGGGGATTTTACACCAAACTGAAAGTTTCCTGACTGCGTGCATATCTTTGTTGCATGAGCCAAACAACAGGAGGGCATTTTGCATGCGCATGCGTGCATCCGCCGAACGGCAATAGCGTGGGCGCATCAAATCTGATGGCGGGAAATCTAAAACTCGCGTAAAGGTACGGTCCTTTTAAAAGCCATTTCGTTGGTGCTTTGAATACCGTCCTTTCCTACAAAAAATATTTTCCATGACAAAAATCGGACGCGCTTTCTACGCGGATTTTTCACTTGTAGATTTTTCAGCAGTAGGTTTTCTTGGCCCTTTAAAGACTTTCAAGACTCAACGCCAAAAAGTCATGTTCCTGTATAAGTCGGATTTTCACTGGCAAAGCAATGCATTTCTTTGGTTTGATTTCCAAACTCGTGGTTTTGCTTATCAAGGAGGAAATGCATGGTAGCAATGTTCAGCTGCTTTAATACTAAACAGCGAAAAAAAAATTTATCACGCGAGGTTTATTTATTAGCGCGATGTCCCATATTAAACTGATCACGGAGACACGCGTTTATATATGCCACAAAAACATGAAATCTATGGGTTTTTTAACAGTTTTTCGAAACTTTTTGCGGAAAATTTTAGAAAAAAATATTCTACAGGAAATGAAGAATGGATTGAGTTTAAGACAGCAACAAGTACAAGTGATTATGTACTGCATAATCACTTGAGAATTTCATAAGCGCCGTTGCAGACAAAACGAATGCACATACCCCGAAAAAACGAACAATACTTTTATTTTTCTTTAACTCTAAAAGAAACAGAGATTTTTCCCAAGCTACTATTTTGAAGCGACTCTTGAGTAACAGCTCTCTGTGTTCCACAATTGATTTCTTGTTATCAATTGTATTTGATGACAGTAGTGATCCACTCAAAATAGAGAATGGCCATCACTCCATAAATCTAACTGATGATGTTGTTCACCTTCAAATCCTGTTTAAACGTAAGACAGGAAGTTTGTTAAAGGGGTGCATATAATGCTGTTTCCTCAAAAAATAAATACTACTGCTAGAGGACCCAAATGAGCTGGGATACGACAACAAACATGGCACAAATAGATGGATGAATTTGTCTGTTATTAATGTTTCTGTTGGGAGCTTTTTACTGTATCCAGATGAACCCCTTATGTAAGTTGTACATCATGGAAGAATTATCAAGCAGAAACTGATGCATTAAACAAGAATGTGGTCCAATACAGAGGAGAAGCTGGTCTCATTCAACATCCCTTGTGAATAAAATGCCTCATAAATTAGCATATCAACAAATGTAGTATCCACAAAATGGTATCATTTAGGAATAAATGCAATTTTTTGCAACAGAAGCCAGATTCATTTAAAAGGTGTATTGATAACGTTTCATTTAGTGCTATTTTGGGGTTGGGGAGACAGGCTAGATTTTCTTTAAAACGCCAGAATGTTATATTTATTTGCATAATCAAATGTAAACAAACAGTGTACCTTCAAAATAAGGTGGAAAAAATCAGAATTTAAACCGATTGCTGTAATTTTTTTCCTTTGTATAACTAAATGATAGAATATTCTTATTTTCAAAACACAATCTTACTCGCATCATTATATTGATTTAAATTTATAGTTGAAGTGCGTGTATTTTATTCCTCGACGAAGACGTACCGGTGAAGAGGGCTAAAATTACTGCAGAAGGCGATTTTTCACAACCTTCATCAAAGCGCCATTCATTCCCGGAAGTATTCATAGTTTCATTAATCATTAACTTAATTTGGGGAGAAAGGCAAGATTTCGAGATAAACAAGCCAGCGAAAGGCCAGGGTGAAAAACAGTTTCAAGGCAGAATGGACACTTAATTAACCACTGTATTCCTGAAACGATTAAGTTAGATTTTAAAGTTATGCTGTTGAGAAGAATTAAGTATCTATAGGATAATTGTTTAACGAAAAATTATCACACTGACCTTTTCCTCCTGCTCAAAAAATGTGCGCGAAATGTTAGGTCGTAAGAACATTCAGCCGCTATCTTGTCTTCGATGTACTGTTTTACGAAAGGAAAGACTGTCTTCTCAAGGGCGACAGCGAGGCTACAGTAAACTCACTTTCATCGTAGAAATAGCACGATACGTTGAAGAACACGTTTGTGGAAAGTAGCACCCAATACACGTCATTCAGCTCCAGGAAACAGCCTGCAAATGCTGGTACACAATTTACTGAAAATAATTTACTGAAAACAATTTACTGAAAATGCCTCTGTGGTACTTCAACAGCCCATATTGACGCATGCGCACACAAAATGCCCTCCTGTTGAGCCTTCACCGGCGAAAAATGTCTGATTGGTCGTCGCGCGACCACGTGACATTGCCAAATTCAAAATGGCGGCAATTACCTCCATACTTTTTTATTTATTCCAGACATTCCAGTGGAAAGAAGGTTAATTGCGGCTTAATATGAGTTGCAAATGCACATCGGATATTTTTAGAATAGCCTAGACTTTTTATTATCCTTTTTCACCTATTCCTATGGGATTCGTTTCCTGCGATGCTCGCGATTTGGCCGGTTTTCGGGATTCAACTTCGGATCACGAAGGACAACAATGTTTCTGAAAAAAGCAGGGTCACCAGAAGGAACGGCCTTTGTTCACAGCTCAATGCAGCAGATAAATAAGACACTATGGGTCCTTTGAAATTGCTTTGACACCTGGTAGTTATTTTATTATTATTTTTTCCCTAAAAGATAAAGAAAAAATACTTTTTCTCCAGCTACACTTTCCAATTTACAAAAAAAGCTTGAACATGAGCTAAATGAACTTTAAGTGTCTGCATTCAGTCTTTTCATTGAGAACGGGTGCAATTTTAATATCAAAACTTTAAAGCCGTCTTTGACCGAGCAAGGCTTTTTTTCTTTTCAATGGTTATTGTGCTTGATCTGCAAAAGATAATGAAATTTTTAAAATAAGGGCAATACTAAATACTATACTTTAAAAAGAAGAGAACTTTGATTCAGGTGTTAGTTGGAAAAAATACTGATTATATTTTTTTTAGTATATGAAGGTTAAAAAAGTGATGTATATAGTCTAAAGTGCTACAAAGGAGTAAAAACCCAGATTTTTCCATAAATAAATTTTATTGACACTGTCAGGGACATGTGCTTTCCTTGAGTACACATTTTTTCGTTAAAAAATCTTGTTTGTGAGGCTGCACTTTGTTTGATGCAGGATCAATCAATCTTTTCTGAAGAGAAATGAAAAGTAAAGTATGTTAACATGTCAGATACTTCATCACTGCCTTAGCCAACAACTATAAGAAGAAACTGAACTTCAAATCAAAAAACAAAGTGAAAACTACTTCACCCTGAAACAACAACCACTTCAAATATATATCACATCAAATTCATGCAAAATGTAGACCTGATGAGAAGTTTATAGGAATAGAAACAAACGATAATTACAATGAAACCATAATTTTTGAATGAGATCTGTGAGTGTCCTCTCATAATTCTGACAGAAGATCAAAATTGGAAACTTCACATCCTACACAACTGCATTCATCAACTTGATCCAACGAAAATTTCATTAAGACTCAAAGTTTACTCCAAGCTTTAAACTCCTGTAAGTTTAATTTGTGATGATTTTTTTTTTCTTGGAAAGAACTTCTGAATACTTAGTAGCATGTTAACTCCGTCATTCATTTTATAACTTGGCTCCCAAAAAATTTAAGCCAAAAACAATGCATATAAAAACAAAAGCATTCACAGAAAAATTACCCTGTTCATCTCCTTCCAGGATCCAATTTTCAAGCAATGAAGCACCCCCCACTGAAAGCCTTGTGTGCAAAAATTTAGTACTAAAAAAATGTACACGGGGAAAATCATGTCCGTAAGTACGGTTCCTAACGAGGAAAGTAACAAGTAACTGGTTGTGTGTATAATCCCAAGTCAAATTTATGAGCAAAATAATCTAAACTATAAAATTGCAAGCAGTTGAGCACATTGTAAACAGAATTTTTTTACAAATCAAAATGTTGCTGGACCTATCGAACTGTAGCTTTAAGACGGTCTAAGCATTTTAATGAAAACACTCTCACATTTTCTCATTCGACAGTTCGGATAAAACTCAGATTTCTGTAACATACAAAGCTGTAATAATGTGCCACAACAATGAAATGTGCACCGATCGACAAAATCACGTTAAGAACTACGCACTTTAGAAAACTGCCGCAACCCGGCCGCTTTCGATCCACTAGCCACAAGACAATTTACACAGCAAGAAAATGGCTAAGAACATTTCTTTTGTACCGAGTGACACGAGATTAAGCTGAACCAAGCGTAAGCTTATTTTTCTGCTATAAACAGTGTAAACACACGGAGATTTAGCATCTAAATATAGTTATTCGAGCAACAAAGTACAAGATAAGTCATATTAACAAAACAAAGCCCAAAAATGTCTGTCCCTCTACTTTTTTTTGTTGAATCCGTGATAGGAAACTCGAACTAAACAACAAAAACATTTTGGATAGCGATGTAATACGCTCTTCGATCAACAGTCGAATGTTAAAGTCGAATTTTGACACAAAAACGGGATACACATTTAACAAAACTGTCGCTTCCGTGCCACTCGGTACAAGCTTATTTATATACCAAAACAAAGTCCAATAATTTTTCTTCCACTACTTTATAATTTCTTTTTGTACCGAGTGGCACGGAACATGCAGTAAACAAGGAGAGTAAAAATTACCCACCTTTTCGGCCTGTCTTCCACATGCAAATCAGCGATCTCAACGTCAACAAAACTGAATCAGACCATGCCACTGCGATTTTTCGCCAGTTCCAGGACGCTATATTCTCTAGAGTACACATCTCCGTCAAAAGTTCGACCAAAATAATTTTTGATCTCTTACAGTGGCAAGAAATTGCAACGTTGTCACTGCCAAAAAAAGCTGCCATCGCTTCTTTCATCTCAACAACATTTCGCGGGCATTTTTGCCTCGGAGCCAATGACATTGCCCGAATTCGATCACGTGCTATTTTTTGCAGAGCATGCGTAGACATGTTTCGCCGGTGAAATGTTGAGCCCATTCTCGTCCCCAGAGCCCGTCGTTTCTTGGTCACGTGGTAGGGAAATATGGAGTGCCATTACCGCCAAAATTCAGCTATCGTTGCTTTCGTAAATGGTGCCTCCAATTTTGTTTATGGTGCCTTCGTTTTCATAAATGGTGCCTCTGTTTTCGTAAATGGTGCCTCCAATTTTGTTTATGGTGCCTTCGTTTTCATAAATGGTGCCTTCGTTTTTGTAAATGGTGCTTCAAATATTCAGCAGTCTGGGAAAGACTCTCTGGTGACTTAACCGAGGAAAACTGGGGCTCAGTGTCAAAACGGCGGACTCCTTAGCCTGTCGTCGCGGTCTTGTTACAGGAGAAATTGCAAACATTTGCAACAGTTTATAGAACTATAGAATACCAGTCTATTTAAAATGTTCAAAAAATGCCAAGGCAAGCACCGTTTTTGCATGTTTCCTTGAGCCTGTGTCAGAGTTTGGTTTACCATCCCGGGTACGCTTTGAAAATGTTGGAGTTTCCATGTTCATGCTTCATGAAGTGACCACGTGCACAGTGGATGCGGTTGTTCTACAGTTGTTCTACAGCAGCAAGAGGTGACACTAATAAATGACTGGTTTTACAGGGTTTCCAATTATGTTTTTTAACACTCACGAACTCGCGAAAGGTGAGTGGTTTTTGGAATTTATAAGTCACAAAACCATCTTCTAGCTCTAGCATATTTGCAAGTGGGCATAAATTTCCTCCAGTAGAAAGATGCTGTTGAAGAATTTTGTGGCAAAAAATGCATGCATAGATTTAATCTTTTAAGAAAGAAAGTGTCTGTGCGTAGAACCAAATAACCGCATTTTATCTGCATGTTTACACTGTACTTGGTAAAAAAGGAGGGGGGGGGGGGGGGGGGTTCGGATCAGTGACGTCACACTTATCATCCTTCTATATTTTATGAAAAAAAATACCACCAAAACCCATCCATGTTCCTACTATGTGGGTACAGTTGGTTTCTAATGTTGTTGTAAAGAAACAGAAAATAAAATCAGGGAACTGTAACAACAGGATTCATCACAATTTAATCAACAGTTTGATTCCAGGTCATTAGAAAAAAACTGAAACTAAATGGCAGTGCCTTTAATTGACTATAATTTTGTTATAATGAGAAAGACTATAAAGCAGTCAATATCTTCTTAAAAATGCACAAACCCGTGTTATAAAGAACTTTTCTTTGTTTAAACATCATAACTAATCTGGAACAGTCTACCTTTCAGTAACATAAACAAAGCTGTATCTTTTTTAATCACTTACACAAAACTGTAATAATTTTAAAGTTGTGCCATTCCCTGCAACATGAAACTTAAACACTTTCAAAGAGCCCAATCATTTGGCAATGGAGTTGCAGAATGTTTTGAAGAGGAAGCCATGCCAGCACTTATTGCATCCTTTGATTGCCAGAATTCTATTTCCAAGGGCTTTTGTTCTGGAAGGACATGTAACAGTGAAAATGAGAGTACCAAAAACAGTGTTTTGTTTGAATAAATCCATTGTTGTTTTTTTTCGTTTTTTTTTTTTGTTGTATGTGCTACGAGAAGTTTTGCCTATAAAGACTATGAGTGTGGAACAATTTTTTGTTGCATGCTTTTAGGAAATAAAATTCTTCACCACAGGAATACCACGTCCAGCATGAAAGCAGGGCACCTTTTTTCCCTCTTTTCCACAGTACAGTTGAAGGAAAAACTGCAAGCAATAATTTTTTTTCTGTTTTTCGTACCGCATCAGGATAGGTGGAAGTTGAAGTTATCTTTCAGATTCTCAAGATTGTTATGTAATAATGGAAGAACCAGCTGCCCATGTACCTCTCCCCTTTTGTCCCATAAGTCAAATGTTTGGACCCCTGTTGGACTTATTACACCATATTCCTCTCAGTGTGTATTAAAACATGCAAACATTAAATTTAAACTAATGATCCAACATGCCGTAAATGGATGTTAAATACTAGTGAATGCCTTCCCACTATTATCACAAACTGCTTGAAGTGCAGGCCAGGAAGGTGTCCTTGTCAGGGAAACTTCTTGGCAAGGTTACATTCTTTGTGCAAGTAGAGGAAAAAATGGAACCAGCATCCTCATATTCGATCCTGATCCTTCCTAAACCAAACTCTGGTAAGCAGGGTGCCCCAGTAGCAAAGGTGAGGAATGCCTTTAGAATATCTGGTGTCGCACCAACTATGAACTCAGTCATGTGCTCTATGATGGTTTTTTTCAGGATCGCTCATCTCTGATGGAAACATCAATATTTCCTTGATGTCAGAACCCTTCATTTCCTTTTCTCCTGCCACAAATAGCTCTTTGAAAAGCTCAGGATATACTTGCATTCTGGACCCAAATCCCAGAGTCTGAAGCCCTTCCCTTAGTTGATCTAAAAGTATTTTGGGCTTTCCAATGGCATCATGTACAATAAGGCTTTGGATCACTCGCATTTTGTTATCATTCTGAAAGACATTCACAGAACAACAATAATACAGTAAGAAAGTGGTCAACGACCTGTAAGTTGTAGTTGTAGGTAACAATATCCTTGAGAAGGAGATTGCAACATTTGCATGTACATGGAGGTAAAACCATTCTCTTCGTGAAAACATATGCACCTGTCCCAAGCTGGTCAAATGATAGATAGTGCAGTCCATAATTAAAGGTGTCATAAGGGGCATCAATTTCAAAAAAGACTACTCTTTTATCTATAACAATGATTCAGACTTTAGGTATTTGAAAATTATTTTTTATTAGTTGTCATTTTATCCAATTTATGTAATTTGTAAGGATCTGTATTTTAGATATTTTTAAATTTATTTTGTTGTATAGAATACTTATTTTTAATCTGTTTCTCACTGTTTATTTATTCACTGGATGGTGATTTAACCAGTGAATAGGGTTAATCACCTTTTGAGCAACTGGGGCCTGATCTAAAAAAATATTTATTTTTGCTTCTCTTCTTTTAAACTGTTTGGTGGTTTTTTTTATTATTTGTGAATTTCACTTCACTGTCGAGCAAGCTTGAAAGTGTTTTTCAATGGCTTCTCTCCTGATCAGACATTGAGTGTGTAAGTTTTAAAGTACTTTTCTATCACTATCGAGTTTTCACTATTGTTAATAAAATGCTGTTAAAATTAATGCCGATCAGTTAAGGTTTCTGTGGAGCTGCCCACCTACCCCTCCCCTAACCCAACATTAACACTAACTTCTCACTTTAGGCAAAATGTTAGGTTAGGGGAGGGGAAGGTGGTCATAATCCCAGAAACCTTGACTGACCCAATAATGCCATCACAACATTTACAAACTTACAGTTAATGTCATGGAAAGTCCACTCTCTGAGAGAACACTGGTCGTCTTCTCTTTGTCAAGTTCAGGAATGTCGGTCGTTTTGCCAACGAGTCATTTCGCCAACGCCTCTAGTCAGTTCGCAAACGTGTAGAAGTCGGTTCACACACATAAATAAAGAAACTTCAAAGTGGCAGTCTGTTTGCATCCAATCAATCGACTTGTAGTCAGTGTGGTGCGTCGTCCACTTTCCATTTGATGATGAAATACACTTTAGCGAGAAATAAGATGTTTTCGATATTTCAAATCCAATAATTTACGCATACAATGTGTAATGTAGAGTTCTGAATCATATAGTTAAAACCCAGGTTGACATCTGGGTTGACATATAAATGGTTGTAACGTTTAATTTCAAACCCAAAAATTGCGAACCGTATAGTTAAAACGCAGGTTGACATATGTGAACTGACTTCAACACGTTTGCGAACTGACCAGAGACGTTTGCGAAACGACCGTTGGCGAAATGACACATTGGCGAAACAACCGGTTACCAAGTTCAGATACATCAGCAACTTCTGCAACCTTAAAAAAAAAAGACAAAACATTAACAAAAAAAACGTAAGTTTTTGGTAAAAAGTTTCACATATCCTTTTGATACTGCCTTCATTCAGTATTAGTATTAGGGAACATATAAAATGTGAGGGCCCTAGACTGGACAGCTTTCAGACTTTTTGTCACATCTTCTAAAACTGGCAGCAAATAAATGCAGGTGCATATCTTCTTGACAGGAGAGGGCAGAATCAGAACTCCATAGTTCCTATTTTGATAAGCAAAATATTTTTCCCTTCCATGTCATTATTATATAACTGCACTAGAATAGGGCACTTTCCCACACAATGAAAAACTCTTCCCATATACTTAACAGCTTGCCAGGCCAACTCAAGCACTGTCTCTTGCTTAGCATTATAGGTGTTTGCTCAGAGTAAGAGTTCATTAGTCTCCAGATACTTTGTTAAAATATTTTAACAAAGTTAAATGTAGGTTTTGTTTTCCATTACCTTGGTTATGAAATGTTCCATGTGAGATGAGCAGTCTTTTATGGTGATTGCTACCACGACTTCATTTAATTTACCTTTCGCCAGGTAATTGTAGACTCCTGGGCTGAATATGGGAAACCCGGGTCCTCCCTAGTGTAGCACACTGTGTACGATGGATGGTTCCCACCAGCTTCATTACACCTGATGCAACCATATCACAGTTATAAACTGGACTTCGGTATGTATCACAAAATTATAGTCAATTAAAGGCACTGCCATTTAGTTTCAGTTTTTTTCTAATAACCTGGAATCAAACTGTTGATTGAATTGTGATGAATCCTGCTGTTACAGTTCACTGATTTTATTTTCTGTTTCTTTACAACAACATTAGAAACTAACAGTACTCACATAGTAGGAACATGGATGGGTTTTGGTGGTATTTTTTTTCATATAATATAGGAGGTTAATAAGTGTGACGTCACTGATCCGACCCCCCCTCCTTGTTTTCCAAGTACAGTGTAAACATGTAGATAAAATGCGGTTATTTGGTCCTACGCACAGCCACTTTCTTTCTTAAAAGATTAAATCTATGCATGCAGTTTTTGCCACAAAATTCTTCAACAGCATCTTTCTACTGGAGGAAATTTATGCCCACTTGCAAATATGCTAGAGCTAGAAGATGGTTTTGTGACTTATAAATTCCAAAAACCACTCACCTTTCGCGAGTTCGTGAGTGTTAAAAAACATAATTGGAAACCCTGTAAAACCAGTCATTTATTAGTGTCACCTCTTGCTGCTGTAGAACAACTGTAGAACAACCGCATCCACTGTGCACGTGGTCACTTCATGAAGCATGAACATGGAAACTCCAACATTTTCAAAGCGTACCCGGGATGGTAAACCAAACTCTGACACAGGCTCAAGGAAACATGCAAAAACGGTGCTTGCCTTGGCATTTTTTGAACATTTTAAATAGACTGGTATTCTATAGTTCTATAAACTGTTGCAAATGTTTGCAATTTCTCCTGTAACAAGACCGCGACGACAGGCTAAGGAGTCCGCCATTTTGACACTGAGCCCCAGTTTTCCTCGGTTAAGTCACCAGAGAGTCTTTCCCAGACTGCTGAATATTTGAAGCACCATTTACAAAAACGAAGGCACCATTTATGAAAACGAAGGCACCATAAACAAAATTGGAGGCACCATTTATGAAAACGAAGGCACCATAAACAAAATTGGAGGCACCATTTACGAAAGTAACGATAGCTGAATTTTGGCGGTAATGGCACCTCATAGGGGAAACGAGGGGCTCTGGACGCAGCCAATACCGGATGTCAGAAAATTTCTGACATCCGGTCGCGCATGTGCAGAAGTTACAAGCATTACTGCTCATGCTCAGAACGGATTTTTGTCCCTCACCGCTCCACTGGGGGAAGAATTTTACTTCCTTAGCTCTCTCCAGGATGTTTTGAAATGCAACCACTTCACTCAACTTGGATTTGATAGACAGTAACAGAAACCGGCTGAACACACTGTTGGTTTGCAGAACTGAGATAATTAATCGGAAGGCTATCGTCTGAGTTATGTGAGTTTTTTTTCTGAAAACGTTTGGCGAACAAACACTGGGAAAGCAATATCGCGAGGATCGATATGTCACATAATGCGGGAAAAAGTCAATCTAAAAAGGTATCTTGTTCCATGTCCTGCAACTGCTGCCTTACTTCAAAACGCTTTTTGAAACAAAACCATTTATGTGTTGTGTTAGGAGAGTAAAAGATATATTTCATTTCACTCGAGCTGGTTATGTTTTTTCCTATGTTTATTTCCTTTTGTGGTTTCGCATGTCGTGGTTTTAATTTTGCCCATGAGCTTTTGTGGACAACACATGTTAGACAACCGAAGGATTTACGTCGAAACAAATCAATATTAATCATTTTACCGACCCAGAGTAAAAAACATATACTACAAGGTTTGTCCAGGAGAAGTGACAGTCTAACACACCTCAATGGGCTTCCATGCATGGCAACTTTATACAGCTAGTACTGGGTGAATCAAATTCCAGTTCAGTTCTCTCCGTATATCAACCCTAACTGAAACTTGAACCCCAGTTTCCTAACACTAATCATAAAACGTCCGGGTTATTTGGTGTTTATGGGGACCATTCAGTGTTCTGCTAAAAGAGTTTATCCTCCTAAAGATTTCAGGTTTTCATCTCCTAACTAAAAATCATCATCAGTACCTCAGAGAGAGAGTTTTCAATAATTTTGCTGTCAGACTCAGAAAATCATTAATACCTGAAAAATGTTGATTGTGTAGTGACCAATTATCACCATAAAGTTCAGTACACATGACCAAACCTCAAAACCACAAAGTACTTACCACTGCCGTTTGAGGTTTTGTTTTCTCACCCCTTATTAGTTTTTTCTTTGTAACACAATAGCATTCCTTAATATATGTGGTATTCATGGTTTTGTAAATTTCACAGTGTAGGTGAGCTCTTGTCACCTCTGTTGTAGGGTTATAAACAGTTATATGTACTTTTGATTACCGGTTACTAATAAAAAATGTTTCCCTGACACTGGTTTAGTAGAGAGAAACCGGTTAAGTATCACTTATGAGCTCGTGGGTTACACATCTTTTAAGGGGTTTTAAGGGCTTTTTTCTCAGGGTAGGGCTTACAACTAGGGAGACATTTTTTCTTGTTCACTGGTAAATGGGCCTATAACTGGGAGGACTTTTAAGTTGGGGGGGGGGGGGAAGGCTTAAAAGCAGTAGTCTATGGTAGCCTGTGCCAGACATTCAGGTATTGGGGAAGGTGCAAAGAGAACAAAACTAAAAAAACCTGCTTTTTTAATGCTCTACTTCTCACTATCTGAACGCCTAGAACAGGTTATCATAAGTTATATAGCTGTACTTTCTTATCTGGAACAGTGAAATGTAGAGTGATATATGCACTGTATATAGACTGTATGCTTCAAGAGATCCCCCGTCAAGAAGTACACTTTGAGTGACAAACAACCCAAAAGCATTTTCTTGGGTAGCAGCTCTCATCATGTTTTGAGACTGGAGTGCAAGACCTGCAAGGTTTGAAATTGGGGATAGAACTTCGGATCAGGCCTGAAATAGGATAGTGAATATCACATAGTTTGGTCAAAATTTGGCAAGGCAAGAAGCATACTGCGGGGTGAATCTGGACTGATTTTTGGGGGGTAGTGCCCCACCCCCAATCTCCACCCTCTGCGGTTGTATTGAAACTGAATGTGGTGCTTTATAGAGTTAAAGTACAATATCTGCTCACAGGTTTTGATAATGTATACTTTTTTAGTTCTCTTAAAATTCACTATTTTGTGTTATAACATGAGGCCTCCAACTGGGAAAAAATTTTACCAGAACTGAATCATTGACCAGTGGAAGCAAGTTTTAATTTGGCTCATCATTATTTGTCAATAACCAAGTAAACTATGCCCTATGCTTCAGTAAGCAAATGCTGTATGCAAGCTCAAGGGGGGTAGAGAGCAGGTGTGGTTAGGATTGGCGAGTAAACTATGATATTGCTGTTGATCAAAGGTGACATACTGCAAAATCCAGTTGTTATCATCAGCAACCACTTACCCCAGTATGATGCAAAATAGACTACTCTAGGCTGTTGTTTATTTATCATTTTATTTATTAACACCTCAGTTGTCCCTAACATCGTCAAAAAATCTAGACCAGTTTTCACATAGTGTATGCCTAATAATATTATAAACAGTTAAGTTTTCTTGTATTTTAGAATTCTTAAACCAAAAAGTTTGAGAACATTGTGCTACCTTATGTAGTCATCAGATAACATACCATAATTATTTATCAAGAAAAATTGTGCACAAGCTGCTCCTTTGTTAACTGTCCATCAGTTATAAATAACCCCAGAGCCCCTTGTTTATCTTTGTCTAAATGCCACACAACTGGAAGCCAAGCAAGGACTGTTAGGATGAGAATATGTTCTTGCAAAACATTTGCAACAAGTCGGCCACATAGCCTTCCTTTCACAGCCCAATTCTTAATGTTAAAATAAAAATTAAAAGGCCTCCAAATTATCTGAGCATGATTTAAGCATTAATTAAGTGGAGGAAAACATAGATTGGAAAGAGTACTTACTCTATCATCTTTACACAATTAAAAAATGAAAAATGATTCATAAGCAATTCAGTTCTGGCTTTGTGTACTGCCATCAGTGGTCTAATGAAATAAAAGCATATAACAAAATATTATCTGGCGTCTTTATGAGACTTAGAAACTTGATTCTGACAAATGCTAAACTTATGCTTTTCAAAACAGCAATATTGCCGCACCTTACATATTGCCACCTTGTGTGGCACTTTTGCCGAGCCAGTGATTCTCGTAAAATCGAGTGGATGCAAGAAAGGAGCCTGCGTGTTGTTTTTAGGAACAATGTTAGCTACCTTGAACTTCTAAAAAGAGCAGAACTGCCAAGTTTACAGAACAGGAGACTACAAGACATTTGTGTTTTAATGTATAAAGCCAAGAACAGTATGTCCCCCCTATATCAGTGACATTTTTATTAAGCATAGATCCAAGTATAACTCAAGGCAGTCTGATTTCTCCGCTGCCAGGTACAACACGGTAACATATGGCAAGCACTCCCTCCGCCACTTGGGGCCCAATCTCTGGGGGAAATTATCCCCAGACTTAAGAGAAGTTACCACCTTAAAATGTTTCAAACACAATTAAAATATGTACATTAGATATAGTTACACTAATGGATAATGGATGCAAGTGTTGTCATCTCTGCAATTCATAGACACATTTGTCATACTGTAAATATTGTTAATGTCATTAATTTTTTTGTATACCTGCGCTTATATGTAAATATTTTCTACTTTAATTTACATTTACTATTTATTTTGTGTCCCCTAATTGGCATACGTTTTTAACCTAAGCTAGGAGGCTTCTTTAGACACCTTAATAAAGATTCATCATCATCATCATCATCATCTTGACCTTAGTATAGCAAAGGAGATGTTCTTTCAGCAGAAAATACACTTTTACTATATTAGATCGAGACCAAGTCGACGGCTTTTTACAACATCTTAATAACCAACAGCCCACTATTCGTTTTACCATGGAAACCGAGAAAGATGACAGCATTCCCTTTCTCGATACGTCAGTTATAAGGGACTCAAACGGCCTTCTTACTACCAGTGTATACAGAAAGCCCACACACACTGATCAATACTTAGCCTATGACTCACACCATCCTCAGTCAGTGAAGCGTGGTATTGTTAAGTGTCTATATGACCGAGCCAAACACCTCATAACAAAACCATCAGTTATCGCTGAAGAAAAGAAACATTTATCATCGGTACTTGTTTCCAACGGTTATCCCTCTTCGTTCATACGAAAACTTGTTAAAACCACAACACCAACAGCCAACAACGAACCCACGCAGGAATTTAAATCTACCGCGGTTTTACCCTATATTAAAGGTGTATCAGAGGTTCTTCGCCGCTGCCTACAACAACAAGGCGTTCGCACCGTCTTTAAATCTGACACAACTCTTCGGTCTTACTTAGTACGACCGAAAGACGCCCTAAAACCAGGTAAACAAGAAGGTGTTGTATACAGAATTCCATGTGAATGCGGCAAAGTATATATAGGCGAAACAGGGAGAGCAATGCAAGACAGGATAAAAGAACATGACAGAGATATACGGCTTGCTCATACACAAACCTCCGCAGTTTCGGAGCACGCAAACGAAACGGGGCATCTTCCTTTATGGAATCAAGTCAAGTTTATCGATCGTGACCCTCACCGATACACACGTAGGGTCAAAGAGGCTATCCAAATAAGACTTCATTCTAATAACATCAATAGAGACAACGGAATCGAAATTCCCGAAGCATGGATGCCTACGATCAGAAAACACAACAGCCGTTCAACTACAAAGCGGACCCCTGAGGGAACATCATCTGCTAGTCGGAATAATGAGGATCGAAATACACCAATCACAGTGAACCAACGTGCATAAATAGCTACACGTAAGCAATCGACCTCATCGCCTGATGAAGACTAGCAGTATTGCAGTCGAAACGTCGCGATCAATATCTCAAAGCGATTCTATCGTGAGACAAACGAATAAACGTTCATTCCTAATAAATTAAAAGTACACTGCAATAGACTTAACCAGGAGCTTAACCTACATATCATTTCTGCAATGTGCAATGTAGTCGGAGCTTGATTTCCTTTTCTACTGTAGCACCGACGAATATCAGAAGGAATTAGAAAAAATGATTAGACTAATTAATAAAGCCATACAAGTACAGTGTCAATCGCTTGATTTTTAACGAGCAAGGAGCGACAGCAAGAGCTAACTATTACTAACAATTACAGTACTCCTCCTTTCAGTTTCCCAGGAGATGGGGGCAAAGTTTAGCGCACAAGTTACGAAGGCAATACTTTCTTTGTCAAGGCTCGTTGTCTTCGTAGAAACTTCTCAAACTTTACCTGTAATTCTCTTCTTCACTGCTATTGCATACAAACAAAACAGGATTGTCGCAATCAACGAAACTCAGACACGCATTTCACGTTTGCAGGTCGAGAGGGCACGAATTCAAATCTTATGCGCAGTAGATTACATTTTTAATTTACCTTGCGCATTCAATTGCCTTCAGCCAATGAAAAAATTCGTATTTTCCGTTGCGTCCAGAGCAGGGGGGGGGGGGGGGGGGAAGCTACTTCCCATACATTCTCTTAAATGAAATCCAAACGATGTTCTCACAACTTGCAAAGCGATCAGCAAGGGTCTTGCCAGCGGATTTGTGTACTGATCATGCGCATTACGTCAAAATCCATAGATCAACGGTCTTGAGCAATCTCGACCCCAGTGCTTACGCTGCCTCCTCCGCGCGTAAGCTCTGGGAAACTCTGCGCGCGCGCAATCTCGACCCAGAGCTCTTCTGCGCATGTAGAGGAGAGGGATCAAGAGCTCTGGGGAACCCTGGAGAAAGATTTGTCTCTGATTGGTTTCAGCAAAAAACAATAAAAGTGTTTCTGATTGGTCTATTCAAGTTTGCACGAGAGCGGTTGAACGTGCGGCGTGTCTGGCGTGTGAGCGGGTTTTTTCCCTAGACATGTTGAAGTAAACACGGCCGGCCGATTCTTGAAAACAACATTTGAACGACTAATTAGGCAGAATTACTGGAGTTTCCAATTTTCAAATAAAATAGCTTAGCTACATATCGAAAATTGAACCGTGAACCAGAAAAAGATTTGAATGCAAAAAAAATAAAATAAAAATACACCGACATTTTGCCAGCTATAAGTTAAGAAGCGTGACACATTGCTGATTTTTCTTCGACTTCCACTTTATCTTGTTCACACGAAGTAGCCGAGTGTGAATGAAAACTTCAGCTTCTTGTCGTAAATTGCCCAAAAACAGACTTGCAAGAAAAAAAAAACAGAAAAACTAAAAGTGATACGTGTACAATGCGACTAGATATTTATAGTTCTCTTCTTTTCCCACGATATCACATTTCAAAGCAGCTTCGCTGAAGTGTTAATGTTCATGAACAAACATAAATAAAAGGACGCTAAATTCATATTTTGGAAAGTTTTATTGGAATTTCCATACGTTTATTTTAACAAGCCATTCGGGTTTCACTTACCACCTCGTGAAGTAGTCAACAGAAATATTAATCAACTGTCAAGCATACGCAAACTTCAAGTCTCAATCTGTGATGGGAACGTTTAACGGTATTTTCCAAGAGCATGCGCTGTGAGGCCCAAATAGCCAGATTTTGGCTACTCTGGCGCAGAGTTTCCCAGAGCTTACGGGCGCATTACCAAACCCGTAAGCACTGGGGTCGAGAATGGCGCGCGCGTAGCCAAAATCTGGCTAACTGGACCTCACAGCGCATGCTCTTTAATCCAATCCAAACTTTTTGCTTCTTTTATATCGGCTTCATCGCAAAGTGTTGTGTTGCTTCGGTATTAGAACGGAAGAAATTCAGTTAACGGCCGTGAAGAATTTTCAGGTATCCAAGGCTCTTGGGGTAGCTGCTGAGAAAATACCGTTAAACGTTCCCAATCACAGATTGAGACTTGAAGTTTGCGTATGCTTGGCAGTTGATTAATATTTCTGTGGACTACTTCACGAGGCGGTAAGTGAAACCCGAATGGCTTGTTAAAATAAACGTATGGAAATTCCAATAAAACTTTCCAAAGTATGAATTTAGCGTCCTTTTATTTATGTTTGTTCATGAACATTAACACTTCAGCGAAGCTGCTTTGAAATGTGATATCGTGGGAAAAGAAGAGAACTATAAATATCTAGTCGCATTGTACACGTATCACTTTTACTTTTTCTGTTTTTTTTTCTTGGAAGTCTGTTTTTGGGCAATTTACGACAAGAAGCTGAAGTTTTCATTCATACTCGGCTACTTCGTGTGAACAAGATAACGTGGAAGTCGAAGAAAAATCAGCAATGTGTCACGCTTCTTAACTTATAGCTGGCAAAGATGTCGGTGTATTTTTATTTTATTTTATTTTTTGCATTCAAATCTTTTTCTGGTTCACGGTTCAATTTTCGATATGTAGCTAAGCATTTTTATTTGAAAATTGGAAAATCTAGTAATTCTGCCTAATTAGTCGTTCAAATGTTGTTTTGTAATCGCTGATATCAAGAATCGGCCGGCCGTGTTTACTTCAACATGTCTAGGGAAAAAAACCCGCTCACACGCCAGACACGCCGCACGTTCAACCGCTCTCGTGCAAACTTGAATAGACCAATCAGAAACACTTTTATTGTTTTTAGCTGAAACCAATCAGAGACAAATCTTGCTCCAGGGTTCCCCAGAGCTCTTGATCCCTCTCCTTTACATGCGCAGAAGAGCTCTGGGTCGAGATTGCGGTCTTGAGAAGAAACAAAAACATGGCGGTCGAAGGCGGGACTGTTTCTCACTATTATATTTTGGTAATTCGCGAATTTATTGATTTGATGTCGCTTTTCAGACATAGTGTGTGGTTTTCTTTTTCTGTTAAACAATTTCCCTCTGCAGAGTTTGGAATATGCAACATATAGCTCCGTACTGATAAGAACCGCCGAAGAGTTGAGCTATCGAGCAGTGTTTTGCAGCAAACCTTAGGAAAGTTAAAGTCGCTTCAAGGTACAGAGCGTTCAGTAGTAGTTCTGATTTGTTTATTAGGATCGTTTTGAATTTTAACTTTGGATTCAAGGTGTTGACTGATCGTAATAAACGAAGTGAAATGTTATGAAGTGTGAATGTTTATCTGATGTTAATTCAGTTATGATATGTAGAGCTGTAAGCTCATATTTATAAAGCTTTCTGAATATTCTTTCTTCCGATGAATTTGACACTTTCTCCAGTAATTTTTATCAGCATCAAGTTATCCTTGCTCGGCAAAAACTATGTAGGTTAAGATCTAACCTGGTTGCGTTTTAGTTTCCCCCGCAATTTCAGTACCGAGAGACAGATACGATATGCAAGAAGAACAAAGATGCATGATATTATTTTTTTCAATTTTTTAAGCATTTCTGATTTCCTCTACCGGTTCGCTTCTTGCTTCTAAAAAGTCTAAAAATATTTACTGTGGGAAAAATGCTGCAATTATCCGCTGGCCATCACGCAGGGTGATCGCTTTGCAAGTTGTGAGAACATCGTTTCTCGGTCCCAGACCTCGTCTCTTCCCCCCCCGCCTGGTCTAGAGCCACTGGTCGGTTGCAAATTAAGCCGAGTGGCTCTGGGGACGAGAATGTGTTGAGCCAAACAAGCAGTGATCGAGACAATAGCCGTCGTGTACGAATACACGAAAAGAACTCATTTTCACGTGCAGTTGACGGCAAAGAAATTCACAAAAAGGCGTGATGCACGTGCAAAATTGTTGTTTTGCCTTGTCAAGCTATTGCTTATTTGACTTTCTCGTCGCCGCCGCATCTTAAACTTCCTATTATTTACGATACATTGTGATCCGTCAAAAACAGAATATTCGGGCCAAATTTAATTGCTCCTGCTGATAGCATCCCAAACTTTTTTTCCACTCATCGGTAGGTCCTTCGTTTCTGGTTAGGAAAGCAGAAAATAAAAATTCCCTTGCAAACACAAGCTTGGTGAACGAACCGGGCAAGTGCGGCGGGACAATAGCCGTCGTGTACGAACTCACGAAAAGACCTCAGGAGAAACTGTTCGCCGATTGGGCACAATAATACAAAGCATTTTTTGTGCCCAATCAGGAGCCGGCATCCGCTTGAATTTTTGGAAATAGTTCGGTGAGAGTCGGTACCCAGGGGCTCTTTCGACCGTACTTGAAAATTTTCGTTCCGCCTTTTCTCCCGACCCGACTGACTGCCCTTGGGTCTGCGAGGATGGCCTCTGCTGTAAAACTAACGAGAACACTGCACCAGCAGCCACAAGCAGCCACGTACATTTTCCACACCTCCAATACACGTGTTTTTATCATTATTAATATATAGATTTAGCCAGGGCTAAAAGCGAAGCTCTCGATAATATTTAAAGTTTCTTCAAACAAAATATAAAATGGTGTTATGCTAAGCGGCGAAGTCAACAACAAGAGGTCTAATTAGCAAAACAGCAACTTTGCACGAACAGCACACTTTTTTTCTACATTTCTTTGCCATTGGTTTGCACGACTGCAACGTGAAACTTCCAGAAACCTTTTTGACGTTACCCGTTGTTTGGAGAAAATGTCGTACATGTTCTCGTTCACGTTTTTTGCTCTGCCGCTCATTTTCACCTTGCATTGCTGGCCGCTAGCATTTCTCCTTTTATCACCGCCGCTACAAAATTGTCATGTTGTTCTTCCAACAAAAAAATGTCTCTTTTGTTTTTATTTATCTCTCGCTTTAGACCTCTGTCGCGGTATTTTTCGTTCTCTGTCTTTCTCTTGCTCTATATTCCAGTTGTGGACATGACAATTAATCTAACCTTAACACTTTAGACAACACTTATACAGAAACAATTTCAGCTTTCCGTTTTCGTCTTTATTGACCTTTAGTTGCCTCTGTTTTCACAAGATTCGGGTATCTATGCGATTTCACGCCAAAATAATCTCGAGTTGAATTTGGATTGCCATACCTATTGATTGAGTTATTTTACATTGGTATGCCTGTGGTGCGGAAAAAATTAGGTAAGCTGAGAATGCTCAATATAAAAGAGAAAGTGACACGTTTTAAAGTCTTGATAAACAACAGCAACCTGAAATTGCTTTGTACATACTCTCAACGAAACTGCTTCTGTCCTCTTGAAATGCAATTTTAACTAAAGGTGCGAGTTTTTTTTGTTTCATTTCCCTTTTTTTTTTCTGGGGGGGGGGGGGGGGTAATGCTATTTTTTTCCTAAATTTTATTGCTGTTTAGCGATTGGGTCATATAGTTTCAAACGCACCGACACCAACAACCAAAAAACACAATATCAGGTCTCAAGAACAATGTGCCTAGAATATACCAATTAAGGGCATAAAAAAACCTGCCATCTTTATGAATCAAACTAGTTTCAACTGTCAAAACAAAACACAACTCATCATAAGAAGAACGAAGAGCACTCTAATTTCTCACAACAACGCACCCACGGCAACAACCAAAAAACACCATATCAGATCTCAAGAACAGTCAGCCTAAAATACCTTTTAAGGACAAAAAAAACCACACCTACCATCGTTATTAATCAAACTAGTTTCAACTGTCAAAACAAAAAAACAATTCATTATAAATTAGAGAACGTCAACGTTTGCTTTTACGATGACGATGATAATGGGAAAATAGGCTTGTGGAAAAATATGCTAAATATGAAGTACTAAGACATTCAATCAGTTCATAACAACGTCCCGAAAAAATACCTTTTTAAGGACAAAAAAACCGACCCTGGCAACAGTGTCAATCAAACGGGTTTAAACTGTCACAACAAAAAATAGCTCATTATAACAAGACAGAAAAGCACGCTAATCTTTAACAACAAGCACAGCTCTTAAAAGTCCATGGTCAAAGATCCCCTTCCAAAAATCGTAGGAAAGTCACATGATAGCCCAAGATATATGAAAAAACTCAGATTAATAGGCTATTTTTTGCAATTTCAATGATTAGCCTTTCATAAACTAGAGGCAATCTCAGTTTAATTTTGCTTCTTCGTAGATATATTTCACAAAAAACCGTCTTTACGTCCCCTACTCCAACCCCGAACGAAGCAAATAACACAGTTCTTTCAACAAAGGAACGATCATCACCCCACGTATTAAATGCATAACAAAAATTTCACACCATCTTCAACAAAAAAAGGGAAATTTACAAACAAGTTAATACTTAACGTAAGTACACATTTAAGATCTACAGAAGCATTCTAATACACGCCCTTTTCAAGGGAACTGAACCACTTATTATAGCTTTATCCGGTCAAAACAACGAAACTCCTTTTTAAGCCTGTCCACAATACTTTGAAACATTCAACTATTTGTCTTTTCACGGACCGGACAGACAATGAAACTACGAATGGATGTGCTACGATCATTGATAAAACAACCTAAACTCATTTGGCTGATACCTCAAAAAAACCCAGAATTTTCAACACACAGCACGTCACCAAAAACGGCGACGAAACACAATTTTTCAAGTGGTGGGGGGGAGGATTACAACTATCGTGTAGTAGGGAGACTAAATAGACTCTTCTAAAAAAAGGTGTACACAACCATAAAAGATCACTTGAAGGCAGCAGAGTGTTTTAACTGAAAAATATTTTCTTCTATCGTATCACGAGTACCACACGCTGACTTACTGAAGGCCATCAAAAGCCTGACAATTTTTACTTATTCCATCTCTGTTTTCCTGCAAATCTTTTCTGACACCCCCGCCGAAATAAAAAAACTATTTGCTCAATAAACAAAAACCAGTTTGATAAGTTCTTATTTCTAACCAATCAACAACAAAATCCACGAGCGTCACAACTGGACCAATTCCAAGTATAGAGTGTTTTCACATGACGTCACGGCGGCCATCTTGGTGTCCCAAAACAATGAAATGGTGGCCATGTTGGTGTCCCAAACCAATCCTGTGGGAGTTGAACTCTTTTCTTACGCAAACGCTTTCTTTTGTTCCAATAAATTTGCATAAATGGTGGCCACGTGAGTGAAAACACTCTATAACATTAGTTAAAGTATTAGAACCGCTATAACGTCAAAATAAAATCGCTTATTTGAAATGTACTCTTAACCTGAACTCAAATTCCAAAAATGAAACATTTTCGTTATATAGAAACCGAGAAAACGAAGGCTAAAGTTGATATCTAAGAACGCTATTTTGGAAATATTAATCATCGCAGGGCTGAGATCCGACGCGATACTTTACCTTGTTGCCAGAAAAGTTGCAATTTTCACAACCCGGTAAGAAATAACGCGTTATGAGTTTCAGGTAAGCTAAGGCACGTTGTAGCAAAATTCTCTTACATTCGGCTTCCCAAAATAAAGTACAATTGTTTGACTATTTCTATATCATTTCTATGGCTATAAAAAGCCCTCTAAAGACACATCAGATATATGATCCTTGCAAGGGCGATGACAGATAAGGCCGTAATTAAATGACCTATTATGCAAATTAGCACGTTACTAAGGGTATTAACACATTGTTTACCACGACAAATTGAGAGCATACACGTAACGAGTTCAAACGGAGATTTTCGGATTTTCTCGCCATTTTCCGTGCTACAATTGCGTCACTGTCACAAAAAACATTAAGAACAGCGGTTTTGCTCGTAAAAATTCAAGATGGCGACGAAGAAAACAGCGCAGCGCTGGAAACCACACTGAAAACAGTTTGATATAAAAATATAAAGATTTATAATACCGCGCTGAAACTTGCCAGGTTTATTCACATAATATTAAGGAAAAATGTATTAAATTCCCGGCAATTGCCGGAATATTTTGAAATTTTGGCGGCGGCCTTAAGTTCCAGGGAGTTACAAAAAATAAATTCCACCTCTAGATCTCAGGAAAGATTTAAAGATAAATGAAAAATCTAAGTATCAGTCAGTTCCATTATTTATTTCTAGATATCGAGAGAAAGCCAGAAATATGGAATTATTGAATTTTTGAGCCTGCGATATAAATCGAAAATAACACCTTAGGTATGAAAATTGACACCTCGGATATTAATTTTCTGAAAACTCAGCTCTAGCTTAATAAACCTGTGTATCTTTTATTTTGCAAAATTCTATATTATTTGAGAAATATTTTTTTTCAAATGGAATGGTTTATAGCAGATCTTATACCTGAAAATTTAAACACGCATTCCCCTTATTTTGATTTTATATCCCATCTATCTTGAATAGTATATCTCTTTTAGGAGGCTTAATAGGTAGTATCCTCCGTTATTCTTACGAGGCACGCCTTTGATTTAGTAAGGAGTTATATCACGTAGAGTTTATATGGTCGTTATATACAACTTTCCTTAACTATAATCAATTGTGTAAGACGGCTTTCGACTTTCGACGTAATAGCCATCGCATAATTGTTTTCCGTTGAGAATTGAAAAGCCTGTTGATCACGATTGAATGACAGAAACTGTTTATCTCATCCAAATTAATAATTCGCAACCTGTTGGCAGTATAGCAAATGTTCAAGCGAAGGCGAGCTTACGACCGAGAAAGGAAAAGCGTTGTCGCCATTACTTGCTGTTGATCACTGCTGAGTTTTTACGTACTGAACAGGACTGAGGAAATAAAAATAAAGTGGGATGGATTTTTGTGGCTTTTCTACAGTTAAGAAAAGGCTTTTTGCTTGGATTGCTACCCATGATAAGGAAAACTACTAGTTTCGAAATACACACTATTCACGTGTATATAAACGCATATTCTACAAAACGACAAAGGAATATTTCTTTTGAGAACGTGACTATATATGAAATGAGTAAACAGGCAACCCAAGCTCGCGTAATAGAAAAGGAAAGAAGTAAAAATTATCCTTCAATAATTATGATTAATTTCTCCACTTTGAGCCAGAGTGCACCCCTCTTCCACGTCCCCAACGCCCCTCCGCCTACCCCCTTAGAGTTTCTGGAAGCAATACATGATAGCTACTCGGAAGTGTCTTTTCGAGCCAGAAAACTAATTAGAAGAGAAGAAATCATCCAATGCGTTTGGAACTGTTTCGGAAAGGTTTTGTGCACAGCAGCTTTTCCACCTTTCGTGTTATTATTTATTTATTTATTTATTATTTACTTAGATTCATCAGTTCTTGACAGGGTCACCGCAACAGCGCTTGGCGCCACTACGAGGGCCTGTACCAGTCCCTCCCTTTATGAGAGATAGACCACTATTCATTCCGGGGACTACTTCCCCGAAAGTAATAACAAAAAACGTATAACGGTTAGATATATTAACATGTCAAGAAATGTGATTTCGGACAACAAAATAGTTTTAACTATTGTTTACAAGGTGTGAAAACTGATGAACATCTATTTACAAAAAGAATTGAAAGTATGCTATTGAGTTTTGTTTGTTAACACATACCAGATCATTTCTAAGGTAAAATCCTCAGTAAAGAGAGAATGAACTAATACCAGCTTTTTCCCAAAAAAAACCTTTTTCCTCTGTAAATTTTTTATGCATTATATTTTTTTCTCCCTGTAAAATCTTTCCTCATTTTAATCATTTAAAGTTAATTATTTCCTACACGTAAATTGGCTTGCCCGCCAAGATAAACTCTAGCTAGCTGCGGGCCAGTGCACTCTTGTAAAACTCAATAAGGGAAATAAAATACTGTTTTTCTTAACTTGTTGTCATAACTTTCACTGAAATATGCAAAAAGTTAGTTTCGACCCATTTGCACGTACATGTTGTGGTTCAATTTTATCCTCGGTTCAAATTTTCTTTTCTTTTGTTTTAGACTCATTTTATTATCATACATTACCATACCTGAAAACAAAAGAAAAGAAAATTTGAACAAAGGATAAAATTGAACCACAACATACACATGTAATGCACATGCAATTACAATGGTATATAACTGGTGTACTTTTTGCAGTCTTTTGAATATGGAAACAAATTTATCTTTAAATCAGTCCTTTTTGCCCAATTCTTAAGGTTTTTTTCCAACGTACCCACGTCTTCTACCACACACGGGGACTTTCCTGGGACATTTTCTCTCCAGAAGGCCGTACTTTTGGTAGCAGCTTGCCAAGTGTTTCCTCGAACCCTAAACTCAAAGGTGCAGCAGGCAGCTGTCCAAATCACTTCAGGTACGTTCACACGAAAGTCTTTGTCCTGGTAATTGCTGAATCCACCACGTCCAAAGTACCTCGTTTGTTGAGGGCCAAAAACTGTTGAGGGGATCGCGCCAACCACAATAAACAACTGAACATTCCGAGCCTCACCGTTCATTGCACAGTTGGTTTTTCCCCAGACAATCAGCCTTTGTTCATAAATTTGCCACGGGCCAGAATTAAAATCTCCAAACTGAGGGACAACGTTAGTGTAAACAAAAGTTGCCATTTTCTTCCTTTGGTTGCCTATGCCGTACTGTGACGCGATCATGTGACCCCTATGAACTACTACTTTGATACCACAAGCAGGTCCGTAAGTCGAGCCTAATCCTCTGTACCAGCGTTTGTCAATAATTTTTCTAATTTTGCTTCTTTTTTTGTAACAAATCTCACGGTTCTTCGCTCTTAAGTAGTCAATATCGGATTGTTGAAACTTTCTGTATAAACCCCTGCGGCTAAGTCGAAACTGTTTTTTCGGCCGATTGCCGTCCGCCCCATTCAGCTGCCTTCCGTTAATCACAATGGCTGAGAACAGTGGTATTCGACTGTTACAGTCATACAGTATGGCCACTGTATTTTCTTCACATAAATAAGCCAAATTTCTTACACTGAAAGCACTCTCCACATATCCATACATTTCAAGCCCTTTGGGTAAGTGGTCCTTAATGTTTAAGCCAACTTTTTTTTTTTCATTAGTGTCACAGGCCCCAAGAAAATGGCACTCACAGCCTGCTAAAACTGCTGTGGTACCTAATGTACTGCACGTCATATGTCCCAATACATTGGGAAGCATATAGTTGATAACTGACACTATAGTAATTAAAGTCCAAAGAGCCATAGCTACATGTACGCATAACTGACCTAGAAACTGTAAAATCTTGAATTTATAAGCTACGAAACTAGGCAGCTACCTAACATAGGTAACTTCTAATTTCAGTAGTGAGAATTACCAAAAATGGTTTTACTAATTTTCTCACTCTATAAGCCCGGAAGTAAAGTTCCTACAAGATATAAAAAATAGCTACGCAGTAATTGTGCTAAAATTATGCGGAAGTAGTAAATAGCGAAAGTCCATGCAAAACAACAAAGCTATCATTGAATTCCTAAATGTGGAGAAACTCCCAGGAACGCCCGAGATCATTGTTAAGAAAGTCAAAAACAAATTCAGATTGTTTCAGTAATTTTACAGACTTATAGGTTAATCCTAGATGAATTGTCCTCAGTTACACCTTGCGTTACCACAAGGGAAAATATAATAACACAAATGCTTAATTTGTTTGACAAACCCTCGAAGCTTGCGCCTTATTTCACTTTCGCTGCATGATGAAGCTAAAAATAATAAATAGTTATTTGTAACTTCGACTGTTACACCCTATTAACTGCCTCAAAAATAACCCCTTTAAAATCTGTTGAAACGTGCCAATCGTCCCATGGAGATTCATCTTTCATTTCCTTCTAAGGATCTAACTGGCTATTCATAGACGTCACTGTTTATCTGAGTTAATGGTAGCACCTGGCATCAGGCCCGTAGCCGGGATTTTTGTTGAAGATGCAAATATCTGAGACGCCAAAGGCGCGATTAACTAGGAGGGTTCGGAGGAGGATTTCCCCAGAAAATTTGGAAAAAATTCGGCTGTAACTTTTTACATTATCTATTCCCTCATATCTGCTTTTTAAAAAGTTAAATTTAACCTGAATTAGTTAAAGAGATTATTTGTCGGACAAGTAGAATTTTTATGTTTTTCTCCCCAGCCTTTTGAGGCACATTAAGAAAATAAATGGCATAGTCTTGAGTCAAATCTGTTCTGTACCAATGGTTGTGATGTAATATCAGAAGGCACGTGACGGTCACAGGTCAGGGGTATGGGAGATGTTACTTTATTGAACCCCCACTAACTTTTGTCACGTTCATGACTTGTTACATTTCCTCTAAGCTGCCATTCATTCCTGCTTTCTTCGGTGAATGACACGTTTGTTTCAGTACTTGGTAGTCTCTCTTTTTATTTTGCTTCTGTGCGTTTTCTGATCGCCCATCGTTACGCTTAAATTCTACGGAGGTAAGTTTCTTTTGATTTTGATCTTGGCGCGATTTCTGTTCGCCCCATTGTTGCGTATTCCCGTTTGCTTTACTCGCAGTATAAATTTTCCGACGATCTTCCTTTGCTTGGCGCTGCGGTCATGTCTGAAGTTGTTCCAACCGCACTCATTCTAGGCCATTTTTTCGTAAAAGAGCTTAAACGCGGCTTGCATCAGGGTTTTGATTTCCGAGCGTCTTGCGATTTCAATCTTTTCGGGACTGCCTCGGTTTGTTTCTATGGCGTTGGCGGACGAACTGTGCAGACGCTACAAGCGAATAACCTTCACGTGGTTAGGGACCTCGCTCCAGATATTGTTATCTTGGAAATAGGTACTAACGATCTTTCGAAACTTCCACCAGAGAAGGTCGGCTCCGCGATCGAAGATCTGGTGCGTCTGTTTCTGAGCGATTTTTCAGTTCGCGCGATCGGCGTCTGTTATGTCATCCCACGTGGCATTTCTTCCCGCATGGCATGTCGTTTTGGCGTAACGCAACGGTTCTGAACCAATATGTTAGTGTCGTTCTGGCCCATTTACCCAATGCTTTTTGTTGGCGTCATCCTGAGTTCAATAATCCCCATAAAGATTTCTATTTAGCGGACGGAGTTCACTTGAATCCATCCGGACAGTATTTACTTTACCGCAGTTATCGAGGCGCCGTCCTCAAAGCTGTCGGTCTTCTTCAGAAGAATTGACCCATCGTTTTTACAAGGGTTTTTAGTCATGTGTGATAATATTTTTCGAAATGATTTTTGGTTCTTATTCTTGGCCTTTTTATTGGCCTTTTATGTATTTCAGGAGGAATTCAACCTTATTTATTTACAAAGTTGTTGTTATTGGCATATTGATGCTATTAGGTCCTCCTATGTTTATTGCTTGTTTGTACTGTTATTTTCGGCCAGTCACATGTAGTTAAGCTGGCTTCTGGCTAGTGGTATGTAGTTATCCTAGCTTTATTAATTTCATAGCCATGCATATGTAGTTATGCTGGCTTGTCTTTTATGGCCAGTCATATGTAGTTGTGTTGGCTTTGGCTAGTGATATGTAGTTATTCTAGCTTTGTTCTTTTATGGCCAGTCATATGTAGTTATGCTTGCTTGTGGCTAGTGATTTGTAGTTATCCTAGCTGTGTTCTTTTATGGCCAGTCATATGTAGTTGTGCTGGCTTGTGGCTAGTGATATGTAGTTATCCTAGCTTTGTTCTTTGTATATATGGCCAGTCATATGTAGCTGTGATGGCTTTGGCTAGTGATATGTAGTTATCCTAGCTTTGTTCTTTTATGGCCAGGCATATGTAGTTATGCTGACTTCTGGTTAGTCATATGTAGCTATGCTAGCTTTGTTTTTCTTTTCTGGCATCAAGGGTCAACCAATGTGTCTACTTTGTGTCTTGGCTTGGTTTTGTGCCTGCCAGGTTATTTTTAAATTTCTTTGCCCACTTTCCCCTCCTTATCTCATCTAGTTTAACGTTAGTCTTTCTGTATCCCGGGTTTCCTTTTCTCCTTTTGGGTTGCAGATTGTTTTCATGCCAAAAGCCAAGTCCAGTCGCTGTACATCTACCTCAACTGCCCCCACAAAACGTAGCAGCCCTCGAGCTAGTGTCCAGCCAGCAGTGCGGTGGTTCGGGTTGTTCCTGCTAGGACAAAACGGTCCACACGAGTTGAGGCTTTCGCAGTAGCATCCGATCCTGCTGTCCCTGGCCACCAAAATGAGTCTGTGCAATCCATGTTATCCCCACAGTTTATGGAGACCCTAATAACCCGAGTTGCAGATGAGGTTTCTCGTCGTTTATCTCCTGCTGAGGCTTCCACCAATCCGTCTCCTGCAGCATTATCAACTCTACAAGAGGTTCCTGTCAGTTCCCCTGTTGGACAGAATACTGAGGAAGTTGCGTCCACGGTTGTTCAACAGAGCTTGGCTAATGCTTCGACTGTCTTGACAGGTCCCGTCTGATCCCCCAAGTTTCAACATCCAACCCAGTGCCAGGTCAGTTGTTTCAATCCGTGAGCTTACCAGTGGATGTCCGTCTATCAGAAAAAATACGGGCGAAAATTTGGAAGAAGAATATGTGGACTTTGGTTCACTACTTGCCAACCCTGTGTTGGTCGATCAAAATCAAATAACCATTAATAATTCAGACAGCAGTTTTACCCCCTCTCTTTGCCTTGAACCCTTGTCTAAGCAAAAAAGGTTGCGACAATTGAAACATGGCTAAGCAGTTTTCACGTTTTCGTGAGGGCTTACACAAAATAATTCCCTCATGAGGCCCCCGCCCTCATGAAATATGGGGAGATGATTAAGGACTTGGCTGGGAGGGGCCACAACTGGAAATTTTACGAAGAGAATTTTCGTTTTCTGAGGCAGGCACACCGTGCCGCTTTTCCCTGGGATCGAATCCATGGTGAGTTGTGGCTTAAGTCGCAAGTTTCCCTGCGACAACCACTCCAAAACCCAGCTCATCCACCAAAAGGAAAGGCAGATTTTGTCCCAAAAGGATATTGTTTTAAATTCCTTAAGGATCGCAAGTGTCTTCCTAGTCGTACTTTTAAGCACCTTTGCTACAGGTGTGAGGGGTCACACCCAATTCCAAAATGTACTTTTCGTGGTTCATCAAAAGAAGCCAGTTCTACAGCCCCGACCTGCCAAGTCCTTCCCATCGGCATCCCAACCTCCCAACTCCAGTAAAAGTTGAGAGATTAGGTTTTCTGCTAGAGGGGCACACCCCTTCCACTGTTGAATTTTTTTATATTTGGTTTTACTCAAGGTTTTCCGGTTCACTTTCAAGGTAAGGGTAAATCTAGAACAGCTACGAATTTAAGAGGCAGAGTCTGTAAAAGCGGTCCGGTGCATTCGGGGTCGAAAGATAGTTTGCCCTCAAACTTTGCCCAGTAAATCATCTTAGTTCATAAGTAAATGAAACGACTCTCGTTTTGGGAAATATTTCAAAATACAGATTTTAGAGCGCTCAACTGTCAAACTGCCGAATGCCCTAAATTTGCGTCTGGCGAAAGCCAAAAATTGGACAAATTACTAAGCTCGCTTCTCCAAATCCACAAAAAACGAGAACAAATGATTATTATTTCTAGGTTACGGTGTTTATCAACAGTGTGAACAGCATGTGAATTTTGAATTTTATTGAACTGTGTCTACAGGAAAATTAGTTTACTTGCACCTACGAGAGGCCATTTTCAAATCGCAGCAAAGTACCCTATCTTTGCTGGCAATTATTTCGTAAGTCCAGACCTGCCTGCTCTGATTTTCTACTTAAATGAACTATGGAGATGCTAAGAAGTATAGAAATCTAAAAATACTTTGCGCTTTTGATCTTCCTTTAACGCAGACACTTTGAACTTTTGGTGTTTTTGAAGACACGACCGCCGTCAATTATGCAAATTAGATTTGCTAAAGTGATTCCCAAAAAAATAGTGTCACCTTGTTATGCCCTTATTTGTTGGAAATATTGCCAAGTAAAACAGAAATTTCGTTGTTGCATTGTTTAATGTGATTTTGAAGGGTGACATCTGCAGTTTTTGAAGTGCGATCGCTCGTAATTTCCAGGATATACCATGAACGTACTCAGTCACGCAATAAGAAAACGGGTTGTCTGTTTAGACCTTTACCTTTTGGCTTGTCGCTAAGTTAATGCGGATATGATGAGCTAAATTTAATACATGATGTAAAGCAATGGTCCCTCCTGGATATATGCTGAGAGATACCATAAATGGGAAGTTGTCATGTCCATCGAAGCATCGTGACTTCTTCAAGGTCATGAGGTCAACCTTGGTCTTGGAAATAAATTATATAAATTTCATATATTAATTTTTTTCGCGCAAGTTCCTGTAGTTTGAAATAAGTTAACTGCTTGCATCCATACAAGCTACTGTAAACCCTGTAAGGTAAAAAGCAAAATAAACAACAACAAGAACTTCTTTAGATTTGGCCGGTGTATTCAGTTGTTTTTGTCCCATTAGACATATGGTGTACACTGAGTTGTGTGCAAATATATTCCCTGCAATAAACTGAGATTTTGAACAAGAAGGCGACGTCTAATGCCGCTTTCACCAAATGCAGAAAAGAGCGAAAGCAAGAGAGAATGAGCTAAGATAGCGAATCCCTGTGCCCCATGATAATTTTTTTAAAATCTATTTAAAATTCGCGCGCGTGCTGCGTAGGTTACTTTTGTCTGTTGTTTCCACATTTGTCTGGCGCCCTCTCAAAATTCACATGTTTGGCGGCCAAAAATTCATATTTGAACCCACTTTGAACCTATTTTCTCGTTACGTGTCCACGGTTGGATCCAAACGACGATATCACAGCTCGCGGGTGTGCGTGGATGTCGCCGGAAGAGACAGTGGTCGTTTTTCTATGATGTTTTTATACTGATGTAGCGAAGACCTCAATTAGCAATTTCCGTCGAGTTGGAACCGCTTTCTCCGGCGCACTTTCTTAAGCTAGGACCGTTTTGCTCTTCGGCAGCTACTCTGGCCAGATTTTTCCAGTAGAAATCGTTTGACTCGTGGGCGAAAGTCAGATACCAAGTTTGCACGTCGTATCGCATGCTGTGTGTGATCGGCAGTAAAATGAATTTCCCGCCAATTTTAAAATTACATGACGCCACTCTAGCCGACCGATAAGATGGCGTCCTTAAAATAACCACGCAGTATGAAACAGAACCAAGAATAGATTGAAGATATTTTCATGGGAAGAGGGTCATGTGTGGGGGATTCGCTCTCTTAGATCATTCTCTCTTGGCGAAAGTGAGTCCCAAAGATACTCCTATAAACTTCAGTAGTAAAGATGGGTGTCTCAAACGTTCTTACGGGGGGGGGGGGGGGGGGGGGGGTTGGGGAACTGCCGTATTAAGTAACGCTCCGGACATCAACGATAGCACCAACGGCAAAGGAATGCACGGAATGTTTTTTTCAACCATAAATAATTGGCTTAACTAATTAAAATACAGAGTTCTGATTGGCCGAAATCCTTTTTTCTACGATTTTTTTACGATTTTTACCGATTTCATCCTCGTGGACGTCGAAAGCTGAAAGAAGACGTCACGAAGCATTGTTATACTTCTTCATGCAAAAATCGTATGTGAGCGTCCCGAGTTATTTCGCAACACAACATTTGCGAAGCTGAGAGCTCATGTTACACTCGCGTGGTAGCTTTATTGTGAGTCAAAGTTTGACGGTGTTTTTCCCTTCTGGTGGAGCTAAAACGCGCTTAAATTTGTAAATATCACTTCTTAGTTGTAAATATTTGTATATAGTTTTTTATCTCGATCTGCGAGGCCTCCTCGATGCCGTTTGTTTCGTCTTGTTGCTGTTCTCGTCACGATGAATGGAAGCATGGTGCTGTGGATTCCAACCATTTGCGGCAGTGCACTCGAGAAGAGGCCGAAATCTTGGATTTTGCTTCAAAAGACAGTTTGTTCTTTCCATACAGCTGAATAAGACACTTTTTCTGTAAACAAAAAGATAAACGAAAGAAAGATAAGTCTTGGTGATTTTTTGCTAGGTATAATATCGAGCCGAAAAATAACACTTACGTTGCAGTCATGCTTCATCCGCTTCACGTCGAAGGCTTTATGATCACAGTCGGAGGACGTGTGTGATTGGCATGGTCGCTTTCTTGAACACAAAAAGCAGACAGTAAAGTTTGCCTTCTCCAAATAAATACAGACTCTGGAATTCAAACTCACCTCTGATCCATTACTCAATTGAAAATTGTAGAGTAAAAAAGCAGCGCTGCAAACAAACTATTGTGAATTCACTACGTCAAGAGCCAAGTGAAAATAGATTGCGTCCAGAAAAAGGTCCCATGCATTGATCTGGACCGCAAGCGGAAGTGTAACATCAAAAAAGGTGATAGGATTTTGAGCCGCGTAACTAGCATAATTCCCTTCATTGTTTATTGTATTCTTTGTCCTTTCGATAAGCAACGGATATTTAGTACGATTCGAGAATGTTACCATTGGCGGATTACTTCTTTTGGGAGCTGGTTTTTTAGTTTCTAGGGCTACAAGATCTGATAGCCGTCTCTGGAGTGTGCTATTCTTGGTGGAGACTTGTGTTTTCTGGCAATCGCTCGATACGGCAAGCTCTACTAAGTTGTGATGTTCTGGATATGAGCAACTCTGGCAAGTTATACCAGAAAGTCCCACTTTGGCTTTTTAGAGGAATTCAAAAGCTCAGTCTTGCGGGCACAACAATAAGTTCGAAGAATTTCTTAAGACTAACGACGGAAGCACAGAAGCTAAGAACATTGGACATCGAAAACTGCAGGAATATTTCGGAGGAGGCAATCTTCAATGCGAAATATAAACTGCAAAGTTTGCGAAGTGTGAACATCTCCTACAACAGTCAATTTGGTGTACTGACCATAGCGTGTCTATTGTCCTACGAGTCCATTATAGACATTTGTTGCCGGGGGAAGAAACTAAGTGACAAAGAACTGTTATTTCTTTCAAAGACGTTTCCTAGTTTGCCAGGGATTGGCTTACGATTAGATGGAATCAGCCAAGACTATTTTTGGGATTTCTCCGATAGCGACGAAGATCCGATGATAACGCTATCCGAGGATAGCGCTGAAGACCAATAAATGAAGTGAACGCAAAGTTCAGGCCTGTAATGCCTGCAAAGTAACTTTATTGTATTTCTTTTCATTCACGTTACTGTTCTGTTCGATGTTCTTTTTGGCGGTAAACTGAAAACTGATCTAAAATATTTTCCGCCAACATAATAGACCTGAGTGAATAATTGACTAAACTGTCAAGATTACGACGAAAACAAGGCAAATCATTGCGTTCGGTAAAGTGTTTCAAACGAAAACCAAAGTTCCTCACATAAAATTTTTTTTTTACTTGACATGTTCAAAGCTTTTGTTGTGTTATAGACAATGTGTGGATTTCAGTCGTGCAATTAAACTTTTAAGGATTGAAATTTTCTTGAAACCATTTGAATTTCGCGCTAATATCGTTTTATCCAATGGGATAACCAAATATAATTTAATTAACACGCTCACTCTTGCCAGACATTAACGGTTCCTGTTGCCGCGGCCCTATTGTTCTTGCTATCGCTTGTAGCCGGAGCGACATTAAAATGTGACAGGGATGCTCGTCATTTCGCTTAGGGGTGTAAATCGCAGATTTTGGGGCGCTTTTCATTCAACAAAAATTCCGGTTTGAAATTTCGGAAATTTTACGTGTTCAATGGAACGGTACATTCCGGTTGCACAGACCCGACCCAAGCCACCGCACGCTTGGTTATTGTTCTTGCAAGCAGGATACAGAAGAGCGGTACTTGGGACAACAATTTTGTCAAATGGAAAGGAACATTTCGGTCCGACCGACCGAAATGACCAGACCGGTCAAAGAGGACCACCTTCAAAGCTGGTCCCGAATAATCCGGTCGGACCAAACCGAAATGGTCCGTTCCATTTGATGTAGCAACCGAAATTACCAGAATTTTGGGTTGAATGGAAAGCGCCCTTGGTCTCAGTCAGGGTGATTGGGACGGAAAGGCACCATATTCGTCCATGCAGGTGTCGCTTAGGGCTGTGAATAAAGAAATTTACAAAAAGAAAATACCGTGATGTCTGTTTTAGTATGGTCTCCTTTAAGGGTCACCCACACTGGTCTCCCTCAGAGGTTTAATCTTAATTTTCCGATAAGCATCCCAGTCACTTTTATATGGGAGTCCCCGCTGGGGTTCTTATATTGTCGGAGTCTTTGTTATTGCTTCGTTGCTGTAAACATAATTACTGATGAAGGCAATTTCCATTTGATTTTTGAGATACCGTTTACTGATTATTTTTTAGTTCCTTCCAGTTTTTCTTTATCCCCAGTAACGGTGCATAAGCTTAAAAACTATAATGTAAAACCTGACCATCCCAAGATGATAGATTTCATTCAACATCAACGCCCCTCCATGAAAAATAGCATACTGGTGGTGCAAAATTTGTTCAGTTCGTTCACATCTTCCTTCTTTATTGTTCAAACCCTCAACACGTAATCACAGCAGTGACTTAGGTCCTGTGATTACAATTATTTCACAACTGAACATTCATTGAGGCCAATTAAATTAAGAACCACCATGCCCCTGGGATACTTCAAAATTGGTGATAAACTCAGGTGACACCGCTTCTGACCCTGGCATAACATATGAAAGAGAAGCGTTTTCTTGTCGAAAGAATTGATATCGAGCAGCCTCGGCGAAATCGGATGTGACGTCGAACATCCTCTACACACTCGAATAAAGCGAATTACCCTGGGAATGAGGCTGAGAATTAAACCTTCTGAGCGAGGATAAGACTATACTTGACCTCAAAAGGAGATTATACTTTAACACAGTACAGGTACATTTCGCATTAGAAGGAACACCCTAAATGCAACTGAAACCAAACTCTGCAACCCCTATCTCGAAACGATACAAAGAGCAAGCCCGCGCGTTTCATGTGGGAGCGGTTCTCCCCACCAGGGGCTTCTGATTGGTCACATGGTTTTTCCTGGGTTATTCTGTGAAGACACAAGCTCCAAGCATAGCTTGTGCCTCTGACCGGTTAAATGTCGGAACAGACATGACATGAACACAGGATGAGACAGTCAACGGGAAAGCAGGGTTGGATACAGGAACATAAAAGGATAGACTTATTATGTACTCCGCTATGTGCCGTAAAATCCATTTTCAGTACGTTTGCAAATTCTGTCCGGACCACACCCCTCCGGTCAGGATCTTTGCTCCTGCTACCCCTTCGGGTGAGTAGGGACAATTTCAACGATGCAAAAGTCGCAGCAGTCTTTAAAGGCAACAAAGAAGGGCAAGGTGAAATATTTGGATACATAAAATCCTGATAGTTGAGAACCGTTTGCAAAAACAACATGATAAATTAAAACCTTCTTCGCATGATCTGCTTGATCACAATACTTGGCAAACTAAGAATCAAAACTCCATTATCCATTACAGGAATGTAAGCAAACTCCTTGAAGCTAAATAATGAAAACAGAAATGGGAAATACCTGACTGACAATTAGTTTTTACCACTGAGAAGACGATCATTGCGTGACATAAAAGAAAGACTCACCCAAATATCTTGTTATTTTAAAATAGCATCTTAAGACTAACCAAACCAAAAAATATGCATCGATTTTTTTAACACTTTTTGAGGTTTAAAAAGTGCTTTTTTTTATCTGTGTAGCATTTGTGTGACACGCATGAGAAAAGAGTGTTTTTTTGTCTGTTCAGTTTGTCGGTAACAAGTCGCGCTGGTCACGTTCGAAAAAGAAAAAAAGTTCCAAGCCTCTATGTTTGAGGAAGAATTAGAAAACGGAATATTTCTATACTTACAAGTGTCTCCTTAGCTGCTGTTAACCCGACAATTAGAGCATTTAGGTCTGAAATATCAAAACATTTGCCAGCGAAGCCGGAATTTTTTGGCATGTTTCAGAACGGCCTCAAGCGGGTACTATTAAACAAATGTACTTTCTGAAACCTCATTATAGTTATAGCGTAATTCTACACTGAAATATACGTTATTTTATTAAACTGCTTAGTCTAGGAATATTGCTGACAATTGAGACAAAAAATTACAAGGGTACAACAGTTTCTAATGGAATTTCTTGATCAAGCTAATTTGCATAATTGGCTGTCCTGTCTTCAAAACCACCAAAAGTTCAAAGTCTCTGCGTTAAAGGAAGATCAAAAGCGCAAAGTATTTTTAGATTTCTATACTTCTTAGCATCTTCTTAGTTCATTTAAGTGGAAAATCAGAGCAGGCAGGTCTGGACTTACGAAATAATCGCCAGCAAAGATAGGGTACTTTGAAGCGATTTGAAAATGGTTTCTCATGGGTGCTAGTAAACTAATTTTTCTGTAGACACAGTTCAACAAAATTCAAAATTCACATGCTATTCACACTGTTGATAAACACCGTAACCTAGAAATAATAATCATTTGTCCTCGCTTTTTGTGGATTTGGAGAAGCGAGCTTAGTAATTTGTCCAATTTTGGCTTTCGCCAGACGCAAATTTAGGGCATTCGGCAATTTGACAGTTGAGCGCTCTAAAATCTGTATTTTGAAATATTTCCCAAAACGAAAGTCGTTTCATTTACTTCTGAACTAAGATGATTTACTGGGCAAAGTTTGAGGGCAAACTATTTTTCGACCCCGAATGCACCGGACCGCTTTTACAGACACTGCCTCTTAATGTCAGCTCTGGATAACCCTGCAGCTGTTGATGCTAAGCTCCAAAAAGAGCTAGAAGCCCACAGATTGGCAGGTCCTTTCCACTCCCCTCTTTGTTTCCCTTCTGAATTTCACCTCTCGGGTTAGTCCCAAAGAAGGTTCAGGGTGAATTTCGCTTAATCCATCATTTGTCTTTTCCGACCGGCTTCTGTGTTAACGACGGCATTTCTTCAGATTATACCAGTGTTAAATATGCTACAATTGATGAGGCCATCCAACTGATAAAAAGTGCTGGTCCAGGTTGTTTTTTGGCCAAGACAGATGTTAAAAATGCATTCCGGATTATCCCCATTCATCCTAATAATAATGATATACAACATTTATAGAACGCTAATTCCCAAAGGTCCAAAAGCGCTTTACATAATAAAAATAACAACAAAAACCTAAACCTACAAAACTACAAAAGTACATTGTCATCCTATAAAAATTCCCAATGGTCAAAGGCGCTTTACATAATAAAAATAACAACAAAATCCTAAACCTACAAAACTACAAAACTACATGATTGTCATCCTATAAAAACATCATCATTCTATACTACAAAATCATAACCAATTTTAAAAAGCCAAGTCTTGAGCTTAGATTTAAAAGAAGAAAGGGAATTACAAGATCTAAGTTCGAATGGAAGTGCATTCCAAACAGAAGGTGCAGCAATAATAAAAGACCGGCCACCATAAGTTTTAAGATTAAATTTAGACGTAGAAAGTAAAAGTTGATTGGAGAATCTAAGAAGTCTACCAGGTGTATAAGGCTTGATGTGATCAGTGATATAGCTAGGTGCAGCACCATGAAGCGCCTTTAATGTAATTACTGCAATTTTGAAAGTTATCCTTTGTTCAATTGGTAGCCAATGAAGTTGAATAAGCAACGGCGTAACATGCTCATATCTACTAGTAAGGTGAATAAGCCTAGCAGCACTATTTAGGACACTCTGTAAACGTTTCAAGATACATTTAGGCTGACCGTAGAGCAATGAGTTACAATAGTCGATCCTTGCAGTAACAAAGGCATGAATTAGAGTTTTACATGTATCGTGAGAGAGAAACTTGCGAATCTTAAAAATATTGCGTAAATGAAAAAACGAAGAGTTGCAAACAGCAGTAACGTGCGGCAACATCGATAGAGAGTTATTAAAAATAACCCCAATATGTTTAGCAGTAGTTGAACAGTCAACAGTGTCAGAGGCAATCACCAGGTTTTTTAACGCGGGACGTGTGCGATAGGAAGATGAAAAAACTATAATTTCAGTCTTCCCACTGTTCAGCTTCAGCTTGTTATTTAACATCCAAAGGTTAATATCATTAACACAATCTTCAAGAGCAGATGTACATGTTGACAAATCTTCAGGCCAAATCTATCGTCTCCTTGGGATGTATTGGAGGGGGCTCTATTATTATGACCGATTCATGCCAATGGTTGTTCCTCTTTCTGCTTAACTTTTGAAATGTTTAGCACATCTGTGGAATGGATTGCTCGTAATAAGCTAAAAATTGGTTACATTTTACCTATCCTTAATGATTACCTCCTAGCTGCTCTTACTGAGCAACTCTGTCAACAACAGTTGGATTTGTTTTTGACACTTTGCTCTTACCTGGGTATTCCCATAGCACCAAAGGAGACTTGTGGTCCTTCCACTACCATGTCCTTTGCGGGTATTGAATTAGACTCCATTGTTTTGGAGGCTCGTTTACCTCGCGATAAGATTGGAAAATGTATTTCCCTCATCACAGATTTTATCCACCGCAAAAAGGTCACCTTAAAAGAGGTGCAGTTCGTCAATGGCCTCTTAAATTTTGCTTGTTCAGTCATAAGACAGGGTCGAGCCTTTTTAAGACGTCTGATTGACTTCACGGTGGGTGTACGTTTGCCCAACCATTGCATTAGACTTAATCGTGAGGTAAAGGAGGATCTAAAAACAAGGCTGTCTTTTTTATTGGATTTCAATGGAAGGTATTTTTTCTTGGACGAGTTATGGCTCAATTCCTCCAAATTAAATCTGTTTACTGATGCCTCTGGTGCACATGGTTTTGGGGCTATATTTGGGTCCCACCGGTGCTATGGGAAATGGCCTGCTGATTGGGAATACTAGAATGTTGCAATTCTAGAGTTTTATCCTATTGTCTTTATGCCTGTACCTTTGGGGCGAAGCCATGAGTAATTAGTGCATATTGTTTTTACCGACAATGAATCCCTGGTTCACGTGATCAATAGACAAACATGCAAGGATAAATATTTGATGGCCTTTGCTCGGAAGCTTGTTTCAATATGTTTACATCACAATATTCTTTTCAAAGCCAAACACATTCGGGGAATTCATAATAACCTAGCTGATGCGCTGTCTCGTTTGCAGGTGCAGACTTTCAGACAACTGGCTCCAGCTCACATGGACCCCTTGCCTACCGATATTCCCCAGCATCTGCAGCCTCAGAATTGGGTTCAATAGTGCCCATGCTTGCTAAGTCCAGTCTCCAACCTTCCTCTATTCCAACTTATCGACGTGCTTGGAAGCTTTATTACCAATTCTTCAACACAATTTTCCAGTCCGTTTCCAACTCCTTTCCCATCTCACCCAATACACTGCCTATTTTTATTGCTTACATGTATAACATAAATTATGCTCCATCAACAGTAAGCTCCTATCTATGTGCCCTCTCTCGGCTATTCACACAAATTTCTTGGTTATTCAGATCCTACAAAGGCCTTCTTCATCATTCAAATGCTTAAGGGTTATAACAAACTTGGTTACCGTTTAGATGCTCGGTTGCCTATTACCCTCCCAATTCTCCAAAAATTGATTGATTCTTCGGCTACACTTTCTATTTCCGAGTTTCAATGCTGTCAGTTTAGAGCCATGTGTACAACAGCTTTTTTGCCCTCCTTAGGATTGCTGAAATGACCTACAACTCAAATGTCGCTCTTAAGATAACTTTTGGCAATTTCAAACACAGCTACAACCAGCGTCCTTTTACAATCTTTTTGCATCGCCATTGTTCTCCGGTGCAATTTTTACTACAGTATGTAGCAAGGCGAGGAAACAGACCAGGGGTCCGTTTCTCGAAAGTCCCGATAACTAACGGGCCCGCAAAGCTGTTGTCGTTTACG
Organism: Porites divaricata; assembly: GCA_038088405.1. Lineage (NCBI taxonomy): Eukaryota > Metazoa > Cnidaria > Anthozoa > Scleractinia > Poritidae > Porites > Porites divaricata. Next base: position 17,489,080 of record JBBMOI010000008.1, on the reverse strand, counting down.
TGCAAGAAAGAGGCTTCAATAGCTTGGTATCTAACTTGATAAAACTATCAGTTAATGAAACAAAATGCAGTAGTTTGTTAGCCAGGACCCGCGCTTTTATTCTTTATATTTAGATTTGAATATTTGATTTCGGGCCCGAAAAGTTACCGGGATTTTCGAGAAACGGGCCCCAGGCCCGCTTTCCCTTAATCCAGATAACAATCCCGTTTCTTGAAAATTTTTTGCGGACCTTCTTTCTCTTTCATTAAAGACTTGTGGGCTGGACTCCAGGCGCTATAAAGGCTTCCGCATCGGTGCTGCCTCATTTGCTGCAGGGCGGGGAATGTCTGATGCTCAGATAAGGGCTTTGGGTCGCTGGAAGTCGAATGCCTTTCTTAAGTATATTAGAATACCGTCACTTTCAACATAATTTCTCTTTTTCATATAATTCTTGCATAGCTTGCAGGCGAGGCTGTGCATGGGTTACTTGAAAGTGATGGGACTGAATAGCAAGGCAGCAGTCCCATCATTTCCAGTACTTATATACAAAGGAGTATGGGGTTCTGATTAGCAAGGGTAGCAGTTCCCCATAGTCCTATCTCCAGGCTAAGGGCCTGATGTTTCTTTCTTTTCATGGTTTCTTATTAAGAACTGACTTGCAAGGGCAGCAGTTCCCATTGTTCATGAGGTTATTTTAATGCAAGATTTCTTAGTATTTTAGGCGAAAACTGTGGCCACTTTCTTGCCAATAGCTACTTGAACTGATTTGCAAGGGCAGCAGTTCTTAATTTCAGTTAAATTGTCTCTTTTAATTCAAGATTTACTAGACGTATTGGGCATAGCTCTTAACACCTCCATATCCATAGTTATTTCAACTGATTTGCAAGGGCAGCAGTTCTACTTCCTAGTTGGAATAACTAAACTTTTGTCGAGTAGGTGCATGTGACCGCTTATGTTTGTTGGCGAGTTTTAAAAGGTGCTTTGGTTTTTGTTCACAATTTTTGGGGCTGCATTTCTTTCGGGTGGGACGGCAGTATGATATCCATCATTCTGCTTGGCGTAAGCAAGCTCAGGTAATGCAGCCCAATATTCAAATGAATTCCTGATCTAGGTTGGGGGAAAGGACATAAAGAGATTATTTATCGGTCAAATAGAATTTTTATGTTTTTCTCCCCGGCCTTTTGTGGCATATTAGCATATAAATGGTAGTCTTGCGTGAAATCTGTTATGTACCGATGGTTGTTATGTTATATTAGAAGACACGTGGCGGTCACAGGTCAGGGGTATGGGACATTTCATTTTATTGAACCCCCACTAACATGTTACATTTCTTCTAAGCAGCTATTCATTCCTGCTTTCGTCGGTGAATGACACGTTTGTTTCAGTACCCCTCCTCCTCCCCTTTCCCTGCCCGCAGTGCTCTCCTGATAGTGGTTTAGGTTTAATTTGTGTAAGGCGGGCGTTTTTGTGTCCTCACCTTTACTGGGCTCAGACTAAACCTGCTCTGGGCCTTTGCCCTGAGCCATTTCACTCCACTTCGTGATTACTATCTTTTTCTGTGCCCAGTAAACTAGCTCAGGTAACGCAGCCTAACATTCAAATGAATTCCTAATGTAGGGAGGAGGAAAGGACATAAATGAATGTCTTTTAAAAAACCAACCCTACCAAACAAAAAATCAAAACCTCGTAAACTAAGATCCTTCCAAAATTCTCATTTAGCCATCGTTAACACTACATTCAAAGTTTTTGATTCTCTGAACAGCGGCCAGTCACTTGCATTGGCCTATAGTGAATTTTTTTGGACTCTCGACAATGTTCGAGACTTGCGAATCACGTTTGAAACACACAAGCATACATGTATCGTAGTTTGAAACCAAAAGTAGAGTCCCAAGGAGTAACCTTGTAAATCTTAGATTCTCCTTTCCTTGTACAAATAAGGATTATTGTGCAAGTTACGTCTTTTAAATGTAAGGTAGTTCGAGAACATTTCGCCTACCAGCTAAAAGGAGAATAACCCTTTTAAGTCATAGTTGAGTGCTGATCACGGCTCTTTATAAACAAAAGCTGGGGTCACACTACAGACTTTTACCTAGGTAAAACCGGTTTACCTAGGGCAAATTCATCAAAAAATCTGCGGAGGTAAATTCATCTCGGGTTTTGTTTTGCCTCAGTGAAAAATTCTGGGAAGGTCACACTACTGAAATCGGCACCCAAGGTTTTCTCGCCAGTTGAATTTTTTCGAGCGTTAATTCAAGAATGCAAGATACGCACGGATCTAGCTGATCAAAGAGACGTTTTTTCTTTTATCTCGCTGTTATTTCTTACGCTAATTCAACGCGCAAGGTGAAGAAAGGCGAAGACGTAGACGACTTGTGCCCCCAAAATCTCTTTAACAGCGTGAACTATGTCCGGTTCTGTCATCAAGACCTTCGCCGACGAGCGTCTATTGGATAGCAACCTCGGTATTTCTTTTTCCTCTAGCTATCGCTTTGGGGTAGCTGTCAAGGGAAACTCTATTGTTTTTGAGACACATCCAATACCAGACGATAAAATTCCCTGAGGTAACTTACCTAGGGAAAAATCGGTCACACTTGAAAAATCAAGTTTCCCTGGGTAATTCCACTTTGCTTGATATGATCAATTACTCAAGGATCTTATCCAACATTATTTACTGAGCCTGAGGAAAATAACCTTTTTAGCATAATTACGCAGGTGATAATCACAGGAAGTGATGCCCATTTATCGGTAAATAGCATACGCGTAAAAGAGAGATTTTCTTGTATTTTAATAAGTTATTGCTCTATACTTTGGAAAAACACCGAGTTCTCATTCTTAGGTTACAACACTCTAATTTCTCTAAGATTACACAGGAGTTTGCAGATTCCGTAGACTCGCAAGGTTCGTGCTAATAATGTTTGCTAACAAGAACACGACACGTTTTTCCAATCCCTCACAGCAGGCTTAGCAGCTCCTAAAGCCTCATTGGGCACAGTCTCCCCCGTGGAACATGAATAATGGTCCACCTTCTATACCTAGCATCAAATATCGAAACGAAAAAAATAAAAATAACTCAGTGAATATAGTCTCTCAAAAAAACTGTTCAATGTTCAGAGTACATATAATAAACTTAATGTTCATCTTGTAACTCCGTAATCACCTGTCTTCTTATTCGCTCTCCCGCGAGTGTTGCTCTTGGGCCGCTCTCGATTTCCTCGTGCTCGACCTTTCGGTAATTTAGGCACTTGCTCCTGAGCAGCTGCTTCATTTGTAGAACAGTTCACTTCCAGTGGGTACAACTGTTGTAGCGGTCTCCTTAAGAGTCCACCTCATCCTTGCTCATCAGAAGCCGTTCCCCCTTGCCCATCCTCCAATAAGATCTTGGGTGGGTTTCGTCATGAACCAATACCAAATCTCCGACAGACACTACACTTGAGCCCGCCGTCTTCAATCGGTTAAGGGCATTTCGTAATTCAAGAAGATATTCTGCTCTCCAACGCTTCCAAAAATAACTAGGAATCATATCAAGGTGTCTTGTTCTTCTGCTCAGGTCGTCCGGCGAAATTCTAAAGTCTGCATCTACAGGACTGTCTATTTCAGGAAGGGTGCTGAGTCTTCGATCAACAGTTAGGTCGGAAGGTGTGAGGGGTTCTTCCAGGTCCTCAGAAGAAAGAAACATAAAATTGTTCGGGAATTTAGGACCATTTCAGCTTCGGCAGCAACAGTTACAAGTTCATCATAGGAAAGTTTGGCTCGGCCAATTGTCTTCTTAAGACATCTCTTCAGTGACTTGACAAGTCCTTCGTAAAACCCTCCCCACCACTGGGCGTTCTCTAAGTTGTAGGACCATTTTATGTTCTCTTGGGCAAAGTACTTAACAACACTGGGATCATGTGTAATTTTCTTAAGCTCCTTAGAAGCACTCTTAAAGGTTTTGCATTGTCTGACACCTCTAAAGAGGGCCTTGAACGATGAGTACCCCAGAAATGCTTCTGAAGTCACATTGGGTACAACGTCGAAGCGAACCGTTGCTAGTAGAGCAACAAGTAAACAAATCCAGACCTCACGTTCTTCCCCACTGGTAGACTTCACAAAAAGAGGTCCAACATAATCCAAACCAATGTACAAAAAAATACAAGCACCTCCTTCACTCTGTAACTAGGCAGGGGTAGAGATGGTGAAACCTTGTACGTGACATCTCCAAACTACAAGTGAAGGAAAAGTGGTGGCTAGCGTCAAGCAAGATTGGATACTTCGAAGAATCTGTAAGCTCGCTGTTTCCGAGTCTACCTTGACATCGAATAACTCCCTTATCATCCTCAAACAACCTCAACTGGTGCGACCGCATCTTAAACTTCTCCTTGCTCTTCATCTCTCGTTGAACTTCCTTGACCCATAGAAGTTCGGCTTCTTCTATGTTTGCACCTCATTACTTCTTGGTATCTCCGGCTTCTGATTCACATCTCTTTGTCGCTATGCCTTTAATAGCTTAATAAACTTCAGAACTAAGGCTGTAACTCGCATGAGGCGTCCAAGACTACTAAAGGCTTTACTTTGAATGATATTACCCAGCATAGCAAGTTCACTGTTCATTGCAAGAGCAGTCGTTACTATCTTCCGATCCTTCTCCCTCATTTCTACAAGGCAAGTTTCAGGGACTGGCTCTTCCGCAATCTCCTTCAGATTATCCAAGCCCTCGAAACTAGTAAGCCACTTGGGACCATTCAACCATAGCGCACTGGTCTCCAACTCACAACAGTCTAAACCCCTAGAGAGTTAGCTTGGTTGTCGGCCCTTGGACAACGATTCCAGCAATCTTCAGGTGCAAGCTTTGTTATTTGAGCAAACAGTTTGCACTCGTTCTGGTTCTGAACAATATCAATACCAGGCTATCTTGGAATCAGTCCAACACATCAATTTGTCAATCTTCATCTCAGTGCTAATATAAGTGCTTTCTCTATGTTACGGATCAGTCTGGACAGGACTACCGCTGATAACAGTTCTAGACGCGGTATGGTCTTCTCCGAGAGAGGTGCTGCTCGTGTTTTAGAAGATGCAAATCTGACATAACTTGCACACGTCGTCATGATACGCAGAAAGACCACCGCATCATATTCCTTAGCTGTTGCATCACAGAAACCATGCAGTTCACTCGCAATCACATCCCCTTCCGTGCCAGCATAATAACATCTCGGGAGAATAATAAGTTTAACACTTTGCAGTTGCGTCACCAATCTCTGCCAGATTGACTTGCAAGAACCTTCCAGTGGTTCGTCCTAGTCTTTCCTGTCCTTGCACAACTATTGAAACAGGATTTCGGAGAAATCATACCGAGTGGATCATACGTTTTTGAGGCTGTGCTGATCACGTTTCTCTTTGTAGGTTCTACTTTCTTTACTAAAGAGGCAGTGTTTGTAACATTAAAAACAAGGTTGTCATTGTGATAGTTCAATAGAGTTCCTAACACTCTTTGACCGCTAACATCTTCAACTGCACTTCCTAGAACACGTCTTGAATTGGTCATATCTTCTTTTTCCACGACGTTTGTCTCTACAAATGGTGTTTCAACAACTTCCTTGTCAACACTCCCCCCAGCTTCAGAACCTGCTCTCCTGAAACCAATCTGTCATTGTCCTAAATTCTTGCCCGCAGTTCTCCTGCATTGGTCATAAACTTCTGCAAATTGAAACCTGCTTCCTTAAGGCTCAATTTCGATTTCACATAGAGCTCAAAGGCGCTGTCTAAGTCACTGTCCCCCGATGTCAGGTCATTGACATAGATACTTTCAAGAAATTTCCTGGTAAAATCAGTGTCACATTGTTCATACTGCTGTATGTGATGCTTAATTGTGACATTCAGTAAGAATGGGCTTCAAGAAAGTCCAAACACATGACCTGTAAACCTCACTGTTATAACTTTGGGTTCAGCCTCATCAATGTCATCGACCCACAGGAACAACGCCTTTTCAATGTCCCCCACGAAGGCTACCCTGTGATTTCGGAACCTCAACATAATTGTGACAATATACTGTTGCGTGTTCTCAAGGAACAACACGTAGATTGACATTTGATTATGCAATCGGATAATCAGAGACTATGGCGTTGCGTGTACCTCGTACTTATATGCTTAAAATATAGAAATCTGTACATTTAATTCCCGTGAAATTATGATTAAAATGAATCTTTAAACAAGGTGTTAGAAGACAAGCAACCAAAGCAATGCATCAAGTAGAGAAGCAAGTCAGGAATTTAAGAGTTTGTCTAATGGTCGTGGGTCGTGGGTGTGGATAAAAGTCGTGGGTGTGAGTAATGATTAAAAATTAATTTTTAATCATAACTAATGATGAACAATATTACTAACTTTTGTTAAATATCAATAATTTACAATTTTACAAGTTTTGGATTTTTTAACTACCCGATAACAAAACGAACATAACACGATCTCTCCTCGAAATCTCAGTTTGACCCATAGGAAAATAATATACAGTCTAAGTAACGTTCAGCTCCATAGAACTAAATCACAAGCTAACTGAAATGGGGTCGTGGAACAACAGCTGGGTGAAAAACCTCCCCGTACGTCAATTTGCACCTAGGAGGAAAACCCCAGGCCAGCTGTACCCCATAAACAACAGTCCCCCGGGCAAGACCAACTAAATAGAAACTAGAATAAATTAAGAAACGGAACTAACGAGAAAACTAAATACCTAGAGCCTTGGAAACCGACAAACGTGAAGATAAAGAATCTCGGACATACCCGTCCTTAGCCAATTCACTAGCCCAGCGGCCATGACGCTCAAAAAGTCGACCTGGTACGCCAGCATTTGCGGCAGCAGTAGCCCCGCCACTCCTAAGGCTATGGGTGCCAATGGCAGAAATATCAGGTACAATATCTTTAAAAGCCTCTAGCACTAATTCTCTTAACCGTGAGTAACTTAAACCTTTAGATCTAGGCTTATAACCATATTTAGTTTTGGAAAGTTGGCAAAACAAAGGGCTATCGCAGGAAAGCCCAGCTCTTTCTAAACAACGGTTCATCATAGCAACCGGAGAAGTTGCTTTCGCAGAAGAAGCTACAGCAATCCAAGCTCCATCCCTATACTGATCAGTTTTACTAGATTGAATAAATAACTTTAACATGTCATTTTCGATCTTACCATCGGAACGAACAAGCTTAGCAAGCTCATCAAATCTGAGAAAGGCAGCAGAAGCTAACAAGCAAATAATAACCGAACGAATATTATACAAAGAGGCCATCGAGTCCGCCTTGCAGGCAACTAACTGCTCTAACTGAGAGACTGTGATAGGCTCCTTCTTGGTTGTTTGATGTGCCAGCAAACGCTGCGCACCGGCAAGAATACTCTTCGCCAACGGATGATCAGAAGGAGGAGGCTCGCCACCCAAATGGTGAAACCAGGCAATGCTATGAACGGCTGACTCCAGGGGAGACGCTGTCGTCGCCTCAGTCATTAAATGACGCAAATAAATAGCCAAGTGAAACGGAGAAGCAGGAAAAACTGTCAAGCCATGTTCTCGTGCCCAAGACGTCCATCTGTTGTAGGAAGAAAAATACTTGGAGGAAGTACTGGGTGCTCTGCTAGCCAACGCAACATCCGGAGGAGAACTTGCAAGGGAATGTAAAGCACCAGATCCCTGGGAACCGCAGCCCAAAGATCCGACCACATAGTACAGCTGAAAACATCTGCAAAACACACACCACACTCCAATAAAAAGTCGTAAACAAACAAAAATGACCCGAACGCTGGAACAGCGAGACCGAGATGAAAACAAAACCAGTAAGCCCAAATATATATCCCCACGAATTACCCACATACCAGCGCACACGCCTAAACAAACATAAGATACCGATGAGAGCATATTTTCCTGCTAATTACCAAGTCAAACGCAGGAAAATACTACTCTCCTCTAAATCTCAGTTTGACCAAACATGAAAACACACACAACCATTGGGTGCGGCTCGCTTCAAGCCAAGCGCTGCCCAACCGAGCGGTCGAGAACGGGAAAAATAAGAACAACAAAAGAAAATGCGTATACCATCCACTGGCTACACACAGGACACCCACTGGCAGAACGAGTAAAAGTAATAAAACTAAATGAAACTACGCAAGCCACCCACTGGCTAGAACAAATAATGTTAATAGGATTTGCGTAAGCCACCCACTGGCTATAACAAATAAAGCCAATAGAATCGACGTAAGCCACCCACTGGCTACGCAAAAGCCACCCACTGGCTATAACAAAGAACAACCAAAACCACCCACTGGCTACCTGAAGGCCACCCACTGACCTCAGACTATCCGAAGCCATCCACACACTAACAAAAAGAAAGAATCACTACAAAATTATAAAGGTAACCAAAAAAAAACACTTACCAAACTAAATAGATGAACACTGAGAGCACCAACCTTGATCGCTAGTGCAAAAACCAGTAATAAAAAACCGCGCAGATCTGAAATTAATACGAACAGCCAAAACCCTAAAATTAAGATTCTCTCTGCCAAAAAACACCAGAGCTGTGGCGACCCATGCAAAAAGTCGTCTTCAAGGGGGGCAGGTCCACCCAATCTTCAACAAAATGAGCCAGGTGAGAACGGTCCGTTGTAAGTAAAGGCCAAAATGGAGCAGAACGCCAAAGCAGAACGATCAAAGTACCTTGTGCGCAGCAAGACCTCATGTGCTTCAGAGTCCGCGGAACAAGGTGAGTTGGCGGACAAACCCAGTTGTTTTCGAAGTCCCACGACCGTGTAAAAGCGTCCACAGCTTTACAGTAAGGATTCCAAAACCTGGAATCAAATCTAGGTAATAAATGGTTATGCTCGTCAGCAAAACGATCAATAGAGTCAGGTCCCCATTTCAAGTCTAAAAAACGAAAAATGTGAGGACTAACAGACCAGACATCAAAATCAACAATACGGCTTAAATAGTCTGCTTGCTCATTTCTGGATCTGGGCACCTATTCAGGCTCAATAGAAATGCCATGGTGAACGCAAATCTCAAAAATACGCTTAGCTTCGCTTTGCAAACCAGACTTCCTGCTACCGACATCAATAATACGCGCAACATTCTGGTTGTCCGTGTGCCATTTGACATATAATCCTGCAAGCTAAGGCGCAAAAGATTGCAAAACTTTTCTAACGGCCAAAATCTCACGCATAGTGGAACTTTCCTTTGCTAAATCAGCCGGCCAAACACCTTGCGCGGCCACCTGGGACCCAAGTTCAACAATGTAACCGCCATATCCGGTGTCACTAGCATCCGAATATGCAACTCTAACTGCGCTGGATTTAAACCAAATACGACGGCCATTGAGATTATCTGCATTGGATTACCAAAAAACTAATTCCTCCCCGACCGAATCTTCCAGAAAAAAATTAGAAAACCAGGAATTTTGAGCTGAAATCTGGGCGTACATGGCACGAGACATTAAAGGCACAATGTTACCAATAGCCAAAAACATAGAGTTCAACTGACCAGAAAAGGCTAGCTAGATCCTTAGCGTTAACAAAACGCTGAGTAAGGAATTACGCGAGATATTCTCCTGCAACTTCGTAATCTTCGCAAGAGGAACGGTGATGAAGTTAAGACTGAAATCTAGATGGAAACCAAGCCAGGTACCGACTTGAGACGGCACCCAAACTGATTTTTGAACGTTCACAAAGAAACCCGCAGAGTCCAAATCATAACGGCATAAACGACTATGGACCAGGCAACTAGCGTAATCCGGGCTACCGCCAATACCGTCGTCCAAAAAAGTAACAACACGACGCCCAAGACCGCGCCAGTAATTAACGAGCGAACGCACTAATTTGCTGAAAACGTACGGAGCCGAGGACATCCCAATAGGCAAAACAGTAAAGACGAAGTGCTTAACAACCGAATCAAAGTTCCAAGAAAACCCAGATACTCGAGATGATCTGGAAAAATTTCGACGTGATGGTAATCAGATTTGAGATCAAAGGTGAAGAAAAAATAGCCTGACTGAAACAAATCAAACACAGTGCGAATATCTTCGAACCGAACAGACTGCTTCCAAATGAATATGTTTAAATACGAAAGATCCAAAATAATCCTGCACTTCCCACTGGACTGCTGCACCACGTGCAGAGGATTGATAAACTTGGGTGGATTAAGAACTTCCTTAACACAACCACGCTCAATTAACTCTGAAATCGCCTCGTTAACAAAATCTTTAAACTTGAAGGCCGAAGATCTATTGGGAATAACAAAATTATCTGGCAAATCAAAGAAAGGAATTCTGTAGCCTTCAACAATAGTGTTAATGATAAAGTCGGAGCCGCGAATGGAATTAGACCAAAAATCAACGTGTTCCCTGAGGGAGCCAACTTTAAAAAACAAGAGTCTGAAGACTTTTCAAAATCAAAGTCATCACTTGGTTGACTTCTCTGATCTTCCTGAAGAATGAGATTGGGGCAGTTGTTTCTCCAGTGACCTTCCGATCCACAAGCGAAGCAGGTTCCTCTCCTAAACTGAGATCTGGGCAGAAATGCGGTTTGTCGAAACTGAAAGGGCTGTCGAAAGGACTTGACAGCGTCGTCAACGCCGAGGCGTGAATTAGAAACAAGAGAAAAAGAAGCATGATTAGATTTGTAATTAGCAGAACCCGATTTAACCCTCGATTTCTCTCTTTTAGAGTCAAGGGCCTTCTTATCACAAATAACAGTGCCTAATTAAAAAAGTTTTGATCGTGAATTAGTAATTGGTATTTCAAATTTCAGATTTTTTTATTTATTGTACAAGTTCACTATTATTGTTACTGTTTTTAAGTCAGTAATAAAATACCCTTAAAGTTTGGTTGTTTACAGTTTTTATTGAAACGCAACAATACGAAGGTCCAGGAAAAACAACATTCATAGTTGGACAAGTCTTCATTATTTCTAATCCAGTTCTTGTCAATCGTTATGTAATATTAGGTCGATGAGGGGATCTCGGAGAAATGAAGCCTCTTTTAAAGCAAAAGCTAAAAGACCAACTACAAAGAACAAGACACACCGAAAGAAACAAAGAAAGTCGAACTCTTGGCTTAGAGGCCATGGGGAAATTGTGTAGACACGGAAGGATTTTTTATTATTCCTCGATATAGAACGGAAAAACGGATTTGTAGTAGTCAGCCAGAGGATTAATTTTCATTCCTTTTCCTTACAAATCACTGTGTATTTGATTCTTTTTGTCATTGTTTTTAAATAAAGTTTTTAGAACGGTATCTCGTGCCTGATTTTATTGCTAGCAATTATTAGTCGCGTGTTTAAACTATTGATCCTTGTTAAGTTATTTTAAATTGCTTTTATACTACTACGTCAAGTTGTGTCTTTGGGTTTTTCCTGCAGAGCTGAACTAATTTGTATTCAACTTTGGGCTTGCGAACTCGCATATTAATTAACTGACTAACGGTGCGTGAAACGCTGACACTGTAATAGTTAGTCGTTTCCTTAAGATAGATAGGAGAAAACGGTTCTGTAATAGTCAATTTTTTCAAGAATATTGGTGAGAAAAGAAAGTTCTTAACACAGTGACCGAGTACAAAACTTGCTGCAGCAAACTGAACTCGTTGCAAACAGCGAAGTAAGAATTTTGGTAGAGGGTAAAAAACCAGATCGGCGTAATCTAGTTTTGACAAAATCAATGTTCCTGCTAGTTGCTTTCTAAGCTCATATTTGGCGAGATATTTCAGTTTTCTTAGTATTGATAGAGTGGCGTAGCATCCATATCCCGTGTGCTTGATGTGATCGTCCCACTTAAGATGTTCATTGATGTGAACTCCAAGCAGTTTGCAAGATTTGATACGTTTCAGTTTATAACCACTGACTGCGATGTTAGGATCATACACGTCAAGGTGATGTACTCTTGATTTCGTCGTTGCTAAATGCGAGGGTACTCTCCTTAGACCAGACACTTAGTTTATTAATTGATTGGTAGATAGTGTTTCTACAATTATTTAGGTTAGATATTTTGGCATGATCATAGATTGTTGTGTCGTCCGCATACTGGAAGCATTTGACATTTACGTTTTCCTGAAGATCAGCAACATATTTAATAACACCGAACCCAAGAAGGAGAATTGGGAACCCAAAAATTCACGTTTTTAACCTCTGAGCACGTGTCATCGATCTGTACGAATTGTTTACGATGCATATCATGAGTGTCAATACCAGGAAGTCTCTAGAAAATCCTAGTTTACTCATCTTGGTGATAAGATTTCTGAAATAGGTCGTATCGAAGGCTTTGGAGAAGTCGGCTAAGGTCCGAGTAGATCTATGTTGATGTCTCCTGTCACAACTATAAGACCATCCCAGGTTGCTGTTAGGTAACCAAGGAGGCTCTCAAAACGCTCTAGCCATTCCGCTGAGGTCAGCATTCTTTCCGAGCGATACATTGTTCCTAAAAGAAGCTTGCTATGTTTATTTCTACCGGAAAATTCAAGCCACAGATGTTCAAGGTCGGGTTCTTTACCCTCGATGTCACTTCTACGTTTATAGGTCAAATTCACAATTATAACCCGGTATGGTCACATGGTTTAATAAGAGGGTTGTCTATCTTTTAACCAGGTTTGACGCTTGCTTATCACTTCAAACGGATGGATTGCTTTATTGTTAGAAGGATTCATGAAACGCTGCTTTGTGTATTGAGGTGCATCTCCTTTAGGTGACCTCATGATGAGAGGTCTGTTCACATTCTTGACATTTTTGCGACTTCTTTAATTGCATACAGTTTCTTCGATACGTTTTTTTCAAGGTCTTTCCTTGTTCAAAGCAGAATAATGGCAAAAACATTTTGCAAAACGGCGAGTTTCTCATAGCGATGAAACACAACGGAGCTTCTGTGAAGGTTTCTTATAGTTTAGGCATTCTAAAATATTCGAGAGCTCTTTCTGTCTCCGTTTCTCCATTATTCATTCTTGTAAATAGCTCCAGTTGAACATTTCGCTAGGATTTCACTTGCTTTAATCCGAAATAATCTCACAAAGATATTCAAAACCGCGCGCCATTTTGAACAAAACAAAGAAAACAAGTTTCGTTTGACGTCACCCATGTACATGTATCTGTACTCTGATAGATCATGGGCAAAGACCAATCACAACGCGCGTAGCATTCACATCATTGTATAAACTCTCATAGACCATGCTCTCGACCAATCAGCGCGCGAGGACTCACTCAGTTATTATAAAATTATTATTATTATTTCATATATGACTTCCTTGCGAGATAAATTCAAGCTTTCGTTGCAAAACGCAGTGATAGATATTTCTGTTCTTTTCGGGTTACCATGTTGGTACCCATCCGGATGGGTCTCCATTAACAAAGCTCTTAATAATTTATCCGAATATCTCGCAAATGAAAAATAACACTGGCCTTGAATACTGGAGAAGATCTTTTAACATTTGACCTTTCATAACCCAGATTCTGAACTTATTCAACTTGTCGGTTTTGATTTTATTTTGGATGTTGTGACAGTAAAAAAAAAACAGTATTACCCGCCAACTCACACGCATCATGCATGTGTCCCTTTGTTGTTGTCAGTAAAACGAGGACTCGGGGTCGGAATCTTTTTAAAGAATGGAATGTACCGTTCCATTCGGCACGTGAAATTTCCAAAATTCCAAACCAGTATTTTTTTCAGTTTTTCCATTGAAAGCAACGGCCCAGCTCTGCTTTTTGCAGTTGTGTCGTTGCTCCCAAAATGTTTCACTGGAACAACACGAAAAGCAGTGTTCCACTTACTTTTCAATCGAATTTTCCGGAAACGTTTTGTAAATGGTACTAAGCCTGTTTTGTGAGTCATATTGTCGTGTTCCATTTCTTCCAAGCCATCTCTGATACCAGTTTCAGGCTTTTAGTGGCCTTTTTTTCGGTAAATGAAAGTGATTGATGTATTATGGTTGAAGCGATTCCGGGACGAAATTTACGTACCAGTCTTGAATTTTGCATGCCATTTGCCCAAACCGTAAACTGACCGATTTGGTCGTAAATGGTAAGCCAGCAATCTACATCTCTGATCCTGTCATTTTGGAGAAACTGCAGAATAAGACTTTAAGAAATAAAAACAGGGATCGGTACTCATTCATACAGTAAAAATGCGACAAAAAGAGCTAAAAGTTTGTGCAAGCCTGTCAACCTTGTTTTTTACACTGATTTGCCGCTAAAGAAACGATACGAAGACTGATGCTAAAATCTCTCCAGCAATTGTTTCTGGGATCGTTACTGGGGACGCACCGTTCAGCTATTGGCCAATTTTTTCCCTGTCCCAAGAAAAAGGCCCTGAATTCCCTGAAGTCGCTGTTATCTCGAGTTCAAGTTTGCGAAAAAATATTATTATAGGATTTTGTTGATACACTCGCAAAATGTTAAATTCAAAACTGCAAAAGATGAATTGAACAGTTCTTTACCATGTTTACCTTCAACAAACTCGCCTTCGCAACATCGACTTTTCGATGAAAACCAGTCCTAGGCAGAACAGCAGATCGATTGGAGCACTTGCGGCTTCACAAAATTGATGTGCAGTGTGCTTGATCGGTAACGCGTTATCGAGTCGCACTCGTTAATTCTATTAACATTCTCTATTATCAAGTAGCACAAGAAAATGAAATAACACCGGTTTATTAACACTTTGGTATACAATCACACAACTACACGCTGGTATGAAGATAACAGTAACCAGTGGAAAATTCATGATCAATAACTATCACGATTCTCATAATAAACTAGCCCTATCTTTAACAAACCTTGATGAGCAGTATGTCTTTTATTATTTGCATACACCGGTGAATTTGTAAAATGTCACTCAAATGTATTGTGATAAAAAGCAATTCAGTATACACGCTTTTAATAAGTCTGGGCCCCATCCTGAATTTTCATTGAATGACGCCATTCCCGCAAAGATCATCCACGTGGCCAAAATGGCTACCAAAGATGAAAGCTCTGTTGACGTTTATTTTGCAGTGTGTTCATATAAAAAGGAGTGTTTTTACCTTATATCAAGAGGAATATTTTCTTTATACAACGTCTTTATGAGTATGTTGTCGTAACTTTAAAGCTCTCGTGCAAAGATATTCCCGGATCGATGATATCGAGGGCAAACGAGAGCTGATTTAAATGCCAAGAAAAAAATGCGAATTAATCGTCGTGGCTTACGTCAACATACACGAGCTTAACTTCTTTTCAGGTAATCTTTTTTAGCAATGGTTTTGATTCTTTTTAATTTCATTTTTTATGCGGGCCTTTATTAAAAAAGCTGAAAACGATTAATTATTACCGCTCCTAGTCTTATCTATCAGGTATTAATAAAAGCTAATTGAAAGTATTTTTCAGGTTGCTATTCTGATCCTTTCAAAGTGTACGATAATTCTATCTCGATAAAAAGTTTATGCTTTTCATCATCAGTTTTTTTTCAGGTTATTATGTATAGGTCTAAGGGTAAGAAAAAAGTTGGATAAAAACGTTTATACGGCTTAGCTTAGTAATCCAGAAAGCAGCAGCTCGACTCCTGGTTAGAGATGTAGCCACTCGAAAGAGAGCTGGAGCGGGGATGCATCAATTCTTCCAAAGCACTTTACTTGCATTTACATTGTTGAACAAGCAACGAAATAATCAGGAGCTAGGACTCGAAAGCAAAAAGCTGTCCGACAGCTATGTCAAAAACACCCTCGAAAAGGGATTCAAATTATATTTGAAAATGACTGTCACGACAATTATTGTAGGTTTATATGGACAATAAATTCATGTAAAGGGGAGTGCTTTAATCACTGAGGAAGAATGAAAGGCCTCACAATGTTAACGGTTGTGATAAATGCTCTTGTACAACAGGCCCCGGTTGTTCGAAAGCTGGATAGCGCTATCTACCGGATAAATCGCTATCCAGAGGATAAGCATTACGACAACCAATTGCGCTATCCAGTGGATAGTAATTTATCCAGTGGATAGCGCTATCCTCCTTTCGAAAAACTGGGGCCAGGAGGATATGGTTACTGTAATCACGTTTTTATTATGTGTTTGAATTCACTGAATTCCCAAGAACCGGAATGTACACAACTCAAATTAAAACAGTAGCACAACCAAGGACCTAGGGTGCGAACCCTAATTCAAATAATGTATATAAGGCACATAATGTCATCAATCATTATTACAGGGAGAGATGAGGGCTTTAAGGTGTCCCTTGTATGCAGTCAGGCAACATACTGTCCAAAATAAAGAGAGAGCAAATTATTTCTTTCATTCCCTTAAGACAATTAACTGTCCTGCAATAGTTTCAACTAAATAAACTGGACAGAAGGTGAGTTAAACATCTCTCTCTAATATAGACAAACTTCAGTGTTATAACCACTATTCCAATTTGCCAAGACCTAGAGCTGTTGATGGCTCCTTTCCTGACTCCCAATTGACGCTGACACACCAGCTTGAGTGGGATTGCAAATGCCCCTTTTTTAGGAGGACCAATTTATAACTTGTTTAAGCATTCCCAATCCATCCTTAATTGAGAATCAAAAGCCCAGAGCAAAAATACTTTGTGGTTTCAAAGTAAAAGGTTCAAGTTAACTAGCTGTAATTCGCACTCGTTTGCGAATGGAAACTCAACATCTCTCACTGCAAAGAAGGTTTGTTCAAAATACTCTCGTGTCACAGAATTTCGTTTCTAATAATTAATACTGAATGGCAAATCGGTCTTAAGCAGCAACTAAATATGCCGAGTACATGAAAATTTTGATTTAGAAATATTGATATGCAAATATAAATTCATATTCAGGGTTTAGAGTGTGGTGTTGTCATATAATCAAACACAATGTCACGGTTGGCTGCTTTACCAAACAGAAGGGTGATAGATAATAAATATTAAGTTATGGTTTATTAGAAATCAAATGCCCTTTACATTATGAAACTTGACACCTGAGAAGGCATGTTCTGATCCAATGTTTTATTGTCACATAGTTAATGGTAAGCCTGAGCTCAAAAGGGACCACTTTTTTCAGGGTCATTTGGTTTAGGCAGGATTAAAGTGATGCTGTCTTCTTATATTCTTTAAAAAGACTGGTTACATTTCACTTAATATTAGCAGTTTTTTACCTTCTGCCTTTAGTGCTAAAATTTCAGGTTCTAGTTCAGAAATTTCAGCGTCGGATTCGTGTTAGCTGTGTCGCTCAGCATCATTTGGCTCAACACACATCTCACTCCTGTGGTGTTTACCATATTTGGTTTCCCTCGAATCAGATTCCTGTTCAACTTTTATCTTATTTTGGATCTTAGGGATAAGGTATGGCTTGTGTACAGAGCATTTAAACACCGATCAGGGGGACGCTGCACGTTTTCAAAAGCTACCGACGACTTTTAAAAGACAGTACAATACAATACTCCCAAAGTCATCATCCCTAAAATGAAAAGGGCAGACGATTGTATGTTTCTGCACCTAGCAAAAAAGCAATATTTGGGAGACGAATATAGCGGTACGAATAAGAACCCACACACAAAAACACTAAGTTACACAACTTTACGGTCAAGTACTCCTCCCTTTTAACTCCCTGCAGCCGTGCTAGCTTTTAATACATGCTGATCGCTTGGTATCTTATGTCACATTTCTTAGTGTTGCGTTTGTTATCAAATATATCCCCGTATGACTTGCAAAGACGAACCGCACAACTACGATTATTTTAGCCCGGATTCGCTGGTATTTGTTAATGTTTATACAGGAAAAGAATGGAATAAAGCGATTCATAATGGCCTGACGTTGCCTCTCTTCCTGACATAGTACTGTCACGCGAGTCAAAACTCAAATATGGCGGCTGAAGTCTTTCCGTGAATGACGTCATAGATTAAGAATTCAAGATGGCGCCCAGACTTATTAAAAGCGTGTATATTGTGTAGAACACATAACGAAATCGTCTATCAATAGTGATCACCTTTTTCAAATTACTTTCAAACACGTACTGACTTTTACCGACCAAAAGGGCCAAGAGTTTCAAAATTCATAGAAGAAACTTGTAATGTTACTTGGAAAAAGGATGAAGATTACTTAAAAACCATGAAAACCTTCCTGTATGAACGAGAAAAAATAAGTGTAACTAGAGCCAAAAGATACAGTCTTTTCAGTTTATGATGATAATAATAATAATAATAATAATAATAATATTTTTTATTGCCAAAAGATAAAAGTACATTTCTTTTGTTACATTCTAGTTGCCTATACACTCAATAAAAATTACCCTAAAGTTTGTATCTTGATTTTGTAATATATTCGGTAAACGAGGTTGAATTTTGTGCACCACAAAACGCTAACTCTTTCTCTTTCACTTAAATAATGACGATTGTTATTCCCTTAAGTCAGTCTTAAAAAGCCTTCCAGCTTTACTGGTAACGACTATGATTATGAAAATGATTATGATTGCAAGAGTCTCACCACAGGCTCACCATTTTAAATTTGAGTTTCTCGACTGCATTTTATACGACGGCCAATTACGTGATTAACAAATAAATACGTTTTCCTAAATACGCTAACAAGCAGTTAGCGTTAAGCGTTCAAGAACATAAAACTCGATGCTGGATTTATCAATTGTTTGTTGTTTTAATTTTGAGGTTGCAAAAAAAGTGCGATAATACGAATGTCAACTCTAATCCCCCTAACTAAAAAATATCTATAAATAATTACAACCCCTTTCACGTGTATCGCAGTCCAAAACACAAACATAGGATGGTGTGCCTGTGGTATTGCGACCGTTTATTTGATAACTTATTTCTCGGCCACAACAAAGATGTATTCAATTATTTTGTTGGAGAAAGCCATTTTAAGGATAATATCTATCATTGGACCTCCCACGTAACCGACAAACGGACCTCTTACTTTTGCTTGTTCCCGCATAACCGATAACGTTAGATTAAAATTACAGTAACCTGGTAATACTCTGTCGCCTAAGAATTCAAACTTTGACAACTTAAACCCAATGTCTTTTAACTTCTGTTTGTAATCATCGATTCCGTAAGACATATTACTGTGAGGAACCACCCATAACTTCGCTGCGGTTTTCCAAATAATCTGATGAAAGTAACTCAAATCCTGTATTGCCTTAAGAACCACAAGATCAGCCATGAACAATTTTCCTCCAGGCTTTAGAACTCGAAATGCTTCTCGAAAGAAATCTTCTCTGCTATTCATGTGAGGTTCCCCTTCCACACAAATAACACAATCAAAAGAATTTTCATCATAGGGCATCTTCGTTCCGCTACCACGCGTTACAGTAATTCCAGTGTCACGCAGTCTTCGCCTCGCTATTTCCACGTTTGCAGCGCTGATGTCCAGACCTTGGATGTTACAGCCATACTGGGATTTAATTCGTAACATGCCAGCTCCCTGCCCACAAGCAACATCCAGCACGCTGTGATCAGCCTGTATCATGCTACCTTCCAAAAGCTCATCATAAATTGCTCCGTAACACATTGGGTGTGGTATAGGATCGCCGGATTTCGTCTTCCACACCCCAAATGTGAGAAATCCATCATTCCAGTTATGGTTGTTATCCACAACACGGGAATAAAACTCTGACACCTTCTCTTCATGCTCTGTAAATGCCATCCTTATCCTAACTGAACTCTTTGATGATCAAGGACCTGTGTGACAAGACAACATCAATTAGGACCTGGAGCTGAACTATAAATAAGCCCCTTCATGTATAAGACCCTCCAAATATAAGCCCCCAAAACTCGTAATGCAGAAACCCTCCGTTAAATCGCCCCTCCGAATATAAGCCCCCGGGGGCTTGTACTTGGAAATTGCCCTCAAATACCAATTTTTGTATTTGCCAAAGAACTATTACGTTTGCCAAGTGATTGCGGTCAGAAAGTGTTACAGTTTATTGCTATTTGCGTAGTTTGCTGCTCATTTCCTCGGTCCATAAAGACAAATTCCTTGCATGGGCATGGCTGCGTCTTAGAAAGGTCGACGTTCTCAAGGGGAGCTTCAATAAAAGCTTTCTGCAAATTACTTACATAAATATTCTTCCAACTATAAGCTAGCCCAGTCTATCTTGAAACGCAATTTTCCCTCTGTATATAAGCCCCTCAAAAATGTCCGTTGAAAAATATATGTATATAGTTGCTCCCGCCGGGAAAACTAAATGTTTTTTTTTTCTTTTTTCTAACATAGTGTTTGATTTTGCTGGGATATTTCTTGTAACTATATTGGTCCGAAATCTCAAGAAAACCGACTAATTGACTGAAAAATCTTCCTTCAATGTAAATTTCAAATAAATATTTTGGAAAATGTTTGGAGGCAAAAGCCAGGACGAGTTATGACAATAATGATTATGTAATTTAGGCTGCTTGTGGTTTAGTATTTGGCGGGAAACAGTTGACACGTGTTGCTTGCCAACGTTTGCAAAACGTTTCTTTCTCAATGCACTGGGAACATGTCGGAAGAAAGCGCCCGGCTCCCGCTCAACGAGATATAATGGACTTCTTTGACGCCAAAAAAGGTAAGTATCAAACTAAAAGGTGTGTTATTTAATACATCTAATAGTTGCCTTGGTTGATGTGCTCATTCTGAGCCACTTCACAGTTTTGTAGATTGGACAAAACAACATGGCAATTTAACCGTCCAGTGATTGAATACTCTATGAAATTAAGCTTCCATAGCTCCAATGATAAGAACAACGATGAGAACAATGATGAGAACCAGTCAAGTGAGGAATCGACTAGCACGGAAGGTACGTTTAATACAATTGAAAGAATTTATCATTTGACTTTACATTCGGTTTTCGCAAACCATCGGCAGCGTTGTGCAAAATAGCGTCAACGGAACTCTGATTTTTGGAGGGCTTATTGATATGATTGACTGAAGAAGCTAAGTTGCATAGAAGCAGCAGTACATTTCTCAATTTTGCTTCTTAAAACTAACAAGGCAAATTAAATTTCATCATCATCATCATCATAATCAATCTTAATTTACCATCATTTTACATGGTCTTCCTAGGAATCGTGTTTAAAATTAGACTAAAATACTCTAAGGAACTATTTGACTATAAAGTTAAAAATACAAAAACTTACATTATTAATAATAAGAGTTACAATGAGTCATGGTGTATTAAAATAATCTTTCCCATGAACTGAAGTTTTAAAAACATTTAAACTAGGCAGCTTTCTGATCTGTGAGGGAATCTTGTTCAACAGAACAGATCCTCTGTAGTGTAGGCTCCCTTTTGCAGACTCAGTTCTGGGTCTGGGGACATAATTTAACTCAGAATTTCTAAGATTGTGTGAATGTACATTTGACGTGTAGGTAAAGATCCGCCTCAGATACGACGGGGAAAGATTATTATGGATTTTATACATTGTCACAGCCAAATGATTAAGTCTTACATAATCTAGCCTTTCCCAGCCAAGCTCATCCAACAAAACACTTGAGCGAACCTCATAGTTAGAAAAGGTGAGAATTCTAGTAGCCCTATTCTGCATCTTTTGAAGTTTGTCCGCTAGTCCCTTATTGATACTACCTCATACAGCACTACAGTAATTAAAATATGGCATTACCAGTGCGTTGTACATATTCACTCTAGTTTCAAATGGTATAAAATGACTTACACGTTTTTAGATAGCAATACCAGCGGATATTTTCTTTGAAATGGTATTAATGTGTGAGCGCCAGTTCAAAGATTCATCAATTTCAACTCCAAGGGATTTATGTTTAATTACTCTTTCTAAGGGTGTATTATTGACTTTGACTGTGAAGTCACTATTTATTTGGGATAACTTAAATTGGCTCCCTATAAGCATGTATTTAGTTTTCTTAACATTCAAACTTAATTTGTTTGCTGACAGCCATGACTGAATTAAATTCATATAATAATTCATTTTATGTTCAAGGACACATGGGTCTTCTGCAGATGAGGTAAGGGTAGTATCATCTGCATACATTCTGGGTTTTGAAAACAAATTACATGAAAGGAGATCATTTATATAAATAGTAAATAAGAGAGGGCCTAAAATAGACCCCTGTGGAATATCACATGTTATATTACAAAAATCAGATTGAACTCCATCAATAAACGTTTGTTACTTAAGGTCAGATAGATAGGACCGGAACCAGTTAAGAGAATGAGAACTGACCCCATAAAGTTTAAGCTTTCCCAGTAAGATGGCATGATCCAAGGTATCAAAAGCTTTTTTCCAGTCCAGGAATATCACACCATTTAAGAGATTGTTGTCAATATTCCATAGCCATTCATTCGTAGCCTCAAGTAAAGCTGTTTCAGTGGAAAACATAGGTCTGAAGCCAGATTTTGATCCAGTTAACAACTTGTTATTATTTAGATATTCATATAGTTGGTTAAAAACAACTCTTTCAATTAATTTACTTACTACAGGCAGAACTGAGATAGGTCTGTAGTTGTTAGCATCAGTCTTGAGGTCCTTTTTAAATATTGGCGAAACTCTAGCTCGTTTTCAAGCATTTGGAAATATACCAGTGGTAATTGAGAGATTTATTATAAAAGTTAAACTGCGAGTAACTATGGGAGACGCTTCTTTCAGGAGACGTGCTGAGATGTTATCAAGACCACTGGCTTTATTACTCGGTATTTCTGAATTAAATTGAAGACCTCCTGGCATGATACTTCCGCCAACTTACAAATTTTTTCTGCGGGGGTAATATAATCAGTAGAATTACTGGAGGTATCTTTAATTTCAGAGGCTAAGGAAGGTCCTATTCTAGAGAAATGTGTGTTGAGTATATTACTGATTTCGATGGGGTCAGTACTTACAGTATCCCCAGTGTCCAGCTGAGTTATCTTATTGAATTTAGATTCATTTCCAATTAGTCCATTGATTCCTTTCCAAGTATTCTTTATGTTTTTGCGATTATCTTTGAAGAAGGCATTGTAATAGTTTATTTTAGCATTCTTAATTTCATAATTAACCTTATTCTTCATGTGTTTGTAAGAAGTCCAATTGCCATCTGTCGGGAACCTTGAAGCAATTTTTTTGAGTTTGTCTCTTTGAAACATTAGCCTTTTTAGCTCTGGGCCCAGTTGTTCGAACGCCGGTTAGCGCTAACCCGGGGTTAAATTTTAACCCGGGTTTCCCTATCTTTTTATCAAAAGCACTCTCTGGGATAATTTTCTCTATTCTTTTTAGAGTATCCAATCGTCAAATTGTAGGCAAAGAGAATTAAACTGAATTTGCCTTTTGAGCTCTCATATCTGAGTTCAAATTTCGTACTAACCTCGGGTTATTTTAACCCAGCTTCGAACAACCCGGCTCTGGAGTAATCCAGGGGGAAGAGATTCCTCTCACTCTCCACTTCTTCTTTAGTGATGCATGGTTATCAGCAGTGTCTAAGAACATATGTTGCCATATATCCCAAGCAATGCCAGGGTTATGCTCCTGTTCAATGAGACGCCACGGGACCAAAGGTAAATCAGTTCGAAAACTATCTGGAATAAAGTTTTTTAAAGCATCTGCTCGTTACAGTCTTTGGATTTGATTTGAGGATACAAATCTTCCTTATTGCATACACCAGACAGTGATCACTGATTCCGATATCGGTGACTCCGGAGTCCGAAAAATTTCACGGATGATTAGTTAAAAACAAATCAATAATAGATTATGAGCGCTGTGTTATACGTGTTGGCTGATCACTTAATTGGCTATACTGGTAAGTGTTACAGATATCTAGTAGTTTTTGTGTGCTGCAGTCTGGTGATGTTGCACCAACATTACAATTTAGGTCACCGATAATGTCAACCTCCATATGATATGACTCCAATTTTTGCAATACATCTTCAAATCCGTTCATCATTTCAGTGGTGGGCCTTGGAGACATATACCAAGTGCACGCAATAAATGGTTTTGCTTTCGGTTTCGACACTTGGATACTGATCAGTTCCATGTTATCATCCGGGAGATCAGTGAGACGCTTATAATTTATTGAGTCCCTAATATAGAGGGCTACACCACCGCCATTTCTATTTCTATCTTAGGGTATATCCAGGGATACTGCCCTCACCATTTGGAATAGAGCTGTCTAGACGAGTCTCATCTATACCTAGTATATCAACTGTCTTCGACAGCATATAGATCCTAAGCTGATCAATATGTTTGTACAAGCTGGCCAAATTAATAAAAGCAATTTTAAATCCTCTAGTTACTGGAATGCCCAAATTTGGCTGCACGTGTGCTACTTGAAAATCTATTAGGTGAATCTGTCGGAGAGTTGGAAATTTGTAGCGGAATTAGAATAATTATTTATAAAAGGCCTTGTGTCAAGGAGGTAAGAAAAGCTTTGATCTTCTGAAAATTTTGATGGTTGTCCTTGGTCCAACTGGTCTCTTCTTGATATTCCGGGTTTTTTTGTTTTGTTTTTTTTTTTAACGTGGCGATCTACAGTGAGCACATTCCTTTCCTGTAAGGAATGCCTTTTCACATGCAAAGCAAGAATCGCAATAAGATTAAAAGAGACATCGCAATCTTAAACGGTTTAAGCTTCAACAGTAAGCGAAGAGAAACCTCGAAAGCGACCCATCCTACCCTCTTTTGAACAAGACGGAAAAAGTGCCAATGATAGCTTGTCTGTGTTCAGTGGATGTACACACACTTACAGTTGCTACACACATGGCAGGGCGAGATTAGCAAGCACGTTATGAAAGGGGAAATACCCATCAAGGTACTCATCGTAGCATCTTTTGAAGGAGACGATGAAAAAACGCAGTACGCTAGCTTCAAACATTTAATGGTCTTTAATGGCTGCCTTCAGTCAACATGTTTTATCATTACTAAGTTAAGGTGATTCCTTAGTAAAAGAACTGCAGATGAAACTTGGTACACTGATGTAACAAGGCAAGAAGATAGTAAATAAGTAATAGAAAAAGGGGGTTACCGTGCTCGTTTTCACGTCACAATGCTGAAACATACGGCTATTTAGGACCCTTTGGCAAAAACCTCGCGCAGCCCAAAACTGGGCAAAAGGAGAGATTTTTTCCATGATGCATGTGGTATCGAACACGCAATTCCCTTGCTTTGCACTGCGCACCCTCTACGGCGCATAACATTGCCACATCCAAGATGGCGGCGGTTCTTCCCACTAGCGCGAAAAGAACAAACAAGGGTCGCTTTTGCAGAGCTAAAGCTTTTACTCGCAATAATAATGCGGTAGATCGGCTTACAGCTTCCTGGTTTGCCATCGAAAAAAAAGAAAATGAAAGAAATGTGCGTAATCCCGAAGTCTGCAGTGGTTTTTCACTTCGCGGCCGTCGAGTTGTGGAATTATTAGAATGTCTTGGCTGAGGCTTTGGATTATGAGGGCTGTGAAGCCTGTGAGACAGCTCTACGGCTCTCTACTCGCTACTGTGCATATGTTATTCAAACTCCGAGAGTGGAGAGAAGAATATTAATATTTCTGGAGCAAATAAGACCCATCGTAGCACCAGAACAACGCGAGGGAGACCAGTCTTTGATGTAAACACGAAATTTGCTGCTGAATTCACATTTTGCTGTGTATAGAAACCAAACAAGCAAACATATGAAGAATAGGAATCAACAGTCTTTTCTTCAAGTTTCTTTGTCAAGCATTATTGTGCAAACGCAAAAAAATCGAACCCTAGCTCACTGGAATTATTAAAACAGAACGCCGGCGTTACACAATAGTCCAAAATAAAGATTCATAACTCCAAAATCTCATCAAATCTGGACTTACCTCATTCCTTGGTATTTAATGTACTCTTTTCAAGTTTGAAATTCTGTGTTGGTGATATCAAACACGTAAAAACAACCGAAAACAAGGTTGATCTCGAGGGCATACTTCGAACGCGATGGGCTTTATATTGTATGATTTTGTTTCTCGCCCCAGTCCTCGCCGCGCAAATTATCCATCCTGACTGCGATCTCAAAATCATGTCCACCTTTCACAGCAATTTGTGAGGAAACAAGCACGGTGACCCCGGATTTTTTTCCCAGGTATTTGCTAAGAACAGTCTAATAAAGAACATATTTGAAGAAGAAAAAAAGTTTGATAGTAGAACATAATTTTTTTGGAGAAAATAGTTTTGTATTTGGTGTATTTGGGTCAACGCGAAGACTGCTAACCTCGGAACTGTCCGAAAAAGTGCAATATCCCCACAACCAGGCAATCAAAAACGAATTAAATGAAGCAATACTGCTTATTTGAATAAAGAAAGCTTTATGTTCAAGATAAAATTTTGTACGTTTCAAGTAACAAAGACTTAATTCTGTAAGAAGGGGATTCGAATTTTTAACGCGCAGCCATTAAAAATCCCTCATTTTAAGAGCCTGCTGACGCGTAAACAAGCACGGTGACCCCACCTTTTTATTGCATTTTTTTAATGTTCATATCATGAATGTTGATTACCCCAAGTTTCAAAAAAAGTTTGATAGTAGAACAATTTCAAAGGAATTACCCTAAATGTATTGTTTATCTACTTAAAGAAGAAATGCCTTTTTTATGCCCTTGTTTATACTTTACGCCCAAAGTAGACTTAATTTGGAAACGCGCTATTCGACCCGTTATAGCTCAATCCGTGCAATTTCGTAAAATTGCCAACAAAATAACTAGAAACAACATTGACTTCCCAGAAACATCCCCCGGGGGGGAATGGAAGGTATTTATAAACTGGGCCCGCATTGAGGCAGCCAAATAACGTACCAAACCCTCACGGACCGTGGCGATCGCTTGGGTGCTCTTCTGTTTCACATTC
Source organism: Porites divaricata (assembly GCA_038088405.1). Classification (NCBI taxonomy): domain Eukaryota; kingdom Metazoa; phylum Cnidaria; class Anthozoa; order Scleractinia; family Poritidae; genus Porites; species Porites divaricata. The sequence continues at coordinate 17,462,389 of JBBMOI010000008.1, read as the reverse complement.
CCACATATCACAATGAAAACGTAGTGACGCCATTTGCTTCATCCCACCACATAATTCACCCGGGATTATTCCCTCAGATCCATACCCTTTCTCGATGTCATGGTCTGATATGAGAAAATGGCTTCCTTTCAAACCTAACTATAAGACCAAAGTGCCAGAGGTGTCACTAGGGATGTAGTTCGCCATAAGTCGATTATACCAAATACTTTTCAGTTGAATTTCTACTATTGAATTTGCCATATAAGTTGTACATCCTGTAAGAATTTTTTAATGGAAATTTATTTCCTGACTTAATTGTGAATCAAAAATGAAAATATTGAGCGGCAACTGATCTTTCTACTCGTGCGACGCTGTATGTTTGAGTGATATCTGATGTGGACGTCACAGTTTCGGCATTTGAATGGCATCAATATTGAAAGTATACAAATGATAATTACTTCTTGTGTGCATAATCCGAACCAACTGTCAAGGGTCCGAATGAATGATTGTTTGTGGCTGAAAGGACAGTTTTCAAAAATCGTTTTAAAAATCACGCAGGGAGACGGAAACAGGTAGAGATGGATCAATGAAGTGCAAGAAAACAAACATCTTACGAGGCCCCTAGAAAACAAATTTATGCGGCCAGACACGAACCAATGACATGGAAATTGAACATTGAAATCAAAGGAAGCTAATAAGTCACAAAGGACATGCACATCCGCACGACAGAAAGCTTGGTACTGTTTTCTCCAAGTCCAGAGAAACACCTATTTAAAAAATTATCTCTTTTATGTGAGTGTGTGTGTTTTTTTTATTTGCTTCCCGTATTACCAAAAACTTTCCTCTACAGCAAAACGGAAAATAGAAAAAAAGTGGCGTTTTGCTAATGCTAAAGCAGGAATGGTTGCTGCGTGAGTATGAGCTTTTAAAATGTCAAACGCTCCAAAATAGACATCTATAGATCCCTCGCATCGGCATTGGAAAAAACTCTCTGACCCACTATGAACTAGCCTGTTCCAGGTGTAGTGGACAGTGCAGCGAAATGAGGAACGGAGGAAAACAAACGCGGAAGAGAGTAGGAGGATCTTTCGCCCTCTCTTCCTAACTCCGCCCTTCGCCATTTTTTCTTGGTAGCTCACTTTTCTTTGCGATTTCTCAACTATCTGAGTGCCTGTTACAGGTTAACTACGTGCATTCCTTCATTTCCACCTTTTTATGGTATATATTCAATTTGAGCGTCGAGCACGTTTGGCCCTTTGTTATTGATCAGCAGGAACGGATTTGGTAGTATTAATTTTTAACTGCTTTTAGACAGCGAAACTGTCATTTTGTTTTCTTTCTTGTTTTCTTTCTTTTATTTTTTCTTTGTGAGTTTCTATCGTATTTTTTAGACGTATTTTCGCTTCTCTCCCCAGTCTCACTCACTCTTCTCCCCTCTTCCCCCCCCCCCCCCCCCCCCCGCCAACCCCTCTGCTCTAGACAAGAGGGAACGACCATTTTGTTTTGCTCCAGTCCATTCGTTCGCCTATTCCGAGTTCTTGGCTTCCGCAAGAAGTACGGGCTGTTTTGTGGTCTGAGAGACTTTGCACTGATTAACGTTTTAGTGTCATGAAAACTCTAGCTGTAATAATGAACTGCAGATGACAGGTTAAAATACTGAAACAGGGACGTAGCCAGGATTTTTTCCCAGGTACGCACAATTCTCCAAATGTCTCAAAAGGTGAGATTACTGTAAGCCGAAGCGTTTTTACTGTATATGAAATGACGTAACTAAGTAAACTGAAAAAATCTTTATCGTCTTTTTGGATTCATTGACTGAAGCACGTCAATCGCTTTTCGTAACTTAAAACTAAACATATCTTTGAATATCAGCGGTCCACCAATGAATCAGGCGTCTCTTTTCTGAAAGCTGACATTGGGGAGTAAAGCTAAAAATTAAATAGTCCATTGTTGAATGAATTGAACCAAACTGTGAACGTAAAATAATCATATTTTACCTATTGTTATCTTTTCCTTTTTTTCATTATTCGCTTTCGTATCTTTTTTTTTTTTCACCCTCGACTTTTTCAGGTGCGCACGTTCGTACCGTGCGTACAGGTGGCTACGCGCCTGTGAAATTTCCTTTCAACAGCGCTTGGAAAGAGAAGATCGCCTTTTCCGGCCAAAAAAAAAAAACAATAAAAACAGGGAAACAAAATAGAGTATAATACTAAACCTACTAAAAAGGAAAGACAGACTTGAGGACTTTCCTTATCCTCCGTAGCCTTAGTCCATGAAACTTAGACGCCAATGGTACCCTCTAAAATGTCTTTCCCTATGCTATATATATTACGGATAAGCCCCTTGGAAGGCATGTGCACTTATTGAAAGTTTGGGTAGTGGTTATGCCGCTGAGGCCTTCAAACACTGACTCTATTTAAGACAAAAGCCAGTCATTTCATCACCTTGTTTTGTGAAACAAACCACCATTTTCGATTACCCTTCTAGTCCATTTTTATTTTTCATCGAACTAAGTAAATGAAAAATGAAAACAAGATTCACTGATTAGGTTTTTTAAAAGTTTGTTGCTAGCGCATGCACACGTAGACGGCGCACTGCCAATGTCTACCCCCTGTTCAAGGCCTTTCATCTACTAAAAAAACCATGTTCAGGACGCTTGGAATTGTATAACCTGTTTAAGAATCAAGGCCTCCAAAACCTTACGTTTGTCTTTGTCACAAAACCAAGTTAGACTGAGAGCCTTAGTCTGCTTTACGCAAGTACCGTGTAGATCTCCAAAAACATTGTTTGCAACCAGCGCTCAACACCCCAAGAGACTTCGCCTGCCGCTGGTCAATATATAGGAAGGCTATTCCAAAGAACTGCTCCAAAAAAAAAATATTTCTTAACATTTGTCTGGGGTAGAGAAAAAGCTAGTTTTCTGTTGGTGTCTCTTAAAAAGTAATTAGAGATGTTGTAACGATCTGCCATTGCTACGATCTACTAAGCACTTAACAAGGCCCCTCAAGTTACTTTTAAAGATATATGACGCATAGTCTGTGATACACCCTCCTCTCACCGCTCTTTGACGAAATGTTCCTAGCGGCAGATAGCAATGAGAGGAAGCTGTATCGCAGGCTTTTAGATACAAGGCTTTTCTACTATTTACATGGGCAAACCAGTCGCTTCACGGTTTGGGCAAATGGTGAACAGAATTCAGGACTGATGAATTTTGATTCCGTTCGATAATCGCGTTTACCATTTGCCTAAGTGAGTTTCGTTTAACGAGAAACGGCCGCGAAAGCCTGACACTAATATTCAAAAAAGGTTTGAAGACATGAAATCCAAATTTCCGCCTAGAATTTTCCAACCAGGAAAACAGCTGAAATTAGGTTTCATACACGTTGTCATTCAAGTATATAGGCTCCTCTTTGGCATCCACGTAGCTTTATTTCAGTTTTGAGAGCCTGCAAGGGTAAAAACTTCGAAAAGAACAACCTCGTTCCCAGGGTTCTCTCCTACCCGTCCCTACGGAGCGAGAGAGAGAGAGAGAGACCCTGGTTGGGTCTGGTCACGTGCTCCCAGAACAAAATTAATTCCGAGGGAGGAGTCCTTTGTCTCTCAATTTTTTTGTCTGGTTCGTTTTCACCCTTCACGCAATGATTGAAAGGGCAAGACAGATTTGCTAAGCCTCCAACTAGTATATGTAATAGGACTACATGCTGTCCAATTTGGAAATAATTGGATGAAAAAAACTCCGAGGACAGCCAAAGTTGGACGAGGCCGTAGTAAATACATGCTGTAGTCCAAATGTAATCCATTGTTTTTTCTCGGATTTCATTGGCTGAAACAAACTGTCCTATTTTTTCCCAAATAGGACAGTTTCTGCATTTTTACTCAAATTCCGTACTGAAAACTGTCCAAATTAAATCCCAAATTGGACAGATCTGAGAAATTAAAGGATAATAGCCGTGCTGACAATACTGGATTAACTGACTGCTATATAATTAACAAAGAAACTTATACGGCTATTCTGTTGATTTTAAACGACGACAAAAATACAACACAGATCTAGAGCCGTTGGATAAAATATACTCTTCTAAGATTATGTTTACCTCTTTTCACTTGAACAATCAAACTGAGTCCGGGCGGCCTATTCTCTTTTCCTGTTGCTTCTGTTTTCGTTCTGTTTGATTTTAATATTTTCGAGGTCAGTGAGGACGGCAACGCTTGATACATCTTTTCGGCACCCCTTCGAACTGCATAATCATAGTTTTGAAAATACATACGTTTGCTTTCTAAAGGTGGCCTCCATAACATAGAAATGGCAATTTAAGCCTACTGCGTTTCGGTATGAATACAACCGCCTAAAATATTTTTGATGAATCCCTGATCCGATAAACATCCAGATATTCTGCAAGAAGTTACGCTTTCGCTGTCAAAGGATTCGGCGTTCGAGGTTTTGTCTTGACTAGTCCGGGAACTATAAAAAACAGGACCCTTTAGACAAGGTCGGATACTCAGTTTCCACTGATCTCGACGTCTACGCTTTGTAGAGATAAATCTCACACTTATCCGCCCCTCCCCCAAGCCGTTTGTTTGTAATCTCCCAGATTCTTGGAGACACGTGACCAGACCCAACCAGGGTCTCTCGACGGGTAGGAGAGAGAACCTGGGAACGAGGTTACGAAAAGAACTATTGCACCAATACCAAGAGAGAATGATCTACTTTCTCTCTTGCCAATACTTGGTCGAAAATATTTAATTTCTTCAAGGAAATTAGTTTTATAAACCAAATGGCATTGTTCGGCCATGATTTAATCCGTAAATATCCCGCAATGCAAAAATTCAATTAGTAAACATTTATCAGTTTTTAGATTTTTTTTTTTCTGTTTATATATAATTTTTTGAGGAAAATCGCCAGTCTGAAACTGAACAGAAAGTGTTTGACGCTATCCCGGGGACGCTATTTGTTGTATTTGCATGAAGAAAATGCTGCAGTCAATGAGAGTAATAGGTTCACTGAAAGATTTAATTTCGAATTGGCTTTTAATCTGCCTTTAAGTAAATTGTTTCAATCGTATCTTTCGTAACACTGGCGTGACGAGTCGTGTAACGCTATTTTTAACCACTGGAATGTCGCGATTTTTCGCAAAATTAGGGTTGAACTCGAAGTCTTGCGGGCTACTTAAAATCATTTGCGCAGAGATTGTTTTCGATTTTCTGATAGATTGGGGCCTAGTCAAGCCGTAGAAAGTCAATTTGCGAAATTCTAAGTTATAGCACATTGTAAAAATTTGCATTATCTTATCCCTATAATTTTGAACAGTAGAAATTGTCAATAGGGCCTATTTTTAACAATACCTTTTTGGCCACAAAATTATTACAGCTTTCACAAATTTATCGTCTTATAAGAAAGAAAGGGTCATAAAAACTATTCGTGTTCTTCAAAGGCTGCCAAATCGTTGTGGTTTGACGTACGAGTGAATGAAATTTGTGTAAAATTTCGCTTTACCGGAAGTGGATTTTGAGCTCCGAAAGGGCAAAATGAGTTTTCTCGAATTTTAACAAAAAGAACACGTTATTTGGGAAAACTAAGTACAGCATGTTTCATTACTCATTAAGGGTTATCAATGAGCCAAAAATGAGAGAATTAATCAAATTTTGAACTTGTGCCGACCCTGGGTCGATATTTACGGAAAGCCGCTCTTAAATGTGATCGAATATGAATGTTATTTTTTTGGGTCTACATATGAGGCTATCAACTCGATGTAAGATTAAGTTCACTCTTAGATGGACTGTTTGCAAATTATTTTCCTCTAAAATCACTTAGCCTTTCCCTCAAAAGTCACATGAATGTGGTCGAAAGTTAGCTGATTTGTGAAATACAAGTTTATTGTTTTATTTAAATTATAAATTCGAGTTAATAGGAGCTTCGCTTTTAGCCCTGGCTAAATCTATATATTAATGACTAACCCATATAACTGCGAGGGAGAATTGGGGGTACCGTAGTATGGGGGGATAAAGTAATTTGCCACAAACAACGTTTCAAAGGAGATTGGATCCCCCCCTCCTCCAGTAAAAACGTTCCTGGGTCCGCTGCTAGGGTTGCTCTCGTATCTCATATCTTTTGTCTTCTTCAGGGCATTAAAAAGCCCTGAAAGGTGGGGGTGAATAAGAGCATAGTATAACAAATGAAGACAATTTATATGCCGTAAATAGCGTGCTCTTCTAGTGTAAAATGCTGATCAATATTGTGCTTTCAAACAATACTTCAATAACGTTATTATTCTGTTATATCTCTAAAAGGTTATATTATGGGTGCGCTTTTTTTGCCTAGGGCTATAAAGGATTTCATCACGTAAATGGATGATTTATTGACCTTAAGCCAAAGTGTCGGAATGATTCTTAAGCTTACAGCTGAGGTGTCTGTGAGGCTTGTTCGAGTCAATACTATCAAAACGATTTATTATCGTCGTGAACAATGCAATCAACAAACTCAAAACAAGTTGGTGGTTTATTTACCTAAAGAATGTTAAACAATTATGCAGCCTATATGAGTCTTCGATGTACTGCACAAATATGGGCACAAAAATGTGATTTGGATTTGTGCTGTGGAACTTCAAGTGGCTCTGTAGGGAAATATCTCCCAAGTTTAAGCGCTACAGTGGCTAGATCGCCGCTAACAAAGACATTGAGAGATGGCCATCACAGCTGTATTACATAAAGATAAAAATTAGTTTTCGCCATTGTTATATTGACATGGAAGTTGGTATGGTAACGTAACCACCGAGCTGGTGGCTTCGACTGAGATCAATTTTTAAGTCAGAGTTGTTGAACACTGTGATATTGGCTTATATCTAGAGGAAACGAAGTGCGTTGAAATGCAAATTTAACTTATAGTAATTTCATTCTAGTTGAAAACGTGTGTGAAAAGTTCCTTATGAGATGGCTTTAACCAGTTGCAAGAAGGGAGGATTTAATTATTAAAATGTCTGGTATGCATCGAGATACTCTTATTTTCTTATTGCGTCAATAATGTGGTCTAATCCTACTAATACGACAGCAACTTGAAAACCACTTTCAAGTTTATTTTCCAAAAAACACGACAAAAATCATCGTTTTATGTAACCTTTAAGTTTCAACGTCGTTGAAAACAATATTAGTTTTTCCTAGTAACCTTAAAGAATTTTCCCCTAACCATGACGATACCATCTTCGTGTGACAATACCGGTGCCTTAAAAAAAAACGTAGCAACTGTTACATGTTAGGAGAATCACGCTGTCGGCAACAATACTGCCGAGTTTTATCCATGACCTTAGCACCATCGCTGCCAAGAACTGTTTTTTTCCTGAAAAATTTGTTTTTAATAACTTATACTTTATACTTTTTGTATACATTCATTCTAGTTGAAAACGTTCGTATGGACGAAATTTGATTATCACACCGCTTTTCAACTAAAAACAAATTAGTGACTTTTTACACAGTCAATCTACTGGTCGAAAAAGATTGTGTCGCAAACGCATTTCAAACGCTTTTCAACTAAAAACAAATTAGTGACCTTTTACAAAATCCACTGGTCGAAAAAAGATTGTGTCACAAACGCATTTCTTGCGAGGTTAGCTGTCGCGAAATCCCATGCAATTATTCAAATGCAAAGTAATTTTACCGTTGCTTTGTTAAGTTGGAAATGGATGCAAATAGATTAATAGGTTCACTGGACGATGAAAAAAATGAAGACTTGGGCTAAGTTGGTCGAAAGATGGGTATGTTTTAAAACACGAGTAAGCCAAATTTCAAGGAACGTTTTCCTCTCTAAGAACATGTACCTCGAGCCTTTTCTAAAACATTCAGTTTAATACGATAACACAGAATGATTCTTTAAATCCATAGAAAGTAAAAATTAATGCAAATTCGGGGATTAGAATTTTAATCCTTCACAAGTCGACTCTTTAGGAACCGGGTCCTGAGCTGCAGGGCCCTTAGTTTCTCGTGAACTTTTACTGGCAATTGTCTTGCCGAGACGGTGTTTTGCTTGAATTGCATCGATGGTAAACGAACAATATCATGAATATTGATATACACGCAAGTTTCTCTGAGTTTTTAAATGCGTTCACAACCTAAACACTGAGAATCGCGTGGATATAATATCTGTTCTTATTCGGAGATAAAAAAAAAACAGATATAAAGAGCTCGTCGGCTGCTCATTTTATACCGTTACTTTGTTGCTAAAAACATCGTAAGCTTCTGGGGTTGTTGTTTCTCCAATGACATGTTCAAAAAAATGGCTTTTATTGAAAGTTTTTCATTGAGGAGGCGTGTTTTATAAATGGAAATAGTCTGCTTGTCGGTGCTTTACAGCACCAAACATATCAGGCTGAGACACAGCTTTCTTCAAGGATTTGCAGTGCCGTTTCCATCCATTTTTTTTTCTTAACAATTTACAGCTTTTATGCTTGTTTGTTTTTAAAAGCCCTTAAAGACAGAAGGAAGGGGAAACAAGGCAGGTGACGGGGTCATTATAAAGATTACAACTATTTCTGTCTCAGGTCAAGTATTAAGCTCTTCTCCTCTGATGGCGGAGATACAACCAGTAAGTGAAATAACAAATACAGCACCAGATAATTTACCTTCGTATCTCGTTTCGTTGTAGAGGGTCCAAGATGTTCCTTAATGACGGTGTGATCTGCACGAATAATAGGAAGTAGATATTCTTTCCTATGAAACCATGACAATCAAAAAGTTCTGTCTTACTATTTGGGTTAATATAAATGTTAAAATATATATAAATCTGTCACCTTTGTTCAACTCTTTAAACATGACTTGTGCAGAGAGCAGTTAATAGGTCGTGGTAGCGTCTATTAACACTTTTACACATAAAATACAATCTTTTATCGGGAATATTTGAGCATAACTGACTTTTCTGTCATTTTCTACCCTCGACATAGTCTCCTGCCCATAGCCTTTCCATTATTGCTCAAAGTGGTGTCTTAACATATCAATAATAAAAGCCATAAAATCAAAATAAAATTTTACACCATAAAACAATGACGCCATTCTATGTCATTCACTTAGTTTAAGGTCGTGGTCATAAACCTAAATTTCCCTTCTCGAGCTGTACTCTCAATGATCCTACTCTTGTTGGATTAAGGAAAAACTCTTTCAACAAAACTTTATAGGTAAGCGATAGCTCTCTTAAAACACAACAGAAAATGTTGTTTTGAAAATACGGTACGTATAGGTCCGGGAAGGACAGTTTACGTACACAGGACTTTTTTTTATCCATTTGAAAACCGAAATTTTCCATTATATAGGACTAAAGAGTATTGAAGCTTATGTAAAAGTGTCCATTGAGAATGTATTTACAAAACTACAATAGAAAGCTTATTGAGGGTGAAAAATGAATACAGATAAAAGATGAACGTTACATATGCTGGATTTAAATACATAACAAACAGAAAATGATACTCCCGCCTGAGATAGGATAACGATCGAGTTACGAGTCTGAGTTGAGTTAGAGTTGAGTCTGAGTTTAGTTTGAGTTAACATTGAGTTAGGTTTGAGTTCCCGCTTTCGGTGCGATTTATTAGATTTTTTTTAGTTTTTAAACTCTCTGAATGCAAATGATGGCAACGATTAATATCGGCGTTAGGGTTTATATCCACTATCATTTAATTTTTACGTGCGGAGACACGTACATTTTACGCACGTAAATGAAATAGAGGTAAAGTATGATAGGCCCGCGTAAGCCTGAAAGTTATGCGACGCTCAAAGTTTACGTTTACGCGTTACCCCTCCCCCCCCCCCCCCCCCCTCATACATTGCCTTTATTTCATTTACGTGTGTTCACCGCGCGCGTAAAAATTACGTGACAGTGAGTGGAAATCCACCTAAACTTATCAAGTGCGTAAATTCAATGCGAAGCTTTTTTTAATTCTACATAAGTGACAGGGTGTAGACAGCCACATCCCCCTCCCCTGCCTTGGATTTCACACCCTGGACCACATTCTAAACGCCTGGAAAAGGCTTTTAATATGGAGCAAATTATTTCAATACTAAAAGAACGTATAATTACCATTGCGTGAATCCTGTCATCAGTTTTCTCGATTTCACTAGCTATAGGAAGATCGAAAGACTACAGCAGAAACCATTCCTCTAATGCACGCTATATCAAGTTTCTTATGGTTTCAATAATAAATTCTGAAGAAGGCTGGAGCATCTTAACAAAATTAAACAACCTCCTCGTCAACCTCCGAAAGACTTCCCCAATGTACATTTTATAACGCCACGACTCGCGCTACTCTGTTTTGTGCCATGTGCTTTGTTTTGTACACTACGGAGTTCGGACTTAACAATAAAGGAACTTGATAAAACTGCCAATACACTAAAAGTAAACGCCAAACGTGCGACACACATTTTGGTAGATTTTTTGCCGTCATCGCATGGTGATAGAGAGCTTACGAAACTACGACGGCGACAGCAAGCAGAACGTCAAAAAGCAATAGGTTTAATAAGCAAAACAACAACTCTGCACTTGTATCCCGCTTTTTTGTACATTTCTTTGCTGTCTCTGCACAACTACAACGTGAAGTGACGTGAAACTGGGTGTAGCTAAATGTTGTGGATAGTGAGTAGAATGCGTGGGTGTGGGTAAATGTCGTGGGTAAAAAAAGTGTAGAAAAAAATGATTAAGTTAAGTATTCTAATTGAATTAAAATAAATATAAAAATTGTTAAAATATTTATGAAACGAAAATCTCCGACTCCTTCATTGCCCTTTTCACGGCTTCTTCTTCGTCCCCTTCCCGATATTTTCTTAGCCACCTTGGACTTGGGTCACCTTTCATAACATCACTGTATAAAAGGCATGTTGCCGATAAAGATTTATCCATACCTGAGCGATCGCCACCAAAATAAACGACACAGACGTAAAATATGTCGAAACGTGCAATTTGCAGAAAGTATGGGACAGCTCTGACTCTCTGAATGGAAAGCAGAGATTTTTTAACTCGATGGAATGCGATCGCCGTCCGGGGAAAGGGGAGGGGAAGTGAGGTCAAAAACGGACAATTTTGAGTTATTTCATGTTTTTTGATAGAACTTTTTCTTAAAGACGTTTTAAGTCTCTTAGCTTGCGAAGGAACTACCTTCATGCCAACCTTTCAAGTTAAGGCTAGACTGTATGAAAATGTTATTGCCGTACGAAAATATAATTTTCTTGATTCCTTTTTTATTTGTTTTGGTTGTGTACAAAACCTTTGCTGTAACGATTCTAAATATCAGTATCACTCCTTAAAGTGAAACCGCCGAGGTTTCAGTCACGAATGCTGACATCTTTGACAAAAGCAGTTCAGTCTCAGGTTACATAGTGTACAGAGTTTCTTTTATTTTTCGCCTTAATGCGTGCTTATTTGCTTTGTTGACCACGGAGAAGAGGAATAAGACTCTTGGTATGTACGCAGAAATTTCCGTTTCATGAATATTACAATTTTTTGCTATTTAAATTTTAAATTTCTATTTTTTCGGAAAACCTTTTTTTTTTTTTTTTTTTTTTTAAATATAAAATCCCCCGAAGGGGTGTTTTATTGGAATGCCAACTCAGCCGTATGATTTACAAGATGACAGAGAATGTTTACAAGACTGAAAATTAAATGAAAAGATCTATGCTAATACAAATTGACACTCGAACCGGGGTTTTGGCGGCCCTGTAAAGTTCAAATGTATGCCGCCTACTCCCCCGGTATTACAAAAACTATATACAACGAGTAGAGATTCAGCTAATTAGAACAAGGCGATCAGCAGCGAAATAAAGCAAGCGAAACGAACTATTTACAAGGCTTCCAGGAAATAATTAACGGGATTCCGGGAACAGGAATTAATTAACTAATTACTAATACAATGTAAATGAGCTAGAGAAACTAAAGCGGCCTTCCAGGAATTAATTAACAGGATTCCGGGAACTAATTACTAATACAATGTAAATTAGCTAGAGAAACTAAAGCGGCGATATACAAAGCATTAAAACTAAAGGCGGCTATATACAAAATATTCGTCTCAAAGCAAAGCTAAAGCGGCTAAATAGAGCGGACTTAAAATTAAGGCGGCTATCTACAGTAAGGAAAAAAGGAGAGGGAGCAAGTGTCAGAGATTTTACAGAGGATATTGCCAGTTGACCGCAGATTTTCTTGTTCGTCGCGTTTTGCACACAGAATGCGGCGGGATACATCTTTCTGAATCAGGTTAACAATTCGAGTAGAACTTAAAACAGAATTTCGGAAAGTTGCCAGGTTCCTGGTTTGCCAGGTCCAAAATAAAACTGTCGCGATCAAATAGCAATAAAGCGAAAAGGAAGGAGACGAGGCACGAGACGAGAAAGGAAAGAAGACGCAAGAAGAGTTAATGGAAAAAGGAGCGTTAGAAAGACGAGATAGGTAAGGCGTAAAATAATTCCAAACAGTGCGCACGCGAGGGCAAAAAAGAAAACAATGTTCAATCGTTTCAACCTGGGAAAACAGGGCACACTTATCAGATTTAATCTTGTATCCCCAAGTTTTCAAAGCGTATCGTACTTTAATTGCGCGGTGAAGGATTAGCCAAATTAGATCAGTTTTCTTATTCTCAATTAGCTTAAGGCGAGACTTGCGCCAAACCGCGGCCCACCGGTTGATCGGCCGCTTAAGCGAGGCAGCCCAGAAACCGGAGGAACGCGGAGAGGCGCTCGGGAGGTCTAAAAGGAGGCCGTACAAATGTTTGCAAGAAAAATCGTCCGGCAAAGAGCCGTGTTTATTACGCAAGGAAGATAGCAGAGACAGACAATTACGGTAAAAAGCAGACGGTTCAGAAGACAAAGGAATTGAACGAGAAGAAAAATCAAGACTGGGATCAAGATTAGAGAGGCGATTACCGAAAAAATAACGGGCTAAAAAGTGCCATTTGCACGTGCCGAATCCCTCCCGATACCCAGAGAGACCCGACAGATGAGACGCAAGAGAGCTTCGCGCTGACTCGCGCAAAGCGAGCCAGCCCGAAAGCAGTCGTTTAAAACAGAGAGGAGAGGATCACATAGTAAATCCCAAAAGGCAGAGTAGAATTCAGCGGGGAGGCCGTCAGAACCAGGCGATTTGCCGGTCTGAAGGCCTTTCAAAGCGGCACAGAGCTCATCCTTTGTAAATAATCCTTCGCATTGTTCTCGTTCTAAGCTAGACAAAGAAAGGTCAAGATCATCGATAATTTTGGTCTGAATTTGCATATCAAGAGAATCTTTAGAGAATAGCTCTTTGTAAAAGTCGACTAAAATTAATTCAGTATCGTCGTGCAAAAATTTTTCCTCACCAGATTCATTCAAAAGAGACTGAAAAACATTTTTCTCCGCGCGTTTGCGCTCAAGGCGAAAGAAAAAACGAGTGGGCTTCTCGCCCTCCTCGATCCACCGCGCGCGCGAGCGAATTTTAGCGCCTTCGCACTCACTATCAATAACAGCCTCCAAAGCGCCTTGCCTAGTCCCTAGGCCTCATTATTCCGCGCGGCCAAAGCGTTTTGGGTCACGTGGTCCGATCGAAAATGTGAGGCCTAGACAAAAATCCTAGAAAGTGAGACAAAAGTGAGACAGCTCAATGGCGATGGTAAACAAGATAAGAGTTTCGCATTTCAAGGTTAAAAATACACCGCTAAAACACACAGATGGGAAAGGAAACTTCAAAAGAATGCTTAGTTTTCTTCAAGTTGACAAAGGGAGGCTTTTCTTTATAAAACTGTCCTTCGTGGAATTCAAAATACACGAAATTTTCATCACGGCCGATCGGAGCGGTTGGCCTGTTTTGAAATGACACCAAGTAGCGAAGTTTTTGAAGAATTTTCAGGTAAATTGTGTTCTCTGTAGTCCGGTATTTTATCTTGGACGTTTTATACATTTCCAGATCGGCTTGAGCGCCCTGATTTGAGATTTGTGTTGTACATTTTTTGCCATGTGCTCAGCCGATTTCACTTGCGTGAACGGTTCCACCAGCCAAATTTGTGTTACGCGAATTACTTTTAAGGATTAATTTATGGGCCTTTGAATAAAAGTTTTTCGAGAAATAATTTCTGTGTCTGTTGTTGTGTGTTCGTTCATTGATAACATCGCTCAAAACACGATCCTGAGACAACGCACGCAAGTTGAATTTTATGCTTCTCACATCAATACACGCATCACTTCTGTGAATGTCGGCGAATTTCAAATTCTTTAAGTTATAGGATTTTACTTTTAGATTCAGTCTCTGGGCACTTTTTGCTACGCAGCTTATGTATTTTATTTGAAAGTATGGTTTTTCTGATTATTCAAGATTTGAAGTCTAATAGAACACAGAGGGTGAATGTTGTTTACTTTGAAAATTCGCGAGCGGCAAACTCCAATAGCTCAGTTGGAATGATGAGACTGAAGGAGCAGTATCAACCCTCAAAGGACTATGAATAGCATTCTGATGACTTTTCAAAGCCGGTCGGCAAAATTCGATCCCGCAAATATCCACAAGGGTTGTTAAAAAACAAAATCTCCTGCTGCTTGCAACATTAACGAACATCTTTGAATTTCAAAAAGCAACGCACGCATGCGCATTCTGTTTTTGTCTAGGCGTTTCCCGACCCATTCTCGACCCCAGTGCTTACGGGTTTGGTAATGCGCCCGTAAGCTCTGGGAAACTCTGCGCCAGAGTAGCCAAAATCTGGCTATTTGGGCCTCACAGCGCATGCTCTTGGAAAATACCGTTAAACGTTCCCATCACAGATTGAGACTTGAAGTTTGCGTATGCTTGACAGTTGATTAATATTTCTGTTGACTACTTCACGAGGTGGTAAGTGAAACCCGAATGGCTTGTTACAATAAACGTATGGAAATTCCAATAAAACTTTCCAAAATATGAATTTAGCGTCCTTTTATTTATGTTTGTTCATGAACATTAACACTTCAGCGAAGCTGCTTTGAAATGTGATATCGTGGGAAAAGAAGAGAACTATAAATATCTAGTCGCATTGTACACGTATCACTTTTAGTTTTTCTGTTTTTTTTTTCTTGCAAGTCTGTTTTTGGGCAATTTACGACAAGAAGCTGAAGTTTTCATTCACACTCGGCTACTTCGTGTGAACAAGATAAAGTGGAAGTCGAAGAAAAATCAGCAATGTGTCACGCTTCTTAACTTATAACTGGCAAAATGTCGGTGTATTTTTATTTTATTTTTTTTGCATTCAAATCTTTTTCTGGTTCACGGTTCAATTTTCGATATGTAGCTAAGCTATTTTATTTGAAAATTGGAAACTCCAGTAATTCTGCCTAATTAGTCGTTCAAATGTTGTTTTCAAGAATCGGCCGGCCGTGTTTACTTCAACATGTCTAGGGAAAAAACCCGCTCACACGCCAGACACGCCGCACGTTCAACCGCTCTCGTGCAAACTTGAATAGACCAATCAGAAACACTTTTATTGTTTTTTGCTGAAACCAATCAGAGACAAATCTTGCTCCAGGGTTCCCCAGAGCTCTTGATCCCTCTCCTCTACATGCGCAGAAGAGCTCTGGGTCGAGATTGTTTCCCGACCGTTCGCCTCGGATACGTCACCGAAATGAATTGACCGAGAGGGACTGGGAAAACGCCGTACAGGGACTAGGCAACAAAGCGCCCTCAAGTTTGTTTACGTTAGAGACCTGATCGCGATCGCCAGCGAAAACTGCCGATTTAGCTCTGAGGAGCCGTTTGGTTAGCGAATTACGTTCTGAACGAAGTCTTTTACGTTTTCAAGAAGAGAAATCCATGCAAGTGCGACGAATCTGAACTTTCAAGTTATCCCACCAATCTCCCAGCGAGTCAAACAGAGAGATCTTTTCTTTCTCGGTATTAATCAACACAGTCATAACATTAACAAAATCATTATCAGTAAGAAGAGAGCAATTAAATTTCCAAACACCGCTACCGTGGGGA
This sequence comes from Porites divaricata, assembly GCA_038088405.1. NCBI lineage: Eukaryota > Metazoa > Cnidaria > Anthozoa > Scleractinia > Poritidae > Porites > Porites divaricata. Next base: position 17,446,485 of record JBBMOI010000008.1, on the reverse strand, counting down.
GAAGCATTAGCCGAAGAAAGAACTAAATTAACAAAGTCGTGATCTGAGAGGGGACAAGGAAAACATTTATTTTCGCGAACCGACTGTAAGAGGGAAGAGGAAATATAAAAGCGATCAAGACGGGAAGCCTGGGAGAAATCATTATTTGACCAGGTGAAGGAAACCGTTTTCGGATTTCGCTTACGAAAAGTGTCAACAAGGCAAAAGTCGGACTTAAGGGCCGACAAGCAACGCTTGTCCGCACTAAAGTCCGACTTAATATGCAAACGGTCAAGGTCAGAATCAATGCAATTAAAATCACCGCCTAAAATTAAATCGCCAGGTGACAGAAAGAAAGTATGCAGACGATTAAAAAATAGTTTACGATCGGATACGGTGTTTGGAGCATAAAGACAAATAATATTTAATTTAAGAGAGTTCGAAACAACGAGGAGGCTTAGAATTCTACCATCGCTGTCGTGGACATAACGGATAATTTTGCCAGAGAACTTTGGAGAAACGAAAATAGCTACGCCGGCGGATTTGCCGATCCCAAATGACCAAAAGCATTGACCTTTAAAGCCTTTTTCAATTAAATCAGCTTGAGTCTTACAGGAAATATGTGTCTCTTGTAAGAGGAAAAAATCATAATCAAGATTGTCAGATGGCCGGGCCGCTCGCAATTAAAGCAGCGTTGAGAGTTACAGGCAGCAGCAAGGTGGTCCTCGGCACCGCATTTCCTGCACGTCTTAGGCTGCGACGGATACCAAAACCGCACATACTCTCCCGCGATAAAGGTTTGGGATGGAATAGGCCTATCTATCAGCATCCGGGCGGTGCGAACACCATTCAAAATGGTGTCCGCCACGCGGTCACGGCGGAAGGAAATCACGCGGCCATAGTGAGCCAAGCGCCCAATTACAACAGAATCCGGCAGTTCATCCGGTAGCTCATAGATTTTGACGATTGAAACAACGTTTTCACAATCCCCCAGGAAGACAGAGCACCCAGCGATAGTGATTGAGTGCTAGTTGAGAGCGGCATCCTTGATAGCTTTACTGTCGAAGGTCACAACCCAGGAGTTGTTGCTCGCGCGGCGTTGTATCGAGGTAATGCCGTCTATATCAATGCCTGCCTTGTCAAAACCGATGATAATGTCGTTGCTCGAGATAACCGTGTCGACGGAAAAGCATATCGATAGCTCCTTGCGAATCTTAACCCTGTTTCCCCGCACGTTCCACGCGTCGCACCCAACGAGTTGTAAATGGTGTCCTGACCGCTGAAGACGATACAAGGCATCAGGCATCTCCGGGGGGCGCTCAGAACCATCCATCAGATTTTCACTCTCCAAGGGAGGGGACAGTGTCGGAGGGCTAAACAGCTCTGGTGACGTACCGGGTTCGTTGTTCGTCTCTGAAATCACCTGAATCAAGGGCTCTCCCACGACCCACGACCCACGACCCACGACCCACGACCTCTACCCACTCCTCACGAACTACGACATTTAGCTACACTCAGTTTACGCAACAGGATGGTAGAAAGGAGAGGACGGCAAAACGTGCTGTAACGCTTGTGTCTGACAAACGTGATAAGGCTATTATGACTTGTGTGCTTTGTCGTGATCTTCACTTCACGTTAATGTTCTCTGGTCATTTACTAAAAGATCTGTTTAAAGGAGGGCGAAGTTTGGCGAGACGTTTTTTCAACAAAATTGTTAATGTCACGCTTGTCACACAAGGTTTGCCCTCTTTTCTCTCTCGTCCTGTTGCGTAAATTCACGACAGCGCCCCGGGGGAGGGGGGGGGGGGGACGTCTCTTAAAAAAGGAAATCACACAGTTTCAAAATTCATCGCTATAATTCAATGTCTTCCAATTTGTCAAATGTCGGTGGGCTGTATCTAAGTTTAAAAAAGAAAGAATAAAAAAAAAATGGTTGTATGGTGTTCACGTCCTGGGCGTCCTCCTGAAGGTCGTGCAACGACGGCAAGAAAAAAGGCGTGATGCACGTGCAAAGTCGTTGTTTTGCCAATCTAACCCTATTCTACTTTTTTGCCGGTCTTGTTGTTGTCGTTACATGTATGTTTGGATCCATGGCCGATCCTGCAAGTTAATAAACAATGTTGCTTTGAAAAGCAGAGAGCACCTGACTTTGCAGTGAAAGAGTACTTATAGGTATAGTGCAATAGTATTGAAACCGCAAAATCAGAACACGATGGAATGCTATCAGTCAGTCACAAATGCATAAACAATCGTGGGAAAAAAACAGTTGTTACATTTTTTATTCTCCTTGTCCATGTTTTTTGCACAATGGCGTTTAATTCTCTTTTGTCATCAGCTATGAAGATAGATCAATTAAAATTAGAAACTATTCAGGGTTTCTAGCTGCCAAAAAACAATTTTTGCGCTTGAATAAGAGGAAAATTAAAGAACTTTACTCCAACAGAACATGTGAACAGTGCTCTTAATAACATGCGGCCATAAAGTGTTTTGTTTCCCTTGCAGGGGCGTAGTTACCCGCACTAATCATAAAAACGCAACAACAAAAATACAAGACTGAAAAAAACTAAAAACAGAAACAAAAACGGTGAAAACGCATCTTCTGTAGAAAAAAGGCATTTTTTGGCAACTCAAAGTTAACTCAATCTTAACTCAAACTCAACTCAAACTCAACTCTTACTCAACTCAAGCTCGTAACTCGATAAATAGCCGATCCCCTCCCGCCTACCAAAAAAGATAAATGTCAGTAATTAAGTTCATCACGTCTATTCATTATACCACGAGGTTCTAAAGTCATAGCTTTATCAATAAGGTGAGCTTCGCGTGCCTTTCTGACAGAGACACGGTTGCTACGGATTAGTTCGTTGATAGAGTGATCGGCTGGATTAAAATGTTCGGAGACAGGAGTAGGATTAGGAAAGTGGCCATAGTTGAGAATGGAGCGGCGATGCTCCCCAAAGCGTTGGTTGAGATGGCACTTGGTCTCCCCAATGTACTGTTTGCCGCATTTTCAATGAAATAGATAAGGTTTTTGGAATTACATTTTAAGGGATCATGTGTACGTCGTTTCTCTTTGGTGGAGGTGAAGGCGTAGTTGGCTTAGCCTTGTTTTAAAAATGGACAGGTAAGGAACCGTGGATGATTGCATTTTGAAACGCTGGGAGATGGTTTTTCCTGTTGTATGCTACAATCACGTAAAGTGCTACTAACAAGTAGGTCACCAAGTTTAGTGGAGACGGAAATATTCGTTTGCAGCGATTGGATGATTAAATAATGTTTACAAAGTAAGGTAGACATCAAAAAAATTCTGAAAAGTTCTCATTTGTTAAAAACTCAATTTGCTTCGAAGAAGTTCTTGTAGTACGTAATTTGTTCTTTCAGTCAACATAATAAAAAATGTTTGAATCATGAGCACTTTTAAGAAAGCTGAGGACACACTTTATTTCTTTTCAGTCGAAGGTCGTTATAAACGTTTTTCTCAACATAAAAAATGAAGAAAACACATGCTATTTCCATTTCTAAAGAAGCCTGTAAAATGAAAACTCTTTTAATTAAGGGGTTCGATCCTATTTGCCCGTGGTATTAGAAAAACGCATAGCTTAATCACAAAGAAATGTATAAACTGAACACCCGTCACGGATCGTAAGTACGTCTTATAACTGTTCCTTGTCATCTTTAAACATAGGAATTTGGCCGCTCTCACAGAAATTAGTGATATTACGCTATGTCCACGGGAGGAGGCTGTACCGATAGACATTTGCAAGAGCAACAATCTGTCCCCTTTCAATGTTCAATTACAAACCTATCATAACTGTTTATTGGCAAGATGCCAAAATTGCGTGAAGTTCTATTTGCCGTGGGTCCACTAAATTCTATATCAATTACAGAGCATATTAGGAGAGCTGGCCCAGGCACAACATGAGTACACTGTTCAAATGCCACATGTACAAGTGCTGTACAGATGATCATAAGAAAACTGTATCAAAAATCTTTTAGGAACTTGTCCTCTAGGAAAACAGGCCGCGTAAAGAGGCGTTAATCTTAGGACATGTTCACTACGTGTAAAAACTTGATAGAGGGACTCGTGTGTATACCAGCAGCCTAAAGAAGTTTGCTTACCCAGCAATGTGGCTTGGAGAATTGCAAGTTCAGTACTGAGTTCATGCGAAAGATCTTTTATCGCAAACTTAGAGAATTGGCAGAAATTTAAAAGCCAGAGCCTACTTAAAAAGCTGATTAGAGCTGATAGAGGATCAAAATTTCCATTCCACGATTGTATTTACCATCCTATATATTGATTAAGAGTATCATTCGCTGTTAACATATTTAAGTTCATATCTGGATAACGGGGCAAAGGCTTAACGATATTTTAATAGCTATACAGTTATATGTTGCTTGAAAGAAAAACGTTCTTTAAAGATGATTTGGCTATTTAACGTTTTCTATTTGGGTACATAACTAGACTGGGGAATTTTTGTTTCAATGACAAACTTTCGAGATATTCATGCAGAAGAACTGAAAATAATTAAATGCTGACTATCAATTGTTTGTTCCCTTTCCTTGCTCATGATGGAAATAAGGAAAAAACTTTAAAAAGTCAGCAAACGACTAACCCTGAAGAAAATTACCACAAATATGAACGAGCCGCAAACATGAAGATGCTGGTAAACATTCATGTACCAGCTCAACGAAGAACGTTTTGAAAGCTTTCCTCGATATCACGTTCTATTGTAAACAAGCCTTTAGACCTGTAAGCTGTCAATTATATATTAAAGGAAAGCAAAAACGCTATTTTGTAGGAGGTTTTAAAAGCCATATGGACCTGTGTGCGTACTTGTCAAAATGGTCACGCTACGCCTTTGATGTCACCTATGCAGTCACAACTTTGGTCACTGTAGTGTTTAGACATTTCGTTACTGTTATATAGAGTTATCGTTGGGCAAAGAATCAGGGTTACTATAACATAAGACAAAAAAGCAAGGCTGATTTTACAGTCGGGAATATATTATCTTTTGACCAATATTTCGGAAGGCACGGCCTTCCTTCTTCAGGGTCTTACAAATAATGAGACGTTACAATTTGAAAATAAGAAATAGCGTGCAATATGATACTATGATAGCAAGTGAACGTTGAAAACAAAAACCGTTGAAGTAGTGATTGAAAGAAATTTGAAATAGAAAAATAAGTGATAACAAAGAGAAGAAATAAATATAGCATGAGGGTGATGTCGTTAGCAGAGTGATCATTGGTAAGAAAGTGTTCTGAGACTGTGGTGGGTTTAGAGATATTAGAGGGGTTATCAACTGGTCTGCGGTGTTCGTTGAAGCGGTCTTTAAGTCGTCGTTTGGTTTCACCTATGTATTGTTTGGAGCACTGGTTGCATTGTATCATGTAAATGACGTTTTTCGAGTTACAGTCAATGTGATTAGTGATAGGTCTGGTTTCGCCTGTAGCGTGGAATGTGTATGAAGTTTGTCCGTCAGATATGTATTTGCAAGTGAGACAGTTTTTTCCGCAAGGGTATGAGCCACGGGGCTGGTTGTGTTGTACAAGGTTGCGAAGTTGAGCCCTCACTAGAAAATCACTGAGGTTACTGCTGCGTCTATAAGCTACAATGGGTGCAGCTTTTTTGTAAGCTGGTCCTTGCTTAAAAAATTGAATTTTTACTATAACATGGCGTGCTCGCTGGTGTAGATTAAAGAAACCTGTTGAGTTTATCTGGTTTTAAAAGTGTTCAAAAGATTAAATTCGTGGCAATTTTATCGAGAAGGAAATCATGCCCGCGACTGGAACACCCGAAGAACAAGAAGAGCTAAGAAGGCAACCCAAGCGCACCATCGTCCACCAACTCAGGCGGGGCGAGTGCAAAACAGATCCTGGAGGCCCGTGGCCTTCCTTGCTTTGACTCCAAGGGAGAGCCGAATTCGTTGTCTGTCCGATGGAAACGTGCTTTTAACCTGTATGTGGCCTCGAAAGGAGTAACCAATGAAGGGCAGAAAGTAGCATTGCTGTTACATTCAGGAGGTATTGAGTTACAAGAAATTTATTACACTCTGGTGTCTGAAGATCACGATACTTCATTTAACGATTGCGTTGCAGTCCTGGATAACTATTTTACACCGAAAGTTAATGTTCCATTTGAGCGACATTTTTTCCTCCAAATGCAACAGATGGAGGGTGAAACTATCGATCAATTTGTGTGCCGTCTGCGCCAGAAGGCTATATCCTGTGAGTTTCCAAGCGTGGATGAAGCCATCCGTGATCAGATCATCGAAAAATGCAGAGATCCGAAACTTCGTCGAAAATTTCTCGAGAAATCAAGTGAAGCAACCTTGAATGTGCTGCAAGAAACTGCAAGAGTCCATGAAGCTGTTAACACTCAAATGCAGTCTATGGAAAGACCTGAGCAGGTGAACAAACTGTCTCTGAATGATCGACAAGCAAAGGAAAAGGGGACAAAAGGAAAGAAACCTGGAAAAGAAAGGAAATGCTACCGGTGTGGTGGAACTGGTCATCTTGCGCAGGACAAGAGCTGTCCAGCATTAGGCAAGACTTGTAATAAGTGTGGTAAAAGTGGTCACTTTGCGGCTTGTTGCAAGACAAAGTCAACCAAGAAACCTAGTGGAAGACACCGTTCAGAAGGAGCTAATAACGTCTCAGAAGAGAAAGAAGAGCTAAAGAAGAATATAACTATGCTTTTGTGTTGGATACGAAGAGTAATAATGGCTCGAGTGGTGTTGTCGATGTGCAGTTAAAGAATGTCCTTATTGACTCAGGGGCAACATGTAACATTGTGGATCGTGCTACGTGGGAGAGTCTTAAACAGATAGGAGTGAAGTGCAAATCCCGAAAGTGTGAAAAGAAGCTGTTTGCTTATGGCCAAACCAAACCAATCGAGGTTGTTGGAACTTTCGAAAGTGAAATTCATTGTGAAGAGTCTGGAGAAAAGCGTGTGGATGAGTTTACTGTTGTTGAAGGTCGTGGTAAAGCTCTGCTGGGAAAGGGTACAGCTGAGAAGCTGAATGTGTTGAGAGTTGGACTTCCGAACTCACCACAAGCATACTCAATCACAAGTGAAGGAACTTCTGCGGACATTGTTAAGAACTTTGCTGATGTTTTTTCTGGAGTGGGTAAATTGAAAAATTTTCAGCTTAAGTTGCATGTGAACAAAGATGTTAAGCCTGTTGCACAGCCTGTCAGAAGGCTACCCTTTGGTTTAAGAGACAAAGTTGACAAGAAATTAGATGAATTGCTTAAAGAAGACATCATCGAGGAAGTGCCTAGTGGTCCAACAGAGTAGGTCTCACCTCTGGTGGTAGTACCAAAACCTGACGGAGACATACGGGTGTGTGGATATGAGAAGAGCCAACGAGGCAATCGAAAGAGAAAGGCACTCTATTCCCACTATTGAAGAGGTTCTACATGACTTAAATGGGTCAACAGTGTTCAGTAAATTAGATTTGAAGTGGGGCTTCCACCAGGTGGAACTTGAAACTGAATGGCGTCGTATTTACCACCTTCATTACACACCGAGGTCTTTTTCAATACAAGAGGTTAATGTTCGGAATTACCTCAGCTCCTGAGAAATATCAGAAAATTCCCAAAGATGTGTTGATTGGCTGTAAAGGAGTTGCAGATATTGCTGACGACCTGATCATCCATGGATGTGGAATCAAGGAGCATGATGAGAATCTGCTAGCTGTTCTGCGTCGTCTCAGAGAACGTGGATTGACTCTAAATGAGAGGAAGTGTCAGTTCAGACTTCCAAAATTAACATTCTTTGGACATGACTTGAGCAGTAAAGGAATCGCTCCTAGTGAAGAGAAGGTGTCTGCAGTTCAAAATGCCAAGCCTCCACAGAGTACCGCAGAGGTCAGATCTTTCTTAGGGCTTGTACAGTATTGTGCCAAGTTCTTGCCAGATTTTTCCCAAGTTGCCGAACCGCTCAGAATGCTGACGAGAAAAGATCAACAGTTTATGTGGGAAGATGCTCAGCAGAAATCCTTCCTGAAACTGCAAGATCTGCTAACCCGAGCAGAAACACTTGCTTACTTCAAGAACGAATGCAGGACACGCATTGTTGCTGATGCTGGTCCCACAGGCATAGGAGCTGTCCTAACTCAGCCACAAGATGGTCTTTGGAGAGTAATTTCCTATGCATCAAGAAATCTTACCGATGTGGAAAGGAGATATTCCCAGACAGAAAAAGAAGGCCTTGCCTTAGTATGGGCCTGTGAGAGATTCAAGCTGTATGTTTTCGGTCGAGAGTTCGAGTTGGAGACTGACCATAAGCCTTTGCAGTGCATTTACAACAAGTCTTCAAAGCCATCTGCACGTTAAGTTTATCTGCACTTATCTGGGTATTAACAGGCCATCATTACAGTCACTATGGCTATAAGTTTCATATTAATTTGGTGTAAGGGGAGGGGGAATCGCAGACACCCCAGGACAGTCCACCCATCCATTTAGGTGAATGAATGAATAAACAACTTTATCAAAGTGTCAAAATCTTCTAGCTGACCACAAATAGCCTACTAATCGGGGACACCTTGTTAATAAAATCTATTTAATAAGCTTAAGATTACATTTGATAATATTTACAATAAATATTCAATGTAAAACTACATTAACAACGTTAAAAGATTATATATAAAAATGAATAAATAAATAAATAATAATGATAATAACATATTCTACAATCTAATTAATCTAAAAGTAAATTAACAAGTAGAGTCTCAAGTATTACACAAGTTACAATTTGAACATCTGTTCTCAGCTATGAGACTTGAAAGGTCTTTCTTCCGAAATTTGTTTTGAAAGCCGACAATTTGGACCGTAGAAAATGGTCCAAGGTACAGCAGTATCTAATAGAGTGTCTGCCATATTTCACGGTATTGAACCTAGGAATAAAGAAGTCTGAATTTCGTAAGATATAACTAGACACTGATGCGCTGAAAAGATCGATAATATTCGCAGCTATTAACTTAAATTTCACTTTGTACATGAGGATTGCGATATCCTGCAGAATGTTTCCAATCATTCAACGACACTGAACCCTAGTCACAGGTGTGAGTGACATCACAGTGAAGAACCAATAACAACACACAGACTAATCTCCATAGAACCTCGCTTTGCTGAACTTCAGAATACCCTGTCATTTATTTGCATCTCGTTGATTAACAAAATAAACTATTGTGTTTATGCATCATTCAATTTAAAGCGTTCCGACGAGTGACCGGGTATTCTGAAGTTGCTTCAGTCATTATACAAGGAGTAATTATCCTCAACGCTCAACTGGAATCCTGATATCAAGGTTTTGTTTAACAGTAAGTTGAGTCGAATTTAACATCTCTAGCTAAGCACCTCTTTTAAGCTTTCCTTTTTGTCACTTATTTATTTTTATGATAATTTTACTATCAGTACCATAAATGTTCAATATCAAGAACCCGTAAATTGCAGAGGGAATAAAAGTGATCTTAGCTAGGTTTCTAACTGTAATCAATAGAAATTCGTCTTTTGGCCGGTACCCTAGAGATAGTAAGCAACGACTCAGAACCCCTTGCCTGTACCAGTGGACTCATCTCGGTCAAGAAAACTCGCATTGATTACTCACGGAAAAGCGGATATTCAAATTGGAATAATAATGATATCAGAAAACTGATATTAAAATGAAATACATCAGTAACAAGTTTCTTACAACTCCTTTCTACGAGATACAATACGTTTAGAGGGTTATGGACATTTCGTCCTACTTCGGAGAGAAAATCTGCCGACTGTGTTACGAGATATTACCCCCGGCGAATGGCAATCCGATAATCCGTGGATCAAATTCCGCACTGAACGCTAAAGCAAAATCCTGCAAGTCCAGTTTAAAGAGTTTTAAAAACCTGCACATATGGCTGAATGAAACTGCTGAGAACAAACATATAACACACCTTATAATAAATGATTCCATCACTGTCTATAAAGTGACACTGAAAGGATTTTCTTAAATGTTTCTAGGTGGTCTTTCTGTTATTAAATGAGCTTGGCACTCATGCATGACCCGAATTTATGAAATGCGCTTCCAACGCCCAGGTTTCCCCTCTATTTAAAGTAATCAGAGTAGCAAAAAAACTTAATAAATGGATCAATATTTATTAGGGCCTTTTTATGGTGTAAAAGGCGCCCGTGAATGGGATAGACCATAAACTGTTAACATCAGCTCGGCTCTCGTGCGAACGTCCTTAAGCCCTTTGCTTCACTGACCAAGACGTTTGTTAAAGCGTCTGAGCAGATCCAACGAGGCGACAGCAACGAGAACGTCGCGTAATAATAAGGTGAATTTGCGTTCTTTCAGTCTTCTGGTACTCACTTACTTTGTCAAATGTAGGCGAACCCTCTTGAAGCTGAATTTCAAGAGACCATACCCAAGCTCAGAAAGAGAAACAAAATTTCGCCGTTGGTTGCTTATGTTCGCCATAAAGCGCGAAAGGCGTCGTATTCGTGCAAAAACGGGGAAAGAAATGTACAAAAAAGGGGTGATTCACCTGCGAAGTTGTTATTTTGTTTATGAAACTAATTGTTTTTTTTTTTACGTTCGCGTTGCCGTCCGCGTCGTTGGATCTTAAAGTTTCTATTGAAACTAGACGTGCATGGTGGTCTTGGGTATTAGGCAATAAGTTTGGTATCGGCTATGCTGTTAAGCCTCGTTTTCGCTGAAGCAACGACGACGGCGACGGCACCGATAACTTCTTAATTAAAATGAGTTATTCTAAAAGCGCTTGAAATGTTAAATTTAGTTCAATTTTCCGGACGTTGAATTCTTGGGAACCCTACCCAGGTTTAGCAGTATTTCGGAAAGAGAAGGAAACATTCTTTGTTTCGCATGTTAGGGAAATTTTACGTCATGTTCTCCAGTGTAAGCAAAAAGCTTTTTGCTTATTAAACCTGTTGATTTTTCTGACGTTCTCGTTGCCATCGTCCTTGCTAAAGCTCTCTCTTGTCAGTTCGAATCTAAGAAGATGAGTATCTTTCGTTAAATTGATTCTTTTCCGTACAAACACAAGTTCATTCAACAGTACTGGATAGAATTTTTCGGTGCAGAACTTGATTTGTTAGACTGAAAATCAGCACTCGACCCACAACCCAGATGCAAACAGATTACTTCACAAATGTCAGAAATATTTCTTTGAACAAAGATTTATATCTTTAAAGGCAGGGGCAGATGTAGTGAGGACTATTCCTAGCAATTAACGCGTTCTTCTTTGAGCGCACTCTAGTATCCGCATGTAGTGGTAAACTGGGTAAACTCGCAAACAATAGCGTAATGCATGGTTTGAATGGAATCGTCAAACGTTTAAATTGCTTCCCCACCTTACAAGAAAAGTTGAGCATTGTTTTCTTCTGTCAACTCGCCAAGTTATGAAAAATGTTTCTTGTATCGTTCTCAGTCGCAGGTGCAGACAATGGCCGCCCGGTTGTAAGGCTTCGTAAATCGAGAAAACGCTTTCAATTGTTAGCTATCTACTTCAAGTATTTTATTACCTTCAAAAACATTAATTCTAGGATTCTGTCGAGATCATCATTTTTTTTTTCGAAATGACAATTAGTCACCCAGTTGCCCCCAAAACGCTTTTTCATGGTACATTCATGCTTGAATGGGTTGTTTATATACGGATGTGTACGACCATTTCTCCCGATGTTTGCATAGTGCACGCTTTTTAATACATGAATAATATGTGATTTTAATTCTAATAAGCCAATCCGTGTTCCAACGAACGACTGCAAAATTTAGACTTCATTTCATCTAGCGCAAAATTTGAATGTTGCCATCTCGGAAGCAGAACACCCAGTCTATAAAAGTCAAGTTATAGATTAGATTACATTCGCAGAGTTGAATATGAAGCGGGCACTGCAGTAACTTCTTTGGATGACAACGGGTGAGTCGGAATGTTCTAGAATATAATCTTTTGTGTTTTTCCTTTACGTTTTTTCTTCTGATTTTCGGTCGAGGAAAGTGTTAGGGTCGTCAGAGTTATCCAGTACAAAATTTGTTCAAAGCGATCCGCGAAATCATACATATTGAGTTGGAAACCTACAATCATCAGTGATGAAGAGCCAAGTGCGTAAAACTATTAACAGCAGTTCCTAGTGATTCTATGAAGGGAAAGCTGTAATTTTAAAGAGGGTACTAAAAATCAAATTCGTTGTTTCTTTGCCATGCATGTTGCGGGTCTGACGTCCGGTTCGCAACATTTGCCCCGGACATTGTATCTTGAATCGATCGTTTGAACTTTAGCATTGCCTGCATTACAAGAGTTAACTCTGCTTTACACTTCCCTTCTCTGCCTCTGGTGTATTCTCTATTTTGGAATCCCCCATAATATACTCTGTTTTCCCCCCGAACTTTGCATAAACTATCCTTTCAGATGCTCCATGCAGGGAGGACTGAAGATTCCAATACAATGACTTATGCAAAATTAGCAGGGCAAAAAGAGTGTATTGTGAGGCATTCCAAAATAGTCCAAAAAAAGGTTCCAACGACGTGGTTGTGAGGGGAATTTCTGAAGGATAAGCCTTGCCTTCGGTGAACTATGATTTCCCCTGGTGGGACTAATAGACCTCCTTAACTGATGTAACTATGTTTATGCTGTTACATTTGTGACAATATTCAGTAGCTCATGGATAGACTTGGCCCGTGCGGTTTGGTAAAATATGGCGCTTATTTAATTATGGATACTTTTCTGAATAGATTTTATGTTGGCTAATTACAGCATTAGTGTATGACGTTGTCTTATGATGCAGGAGTCTTTGGTCAATATGGCATTTACAGAGCTTGTTTCTGAGTTTTACTACATTATTTAGTTATAGTTCAGCTCCAGGTCTTAATTAACGTTGTCTTGTAATACAGGACCTTGATCATCAAAGAGTTCAGTTAGGATAAAGATGGCATTTACAGAGCATGAAGAAAAAGTTTCAGAGTTTTATTCCCGTGTTGCGGATAACAACCACAACTGGAATGATGGATTTCTCACATTTGGATTGTGGAAGACGAAATCCGGCGATCCTATACCACACCCTTTGTGTTACGGAGCAGTGTATGATGAGCTTTTAGAAGGTAGCATGATACAGGCTGATCACAGCGTGCTGGATGTTGCTTGTGGGCAGGGAGCTGGCATGTTACGAATTAAATCCCAGAATGGCTGCAACATCCAAGGTCTGGACATTAGTGCTGCAAACGTGGAAATAGCGAAGCGAAGACTGTGCGACACTGGAATTACTGTAACGCGTGGTAGCGGAACGAAGATGCCCTACGATGAAAATTCTTTTGATTGTGTTATTTGTGTGGAAGGGGAACCTCACATGAATAGCAGAGAAGATTTCTTTCGAGAAGCATTTCGAGTTCTAAAGCCTGGAGGAAAATTGTTCATGGCTGACATTGTGACTCTCAAAGCACTTCCTGATCTGAGTTACCTTCAGCAGATCATTTTGAAGACCGCAGCGAAGTTATGGGTGATTCCTCGCACTAATTTGTCCTACGGAGTCGATGATTACAAACAGAAATTAAAAGACATTGGGTTCAAGTTGACAAAGTTTGAATTCTTAGGTGACAGAGTATTACCAGGTTACTGTAATTTTAATCTTACGTTATCGGTTATGAGAGAACAAGCAAAAGTAAGAGGTCCGTTCGTCGGTTACGCGGGAGGTCCAATGATTGATATTATCGTTAAAATGGCTTTCTCTCACAAAGTTATCGAATATGTCTTTGTTGAGGCCGAGAAAGAAATTATCAAATAAACAGTCGATAGAACCACAGGCACACCATCCTCTGTATGTGTTTCAGACTGGTTTCACTCAGAAAATTTTCAAATGAACATTTCTATCAGTTGGATATCTTTGAGTCGTGGAAATTAGATTTCACGTTTGTAAAAAATGTTCTTTCTTACGCCTCAAAATCAACAAAACAAAAAAATTTCAAAGTAAGAAATGGAATACTCTATAAGAAATCACAATACTACTGAGTCAGAGCGTTTTGTAGGAGCTGGTTCTTGAAATCAACCCACAACAATCCAACATATTTCAATATTTTTCATGTTTATTTGTACATATTAAAAGTAAAAAATAGAGGTTTGCGGGTTTGTATCTTGATATAATATGTAATAACAATATTTCACTTTACATTCTCAGTAAGACTGTAAATTTCGGCTCTAGTTTAATACCTAATTATTTTATTTCTCTACAAAACGCTTAACCATGTTGAAGCGTAACTCTTTAAAAATGTCTTTGCAAAGTTGGCGCTTGTCAAAAAAATAGAACCGGCTGGCCGTATAGGTGATTTTGGAAATTCTTTGAACGGTTTCGCTAAAAGCCCATGCTTGCTTCTTGATGGTCCTGAATTTTGAATGAATGCAATTAGTCTTGAAAAATTGTGAAACTGACTGCCAATTGTCTGAGGTCTGTATGATAAAAACAGCGCCTCATAGTACTCTTTCACTTTAGATGTGATGTATAAAAAGTATGAAAGGTTGGTTTGCACGCACCCAGATTTGTTGGCAAGATTTTGTAAAGTAAACTTATCGAACGCAAAAATTCGGTCTGATTTCTTTTCCAAGAATTTGTTTTCCACGACTAATCGACTGTGATCAAGAACCATTATTGCTCTAAAATGTGACCGAAGATGATTGCCAGTGCTATTTTTTGGGTGTACATATAAGGCTATCAACTCGATGCAAGATTTGTTTCACTCTAAAATCATTTAGCCTTTCCCTCAAAAGTCACACGAATGTGCCCTTAATTTAACTGATTTGTGGATCACAAGTTTATTGTTTGTTTTAAATTACAAATTTATTAATGGGAGCTTCGCTTTTAGGCCTGGCTAAAACTATATATTATCTAAATGACAACTGAAAGAGTTTCTTAGTGTAATCATGTAAGTGTAGTTCAGTGTAATTTTACAAATTAATTAGTATGTGTCACGTGTATCAGCAATAATATTACTCATCGAGTTTGTGAATGATGTAGGTTTCGGTTATTGTTGTTATTCTCAATTTCTTCTTTCTTCTTCGTCTTTAATTTGTTCACGGCATGTAACCTCTGCTTTGTCCCTTGGTATCAGACTTCCGTCTGCCGTTTTTCGAACACACCTCGGCCTTTAACTTTGGTAGTCAGAGTTTTTCTCTCCCTCCCCTCCCCTCCCCTCCTTTTTTTTTTCGTCTGCTACGCGGGTGAAATTTCAAGGTCTCTCAAAGAAAAGCTCGAAACACCTTTTCCTGGAACTCCATTATTAGAGTCTTGGATACGACTGAGGCTTTAAGATAAATGAATTTTGGTCAGTGGCGACCTTAAAAAAATACGAAAATACCTGGGACGCCTAAGTGAAAATTTAAAGACACAGCACGTTTTTAAATATTGGATCAATTTTGAGGAGAAGGTAGATAGATGCCTCTGTTTTTCTTCAGTGGACGGTGTCATAGCTACATGGGCGATAATGTCACAGCCGCAGAGTTAAAAAAGGATATAATTTATATTATCTTGACGCCATCGACTGTAGTGCCACAAAATAATTTGTTTCCAATTCCATTCCAGTTTTAATAAAATGCTTGAAATGAAGAAATTGAAATGTTTTAAAAGTGAATTGCCGTCATCATTGCTGGCGTTCAGTTTCTGAGCCTACATTTTGTTTACATTAAGGGGGGTATAGACATGATCCAAGTTTTCTCTCGTCTTCAAGGTAAATCAAAGTGCTAGATAAAAAAAATGTGCTATTTAACGAGTTTGCTTTAAGCGTTGCTTTTACAGAAAAAAAATGTCAACTTGAGAAAACATGTCGATCACCTGTCCGGAATGAAGAGCATAAACATAATGAACCAACCCGAAATTGGCACCTGTCAATTTTAGTTCTTGAAAATAACATTGGGGAAAAAACGTTGTTCAGTTGGTACATTCTAAGATGCAAGAAAGAGGGCGGAATTGTACAAAAGTCAAACTCATGACAAGTACCGACAAGGAAAGATGTTTTGCTCTGCTGGGAAAACTTACAAGCTGTCGCTTAAGTGAGGAGGAAAGGTTTGTCCGTCTTCTCCAGATTTCCTCATATAAGCAAAAACTGGAAGGACTTAATCGAAAAGTACCGATTCAAAGAAAAAATCCAGGCCCGCTCAAAATGCCGGTGAAAATGTTGATTCGAATTCTTCGAGAGCAAGAAGTTGAACAAACAAGGGAATATAATGTGAATGGGCTCATTTTCAAGGTTCACGTTTTTGAAGACACGGACCTTTGACGAAGAGAAATTTGTGTTCACAGAAATTGAGGAGGCAAAAATAAAGAACGTTATCTGGAGTGAAGCAGCCTATATCGAGATAAACAGTTTTCAATATTGATCAGACAATATCGCAAATCTATGTGCATAACATCAGCATGTTTGTCAAACTATTATAAAGTTAAATGACTTCAATTCATTGAATAACATTTCCCTAAAAAGTTTTTGGCAGTTCACGAGGGCGTTTCTTAAAAAATCACTGATTAAAAAGTGGAGACGTGCAAACTATCTTGGTCTCTGACTAAACTTTTTCAGCCTCCGTTGACTATCTAAAATTACTGGCATTTTTTTCTGGTCGTTATTAAAAATTTTGACTCAAGGTTACTTGTAAGTAAGATCAGTGAATATAGTAAATCAGTCTTGCTTAGATAAAATCCAGAATGCTGCCAATTCTGCCTTAACAGAATTAGTAATGAGGGTAGGTGTAACGGTTGTTGACTATTATAGAGATGATACAAGTCAAAAGTACATTTTTAAACTCGTACGAATGAACTTAATTAAGAGTGTGTCCATGAGAGAACCAGGCAGGGGGTGATAATGCTCAAATCACGGATTTCGCTCAAACTTGGCACAATTGATGGGTTTGGTGAGATATTAACCTCGACAAAAAATAAGGTCGCAATATTGAATTCCCTGGGATTTACAGGGACCCCCTCTAAAAATCACAAAATCTACTCATTTTTGCATAATTAATTAGCTAACTTTGGTTTGGCTGTTCAACAAGTAGAAAAGACAACTTCAAATCTAATCAACTTTATCATCTTCTATGTTTATCAGAATTAATCCTCAGTAATTTATTTTTACTCTCTAATTCGATCTCTTCCTATTATTTAGCCTAAAGTAAGGTCGTCATCTCACTGTTTTGACCAAACCCTAAATTTAAGGTATTTTAGTCGCTAAAATCTCCCATGAGCAACAACCTATGTACTTAATTCTCACATATTCTTTGAAAGACATCTTTAAGGTTATCAAATCAATCCTAAAATATTTGGGCAATCTCATACTTTATCAATAATGACGTATTATGTACATTTGACTTGACGCTTATTTGTCATTTTACCAAAATTGGAAGAAACGTAACATTCGTTTTTTTTAAACAAAAATAGCACAACGTTGGCGAGAAGTCACAAATCAGATGCCTCATTATCGATACTAATAGCGGAATTGTTAGAAAGTGTCACCTGAGGCATGTTTTCTGTGTTATTTATGGTCGTTTTGATGGATATTTTATGGAACGCTTGAGTAAACACAAGGAGCAAAAGATTTAGTTCAAAACTTCGATCGGTCCAACTTGTAGGTGCTACAAGACCCAAAAACGATAAAAGATAGTGAATAAATGTTACACACACGTCTCTCAGATGTTTTAGTCCAGGTTGGCTGCTCCAGTTTCGTCTGGTCATCTGTGGCGTTACTCTGCGTTACTTTGTGACGAGGTAATGAAACATCTTGAAACATTGCAAAATTAAAAGTGTCGGCTTTTCACGAACATTCGAAGTCTTTAACATAAGTTGTAGTCAGAGGGAACAAAATGATTCTCAAAGGACAAGAAGGATCACTGACAATCCGTCTATATCTATGGAAAACAACCACCTGCTCGAACACCCTCCATCTTTGACTTAAGACTCTGCCTAAATGATGGAATCTGTTACGCTGGACTACCGGACTACCGGACTACGGAATGCGGAATACACTATCTATTGTTTGTACGCGCCAATATCCTGTTATAACTGGCGTGTTGAAAATAGGTTGTGAAAGTCGTGTTACTTGAAATGTTGAGTTTCAGTTCGATGTTGACATTAATTACCGTGATAATAATCATCCATAATACCCCTTTTTTATAGTCAGACCGTGCCATGCAATTTTCGACAATTAACAACTTGCCATTGGGTATACTTACTTACTTACTTATATTTTAATCCTCGTAGTCTTACAACTATACAGGATGGTATCTGTATCTATGGACTGCAAAAACATAATAATAACCATTTAAAAGTGTTGAGGAAAAACTTTCTGAGGTATACAAAAGACCCAAAAGGGGGCACTAATACTTGCAAAAAGAGTAGGCTATTTTTTTTTTTAGCTATTCAAGGAAGGTGTAAATAAAGAACAGGTTTTTGAACACAAACTAATACACAATATACACTTCTCATTTAAGCTGTCATTTGCGGATTCATACAGTATAGAAGTTCTCTTAACGGACACTCGTATAAAGCGAATAGCTCTACTTGCGACCGCCATCACAAAACCCCGTTTCAACTCCCACACAGACTCTGAATTTTTACATTCCCGTAGGCGGCCGCGAACACTCAAAGGGTTTACTGGCGAATTAGCTTTGATTTAAAGCTCTCGTAAGCAGACACCCGGAAGAAAATCTTATCCGCCTCTGAATGTTGTGCTTTTTTTTTTATATTATGTCCACAGTCATATCGCTGTTTGTCACTGTAAGTTATGAATCATTCTTATATATCCGTTTCAGAGTTACCGTTTTTTCACATACACGTCCGGTTACACTTGAAAATACAAGCTGAATTGTATGCCTTTATCTAATTTCAATAATGCAATGGTCTGATCCCTGCGTTCCCTGTATGTCCTGGGCTCCTCGGAGTATCAGAGGGACTTTAGAAACAAAATAGATTTGTTTGTAGTATATTGTAACTTAAAAATTGCATCAGTACATTCACTCCAAAAAGTAGATGTTTCCGCACTTTTCCTCGTTAGAGACCTCCTGCAGTTCGAATCTCGTAAAACCCTAATTTTCCTTGAGCAACCCCACGGGCATTATTTACTGGGTGTCTTCCGACCACGCACGGACCGGAACATCAAATGTCTGTAACTTAATTGTTGTGTCTGTCCATAATGCAACATCTGCCTGCCTCAGCACAGCACACTAACCTGGGCACTAAACTGGTTTTGGTGCCCCAAGAGTACGCAAAAAGGCCCTTCCGAGGATGTCTAGGATTAGAAAATTGACCTTACCTGGGTAGGGTGAGAAATTTGAAATCTAAGTATCACAGTTGAAGTAGCTCTTGAGGGAATGTGGGAAGGGTGTTAAACATATGAAAGTGGTTGTTTGAGAAAAAGATCTAACTCAATGTGAAAGTGTGGCGTATTTTGAATTCTACTTGGGAACATTACTGCCACAGTTAGGCTTTATAAGACCCCCAAAAGACCGTGCTAGGTAAAAAATTCAGTGTTTATGACAGTCAAATCTGGTGCCAGCTGTTTAGGGCATTTGTACGCAATTTGGCCACTCCCCCGGGGAGGGGGGCTCCAGTATGAAAACAAAATGGAATTCTTGTCGCAAGCTAGTCTGGACGTGTCTCACGCTTTATTTGTCCCTTTGAGCTGGTCTGCAACAAGATCCGGCTTCACTTCGCTGCTATTTGACGTGCAACTAAAATAGACAAAAAAATTTCTTTCCAAAACACGAAAGAAAAGCGACTTCTATCTCCGAGTTTGAAAAGAAATGGGATCATTTATAATCACGGTCTGAATAGAGTTGCCAATAGATTTGGAATTCTAAAATTTTTATTAGCATACAATAACAATAAAATTATCTCAGAGAATGTCGGAAAGTCATATTTTTCATATTTTGTTCACTGGACTCTGGCTACTGGCTCCTGGCTCGTGACTCCCGATACGATGTTTCCGTATGGTGGCCAACCGCTGCTTAAAAATGCGGGCTCCAGTTAATGTCAAAGATGGCGGACGGTTCGTTGTTGTTTGTAACATGTGAATTGAGCTACAACAGTAGCAGAAATAATTCTTTCCATGGATTACAAATCGGCTTTCTACTTTTCGTATTGTTTTCTCCTAAAACAACTTGATTTGGATTTTTGCGCGTAAACTGATGGCTAAGGAATTTTAGTCGTACAGCGAGTCACGACGCTGAACAACGCTGAACTGGGCATCGAAGGTGGCATGGGGAACAAATCCAAGCGGGCACAAACTAGCAGTTGAGACATCCAAGAGATACGTATATGGATTTTATTGACCGTTTATATTGCTTTTAGGGCGAAATTGTTAAAGTAAGTAAAACTGTGAATTAAATCTTTGTATGTTGTTTTTCCTTGAAAAGATCGCGTATATAGCTATCAAAAATCATCGTTAGAGTTTCTTGCACAATAATTTCAACAATTTTACCCTTATTAATGTTAAATCATTGTCTGATGAGTTTTTTTGTTCGATTTCTCCTCATTCAGAGGCAAACGCACGAATATTGTGAGGGCCTGAATTTTGATGAAATATGCAAAAGTCGTTCAGTCACATGAACAGTTTATGTCAACACATGGAAGAAAGTGAATTGCCCAAACTTTTTATGATCTTTTTCTGAACTTAAGTGATGGCTTTAACTACTCATGCAAAAGTTATAAAGATAAGCTGTTGCTCATCAGAGATATTGGGGAATAAAATACCCTAATTTTACGACTTACTCAAAACTTGGAAATGATGACCCAACTTAAGGGGACTAAGAGGGGGAAAATTGAATCGGCGACTTTAAAAAGTTTATTGTGCTTAAAGTCTTATGAACTCAGATCATCTCTCAGTGCATTTAAGTTCCAGGTGGCTTTTCTGTTTGTTGCACTGGCATCGTAAAGTTAGCTAATTAATTATGCATAAAACGGGCAAAATGGCGGTTTTTACAGGGGATGCCCGGATCTCCCAGGGAATTTAATATTTTGACCTGAAATTCTGTCACATAAGTTAACTCCAGGTACCTAACATTTGTGCCGAGTTTGAGCGAAATCGGTGATTTGAGCATTATCACCCCCTGCCTGGTTCTGCCTGGTTTTCTCATGGACACACTCTTAAATGAATAAGGAAAAATCAAGGTCTTGTAACATGTGCCAGCGTGAAAATTTTAAGAGAAATATAAAAATACTTTAACGTTGATCGTAAGCAATAGAAATGGATGGAATGTTGAAATTTTCCAATCAAGGAGTTTCATGCATTGTTTGAAAAGATACAATATAATAACGCAATTGTAAAAGTGAATGTTACAGGAAAATAGTTCATGTTTGCGCGCTCCTTGTAGCAGTTATATGATCTGTGACTTATGATTCCCTCCACTGGCTCCTCATTTATTGTTTGCCTTTTTTTTCAAAATATTAGTTTCTTAAGGTCTTTCAAGCCATGTAGAAGCAGATAATAAGTTAATGATATCAAATTTCCACAAAACCAATATACACAGATTACTTGGTTTCGTTTGGTAATTAACGTTTGTCTTCTTGCTTGTGCATCAATATCCTTTCCTTGTAGATTCTCAGCACTTTATTCCCCCCCGGAAAAATACTGGTCAAAAACTGACTTCATCGGCTTGACTTACTCAGCCCAAGAAGCGAAATGTGTTCTATCTCTCTTTTCTTTTTCTTCTTCTTTTTTTTTTACCGGCCACAAAGTTCGGTAGTTACTAGTGAAATCGTTAGTCAGATTTAACTCCAATTTTTCTGCCCGTTCACCCTGAACTCCTTCAAGTTGCGATCTTGCGCTTCCCATGCATAAGTCAGGCTACAGACGTTTTCTATTACTGTACGTGTGATTTAAGGTGGCTCGACTGGATTTTTTTGGGGGGATTCCTCCCAAGTTTGAGCATTAACTACGTCGCCATGAGTAAAGATAGGGAAAAAAGGTTACCACAACCGTATCATATAAAGATGAAAATTACTTACGATTTCGGTTTTAGTGCAATCGGAATCGCCATGGCAACGTAACGACGCGATTATGTTTTTTATTTCTCTTTGTGTTTCTCTATACCAGGAGTTTTTTTGAGAAATCGCTTAAGGGAGTATGTACCTGCCACAATTGCCTCAATTATGGCAAAGTTTGAACAAATTCTATGAAAGCGTTTTCGAAATATTTTGAAACGAAGTTTTAAGCATCATAAAAACAGCAAAATGGCATGCTATCCACACAATTAGCTATTTTTTATGAAAATGATAAGCTTTGGAAATGCGGTTTCATCTCATAGTGGTTTGATTCCATTGAAAACCTCCTACAAAAAAAAAAGGGGGAATTGCTTTGGGCGATCGCGAGTAAGAAGAATTTTATTAACTTCGATTCAGCGGCTTTTGTTACAGTTTTTGCACGTAATTTGGTCCACACCTACAAATTTCGCATTTTTCAAAAACCGCTCGAGATTTTTTTATAAATTTGACAATCCCAAGATCAATCGTCAACAAATATACCCTGCAAGTTTCAAGAACATTGAAAACAGGGAAGGCTTTCAAATAGGACCTCAAATATGACCAATTTTTCCCCCAGATTTTGTGTTTACAAGCGAGCGTCCTCATTATTCACTGGCATTGTTTTCAAGTTTCATATGCACGTGCACATTTAGCAAAAAGTAGTAAATTTGCATCAAAAAGAACCACTATGAGATGAAATCGCGTTTACAAAGCTTATTATTTTCTTAAAAAATTAGCTAATTGTGTGGACAGCATGCTATTTCGCTGTTTTTATGATGCTTAAAACTTCGTTTCAAAATATTTCGAAAACGCTCTCATAGAGTTTGTTCAAACTTTGCCATAATTGAGGCAATTGTGGCAGGTACATACTCCCTTAAGCGATTTCTCCAAAAAACTCATGGTACAGAGAAAGACAAAGATAAATAAAAAACATAATGGCGTCGTTAGAGTCACGTGGCCAGCATCTATGCAAATTTATTGGAACAAAAGAAAGCGTTTGCATAAGAAAAGAGTTCAACTCCCAGAGGATTGGTTTGGGACACCAACATGGCCGCCGTTTCATTGTTTTGGGACACCAATATGGGCGCCGTGACGTCATGTGAAAACACTCTATATGATACATTTGTGGTAACCTTTTTTCCCTATCTTTACTCATGGCGACGTAGTTAATGCTCAAACTTGGGCGGTATCCCCCCCTAAAAGATCCAGTCGAGCCACCTTAAATGCGCGAATGCGTAAGGTACTGGCCATAGTGTGGAGTCGTTCTGAATGTGGGCTTCAACGGCTCTGAAATTAGTCTTGTTTTCTTTGGATGCAGGAATGATGTTTTAGGTTGCCTAGCCGTTATGTTAATTCCTCAATCGGGGGCAAAATTAATTCAGATACTTTGTTTACTTCAAAGGGGAAATGAAGCTTGCAAGTACTATTTGAAACCGCTCGCCCAAAATATCCTACATTGCCGGCTACGCACCACTTTGTGTCCATGTCTGCTCACCTGACAGACTTTCTATTAATTATACCCACACAGTCCGACTGGAGATTTTAGTCACTCCGTAAAACAAAACAATAAGAAGCAATACCAATTTTAGCACTGGAGCCACACTTTCGGTCTGTTGCTTATGGCAAACACAGCCTGACCTACCTAGGCCCTGTCATTTGGTCCAAACTCGATTTATATATTCGATCGTCTGAATCTTTGGACATTTTCAAAAAGCGTATTAAACTGGTTAATTTCACAAGTCTGCTTGACAGCACTTATAAAGAATGTTTTTTTATGTGACTACTTATAACTGATTTTACATTTAATTTTTTATTGATTATTACTTTATTTTTATTGACAATCAGATAAGTAATTGTAGTTAGGTTTCCTCAATTAGTGTACTTCGTACGCTGGCGACATTGACGCTTTAATAAATTTCTTACTTACTTACTTACGGTATGTCCAGTAGATACGTAGGTTCGCCTGTTCTTAGACCCGACGGCCATGCCATGCTGATGAGCACCAATAAAGGCGAAACTGCCTGGGCGATATGGTTGTGCGCATGCTTAAGGTGATGGCCATACCGTGGAGTTGGCACGTGTGCTTCTGTGCTAAAATTGGTATTGTTTGAATAAGAACAGCTTCTTGCTTACTGTTTTGTTTTATAAACCTCGATGCGTCAAACCGCATGCTTTGCATTTCCCTTTAGCAGAATAGTTGTTTACAGGGAGCTTTAAAAGGAAAGGCGTTTTAGAAAAACACGTAAACCAGGGGCCCGTTTCTCGAAAGCCCCGGTAACTTTTCGGGCCCGAAATCAAATATTCAAATCTAAATATAAAGAATAAAAGCGCGGGTCCTGGCTAATATATTCTCGACTGTAAAATCAGCCTTGCTTTTTTGTCTTATAACAAACTACTGCATTTTGTTTCATTAACTGATAGTTTTATCATGTTAGATGCCAAGCTATTGAAGCCTCTTTCTTGCACGAAAACAACAACAGCTTTGCGGGCCCGTTAGTAATCGGGACTTTCGAGAAACGGGCACCAGAAGTGGACGTTTTGAGTTCTTTGGCAGTGGTTTGGCCCCAGCTTTCGGGCAAATTGTCGCTATGAGATTAAATTTCAATTTGTTGGCTTCAACACATTTAAAAAGGGACAACACCCAACGTCTGGTTGACGTGCATCGCTGAAAAAGGCCTTAATAAAACTCCAGATACGTGGTTGCGCACGGGCAAAGCTCAGGTTTTAAAAAACCGGCCGAGAGAGAAGAAAACGTGGAAAAGAAAGAAAAGTAGGTTTGCCCAACAATCGAACGAGGCTCTAAAGCAGATGTAAGCTTTATAACTTTATGGACTCGGTCTATACTTGAGATTAACTAAAAGAAATGTCGCGAAATTTCAATATCCCCTCCGAGCTACGAGATTGGCCCCGCCAGACTTTAGTCATAGACAGTCATAGACTGGAAACGAGGGGAGGAGCGGGGCTTATTGGGTTCGTCAAGTACTGGATCCCAGTCGGTTCAACATGGCGGCAAAATGGTCTGCCTTGACCCTTAAGGAGAGAATTGAGAAGGCAGAGAAACTGTTCGAAAGAAGCCAAAATTTACAAAAATCAATCGAGGGACTGTCAAAATTAAAGAGGAAAATATTAGCTGAAGTCAAGTTCCTAAAATCGGTTCGTATTATCATCAATCAGCCTACGTACGAGTGTAGCTTCATATGCATGTTTGCTAAAAATGATTCTGCAGTAGAGAGCATCCTTGACTTCTTGACCTGTACATCTGAAGAACGTAATGTGGTCCTGGGAGTGCTAGCGTGTAGTGTTCTGAAACAATTTGCTTTTTTTTTTTTCAGCTAAGCATTGATACTACGCCTTTGAAAGACTCGCACATGAAAAGCACAAACCTTTTATTTCTTGAAGCTGTGCTCGCAACAGCTGAAGAAGAGAAAGATGTGTGTGCTGTTTTCAAGCCTTTTTGGGATATCACACAGGAGTTGAGCTATGTAGTGGATGTTGTTGCTGACAATGGATATTACTGGATTAAGGTTACTGCAAGAAATGCATCTGCACTCGATAGGACATGGCAAGGTAACAATCTGTGCATTTTGTTTTAAATATAAAAGCCATCACAGGGTTTTCAATAAGATTTTAAGGAGGTGGCAAAAGCTTTGGAGTAGGTGGAGAAGGAAAAAACTCGTGGGAAAGGAGCGACTTGCCAGTGCCCAAAGAGCTAGTTACTGGAAAAATTTTGAAATCTGGACCTCTTACAATGCATTTTCAGCACTCTGGAGCAAAAATTAGAGTGTTTGACAGAACACAGACATCATTAACTTTCGGCTTTTTTTATTCAGTGACTCTATTAAACTGGGGTAATTTGCAAAGAGAAGAAGGCGGTAACTTCATGTGAAATAGCCGGCGAATTAGCCCGCCACTGGCTCTTATTGAAAACCCTGCATCACACATGCCAGTTACTTTACCAAGTGGCTAGTTGCCCTGAGAAGAGTCAGACTTTTGCACTGACTCGAAGTGGTAGGCTTCTATTTAGGGTTAGGGTTGTTGTTATGTAACTTCCAATCAAACTTACATCAGCAGCGAATCCTCAGTGGTCTACGGGGGTTACTCCCTATAATGCAGGGCTCGACACTAACTTTTCAACTTACTAGTCTAGTGGCTAGTGACAAGTTAGATGTTACTAGCCAAAAAAAATTTTTACTAGCCGGGCGTTGATTTCCACGAATACTGAAATTTTCACTTTGGCAGTGGAGGTCTTCCACTTGCACCTTCTTCAGCGGGTCGTTTTCTTTTCAGAACTATCATCTTTGCCTTTTTCTTTTTTACCGCCAGTAAGAAAAAATCCTCTTATATCCATTATGGAGAAAAACAAAAGAATCTGCTTCTGAATCCGCTTCACACATAGTCAGCCCACCTTGTGTCACACTTGACTGGTTTAAACACAGCAAATTAAACCAAAATCATCTCAATGAATTGCGCCGGTTTAAATTAAAATATTTTGTTCAATGGCCCAGAGTTTTCCTCACATACAATCTCTCAGGCAGACAGATCACAAAGAAAAATCCAGCGATTTTCTGTAAAGACTTTCAGGACTCTGTTTTTCTTTGCGAGTCCGTGGAAAAATATCGAGACTTCTTCCCAAACAGGCGCCGTAGAAACGTTTGAAAAGCATTGGCAATGCTGTGAAACTCTGCGTAAAATTTCTTAATCATGATGCCTTGGCAAAAATACCAATACTAGTAAATTCAATAAAGTTTTAAAAGTGTTTGCATGAACTGGGAGATCGTCTCGCGCAAACGAGCATGTCACGTCTAGTCAGCTAAATGAAATGTTATCCCTTTATATGTGACCGAGCCGCGCGAGTAGGGGAGGTAGCGAATGACAACCAATGAAAGACAAAATGCGTACACAACAAACAAGAATTTAATGGCCAATTAGTGGAAAAGAAATACAATAAAAACAAAGGCTAGGAAAACGAATAAAGCAACAAAACGGGAAAGAAAGGGACGAAAAGGGCAATAGCGCTAAAAGGAAACAACGACGCTAAAAAATTACTAAGACGGCTAAACAATACAACTAAGAGAACAAAACTACACTAAAAAGTAAAAAGTAAACAAAACACGCTAAGAAACAATCATGCTAGGTCACGAAAGAGGAACAAGCGTGACAAATAGCACGTGACTCGTGTCAAGAGTCATATGATACGAGGACAAGAAAACACACGCTAAACGGGGGTAAACTGAAAGGTCGTAATCTACAAATCGCACAAAACGGTGGCAAAACTAAGCAAAACACTAAGCTAGGGGAATAACAACGGCTAAGAAACTAAAGGATGAGATTTCAGAGCAAAAGTGCTCGATACAACAGCGGAAAACAACAAAACCAAGAAACGACGAAATCTACAACAGGAAAGTAATACTACGGTAGCTGAACGTTTCGTAAACACAATGACCTCGGAGGGGAACGAGGAACATCCTAGGAATAACAGCAAAAGGAGAACACTTACCCACTCCAGCGAGGGGAGAACTCTACAAAACTATGTCGTACGGCTTGACTAGTGAACGCGGCAACTGGAACTGTACTAACGCGTAGAAACGCTACGTGCAGGCGTATTTATATCGCTCTGATCACAAACAGCTCGCATCCTGTTATTAGCAATACGATTGGGCAACTATAGCTAGGTAAGCCACAAAACAGTGAAATCTTCCTTTTGGCAATACGCCTGTTTGTAAAACACTATTATCGCTTTACCGCAGAATACATACGTGTTCTGTTAATACAATAGGAGGAAACAAATGGAGAGCTTCGCGGTTAACTATGCAATGGCGACAAATTAAAGCGAGCTAAAATCAATTAATTTCTTTCCTGTTTATGGGTGTAAACGGCGGAGAAATCACAGAGCTAGATAAAACACGGCTAACCACAAAGCAGAACTAGAGAACGCGCACCGTGGGAAAACGATAAACGGAACCGCAAAAATAACCGAAAAGAAAATGCTTTGTGAGCTAATTATCAAGCTCGGTTACATATAGTTCCGCACGATTTTGTGCATGATTATTTTATTTTTATCAGGAAGCTCATGTTTTGTTATGCTAATTTCGTAACAGAAAAGAACATCGATGCACACTTTCAGAAAATGCTGCCTTGTTTGTGAAATATTTCTTTCAACATAATAACATGTTCAGTAACCCGTTTACGTGCCACTGTTTAATTTGCATACGTCGCTGAACAGCACGTGCCCGGTAACATGATACGTCCACAATGAAATTCTGAGATGTCCTCCTTGAGAAAGATGTAGGTCAGTCAATTTCATTTTGTTTACTAGCCAAAGTGGCTAGTGGAAATCGAAAACCTACTAGCCAAAACTGAATTTCTACTAGTCTGTGGCTAGTTGGCTACCGTTAGTGTCGAGCCCTGATAATGGCCTATACGGGGAGGCTCTGCCCAAAAGGGGTACCTTTTTCAGGCTTCAGGTATATGAAAGGGTAGGGATTTTATTTGTTGAAGTATACAGAAGGGTAGGGAAATCTGTCATTTGGGTCTGTGAAAGGGCCCAAGGGGATAACAGATACATTAATTTTTATGGCTTTATAAAGTCAAGAAAAAGTTCTATTTTTGTGATTGATTCCTATTTAAATGACAATGCATTTACAGCAGTTAAAAGGGATGCAAAGTTCTAAACAAGGAATGTGAAAGGGGTACCATTTGGCAATAGAAGGTTCATGAAAGGAACCCTTTTTTGGTGAAAAGTGGTGCATAAAAGGGTAAGACCTCAGAGTAGAACCTCCCAGTGTATAGAAATAATTATTTGTGGACTAACCCCCTCCCCCAGGTGGTCTATTGGTTTACATAGCACAGTGTAGACTGCAGACCCACACTCTGAGTTGGAATCCCACTCCGGTTACTTTAAATATTTTTTTCATTTAAAATTGAAGAGACTCTTTTAAATTTATGAACATTCGTTGAGCAGAAATTTCAATGGCGGTAGAATTCATTACTAATGAAAATGGTATGACCTTAACTCCCAAAATGTGGTCACAAATTTGCTTCTGTAGAAAGAATCCCTATTAGGAATTGTATGGATCCCGTACAAATAACCACTGGGTTTACATTATGTATCAACGTCAACATGTCTCCCTCTGGCAGACCCTGGGGAAATCAATGGGTCATGCAGGGGTTTGACAACTGCAGTTCTTACTGAGGTGGGGAATTTTACACAAAACAAATTGCATCATTTTTGATGTCTCTAATACCATGATGAAAATCATTGGTTCCATTTGCTTTTCTCACTGATGATTGTTCCTGCCAAGAGAGATGGCTTGATGTATGAACCAGTGACCTCGTCTTTGATGTAAATTGAAAAAATTGATTTACACCGTAAGCAGTAAGTTCACCAGAGTTGAAAATTGTACTCCAAGCTTCTACCACTTTTGAATTTTTAAAGACAAAACTTGAGTACTATGCTGAGCCCTTGGATTATTATTGTCAACATCATGGTAAAGTTAGCTACAATGTACGTAAATAATGTGAAAATGTTCCAATTATGTAATTTATTATTCTTACAGGTCATGGTGACTTTGGTGATAAAGACATAGTCCATCAAGCCAAGGTACTGTGTGTTGTGTGTAGAGAAGAATTTATTGATAAAACCATAGGTGTCTTTGAATGGCAATGTTTTATTCTTGGTGTTAAAGAGGTTGTTTTTCAAAAGTAGATTAACCTGTAAAAGGGGTTTCGGTTTTTGTACACTTCTGCTTTATTTCAAAAGCATCAACCAGCAGTTGTGTTAACTAGAAAAACTCAGTTGTAGTCAACGTTTTTTATGCAGAAAAGTTAAAAATCAAAATGTAAAGGTAGCTAGAAATTAATCTGTAGAAGGGGTTTCGATTTTTGTACACTTCTACTATATTTCAAAAGCATCAACCAGCAGTTATGGTAACTAGAAAAACCCAGTTTAACCATCTTTCAAGGAACCAGGCCCTGCCACTATAAACCTTTTGCAGTTTAGTGACTTACATGTGCAGTGGTTGTTGCCTGTGTCTGTGAAACAGCACTGAAATCCTTGTTCTGGGCTCCAGCTGTCTACTTGGATTCAAAAACTGTTAAATGTTTCTTCAATATTTGTCCCCATTTTGCAACGCAAAGAGTTTTTAGTATACCAGACAGTTATTATTGGTATCACCAGTATGTTGGTAATGTGTCAGTTAACTGTCAGTCGGTCGCCTGTTGGTTTAGGAGAGTTGTTCTTCACAATTACCCTATGTTTTAGCTAGTCATTTCACAGGCAGCCCAAGTGTACTACGTGTGGATTCGGGCTTCAGAGGTCATTTGGTTGGAACATACTAGTACGATATTCTTAAGTGTATTATCTGATGCCAAATAAATGCAAAAATCTTTAAGATATGCGGTCTTCTTGTTTGTCTGTCTGTACTAGTAGCCCTTAAGATAACAAAAGTTGATATTTCTTGCATTATTACATGTGATTCGGGCCCTTATGGTTCGAATTTTATCACATTGTATTCGAATCTACAACACTAAGAAAACAAATCATGATCATGCGAAACATTGATTCAAAAAGCTCCTTTACCTTTAGTTCATACATGTAGCCACTCTGGGTCCTCCAGATGGGTTAAATGCCATTTAGTTGACTTTTTTTTTCATCAAGTACTGAACACTAGTAATAGTTTATTAAATAATAATATATTTGGCATCAGATAATACACCTCCATACTAGTATATTCTGACGAAATGATCTCTGAAGCTCAAATCCACACATAGTACACTTGGGCTGCCTGTGGTCACAAATGAGCCATGACGAAGCTAAAATTTGTTTGCCAGTCAACCTGACCGGCAACGGTCCAAAGACTACTTTGTGCCCTGCTGTTACAACCACTGCATCCTTGCTTATTATAATTGTGCTACTTTATTGGACAGGAATTACAAGCAGTGAGTAAGCAACATCTATTGAACTTTTCAGCACCACTTATCATGGTATCCTGTTTTAATGGAATCACAGAATCATTAGCAAGTGAGTAGAGATTTAAGCCCATTTACACGGCCGGAAATTTTTGGCACGGCTCGGACGAAAAACTTACGTGTACCAAAAATATTGGTTCGGCACAGATAGATTTAGTTGTGTAAACGACTTTGGCCCATCCGTGCCGGGCCAAAATTTCACCCGTGCTCGGACCATGTCGAGAGGTAGTCCAAGCACGGATAAAACTGGTACGCGATCCTGAAAATCTAGCCCAGCTCGGATAAAGTGTGAAGTGTAAACGATTAGCCGTGCCGAGGTAACTTTTCTCTGATGAGCCTTCATGCCTTTGGTCAGCACCAATGTGGGAGAGCATGTACAGATAAGCTTTTTCGTTAGTTCAATATAAACCAAAAGTTCAATAAACACGACAGTAGTTCAATGACCACACATTAGTTCATTGATGAGCGTGGACAACATGCAGCTGCAGGGGAAATAGCCACAAATACATTAGAATTTTTTAATATAAATGTGTAGCATTAACTAAGTGGTAAATACTTTTTCGTTAGTTCAGTGTGTTCAATAACCACACAATAATTCAATAACCGCACCAGTATTTAATGACCACCGATTTGTTCCTTTTGCATAGACTACATGTGGCTGTGGGAATTCTAATGAACTTTTCGTCCGCCATGTTTTTACAGAGGAAGCAGCATGCGCACTAGGCAAGAATCGAGTACGGTGGCCGAGATGTTTAGCTTTTTACCCGTACCAAATCATAATTTCACATCGTTTAGCACGGTGGAATAAAGAACGTGTAAATGAGTAATCAGCACTATTTTTTTGGTACGCATGCCACTTTCATCCAAGCTGCGCCAAAAATTTTCTGCCGTGTAAATGGGGCTTTAAATACAGCTAGAAACTTAGTACAAAAGAGAATGGTACAGTCAAGTTCAAGTTCATTTATTCACAATACAACAAGAATAAGAAAAAAAGACGTAAAAACAGTTAACTATACATTGAATTAAACATAACAAAGGAAAAAAGTGTGTAGCAGCCAAAGGAGCCAAGCTTTCAAGTTGGCTACTACCACAGAGTGGTTACAATTAAGTGGGTAGAGGTTATACAGCACTCAAACCTCTTTAATACGGACACCAAAGGGACAGGACCAATTGTCTGCTTTACAGAGGTGTCCGTTTTATAGAGGTAGGGATTAATGTATGATTTTTGGCATTTCTGGGATCAAACAAACTGTCCGTAATAGAGAGGTGTCCGTAAGGAGAGGTTAGACTGTAATGTCACAGTGCCTTATTTTTGGGCACATGCACAATCCTATGTTCAAGGCTTTAGGCAGTCATAAAAGTTTAACGTTGTATGTCAGTGTAAAAAGTAAAATGCGAACAAATTTATTCCAGCTTTTGCTTTTCTATGCTGAAACAGAAGAAGAGAGAGACAGGGGCAAAAAAACATTAATGTATTGATTTTTTGCAGGCTATTAAACATTGTGAATGGATAGGATGTGAGACTGTGGAGAGATGTGAGAGAGATAGCTTACATGCTTAGTGCATGCTTTGTGCAAAGAAAACTATTTTAATTGAGAAAAATTCTAGTATTTTGCAGTCTATGTTTGCCATTATTAAAATGACACAATAGATGACCTTTGGCCTGAGGGGAAAGAGGGTCTGGTACTGGTGATCCTGCTCCTGCATTCTCACTCCATTTTCACATTTTCATCCTGCACTTATTTTTATCGCTTCCTTGAATCCTGTTTTTTGTTTCCCAAGTACAATAGTTGAAAGTCTGCTGCAAAGCCCTACAAATGTATGATGTAGAAGTAATCGAAATCGAATCGCAAGGAAATTATAAATCATTACACCCCTAGTAACAGTGGGGCTTTAGTTCGCTTGTCTGTTTAATTATTACTGGACAGCCTGGGTCAATTTTTTTATTTATAGCCTTCTTTTATAGAGGACACCACTGAACGATCACCTGGTTGATTCACATTCGCCCGTTAGAACCTAAGATTTCCCAACAGACATTCAAATAATCCCGCTTTCCATGCCCAGATTTTGGTGGATCACGCTTCCCAGATAGCAGTCTTATCCCTTTTCTTGTCAAGATATTTTGCATTTTCCCTGAATCATGCAGTGAACTTTGGTCAAATCCCAGATCCCGAAAATACCCTCCCAGACCCTGGCGAAAGCCATTACAGTTTATGGGGGTGGGGGGGATGGTATGAGAAGGTCTTTGGTTTAGTTCACTGGGTCTTTGTTCTGGTCCATGGGTTTTCTTTTTAGTCCAAAGGGTCTCAGGTGAAAGATCTTTGTTTCAGAAACAGCCATTGTAAGTTACTTACTTCCACATGTTTCTTTTTTTAAAGAGGCATTGGCAAACATAGATGTCTGTGTTAAAGGTCAAGTTTTGCCAGATCCTGGAAAAGAAGCTCTAGTCGGCCATGTTGATCAAAGACTCATAAATTACTTCAGTCCTCGTAACAAACAATGGTAAACTAGCTATGTGTAGTTTTTTAATCTTAAGGTGTGACTCTTACATGTACATGACTTGTAAAGTTTATTGTCTAAACATACAGCTGTATTGGGCTTGAACATTATAAAATACAGTTCTGTCAGTGTTAAAATGGCATTGTAAGCCATTTTGAATTTGTCCAATCTTCACATCTAAACATTGTTTGCTGTTAACTAGGTCAAGAAGGCTTTCAGCCCAGACAAGAGAGCCATTTTTGTACTCAAAATATACATCTTATACAAATGTAAGCAGATCGGGAGGCCCATGAATCTCTTAAACCACAGTTAAACAAGCACATTTTGTTTGATTTCTCCCAATAAAGACATTTTTATCACGATTCATATGGCAGACCTTTTTCTGTCAGCATTTTCCCTAGAAGTCTGGGTAGCACGAGGTGAGTTATGACTTGTTGTAGTCATTCTGAAATCAGTAGAATTCTTCTACTGTGTAGCTTGTCCAGGAATAAGGGACATAAAACCATAACATTTTTGAAAATGGCAGGTCTCTGTCCATATACAACAAAGCACTTCAAGGGAAGACAAATTCACATTTTAGTAGATTCATTCCATTTTAGGAAAATATTGATGTGTTGAAAAAGTTGATGGGAAATCTATTGGCATGCAGTCAAGTGCCCTTGCATTTGCAAGCATTTATGGTGGTGATTAATTAACATCTATGATGTACAGTACAGTCTATCAGTTGGGACTTTTGCAATGGTGAACAGATTACTTCTTTGCAAAAGCCAAAGATAGACTTAAAAGTGTTCTTTGAGACACTGAGTAATCACAATAGTTTTCAAAATGAGTTTAACAATAGTAATTTTGTACAGTCAACTGCAGTGAAACTTTAAACTTTGGGAAAAATAATTAGAGTGATAATTACATTGTGTTATGCAGTCACACAATAAACTAGAGTTCTTTCCCTTATTAGTGACTGTGTCAATCTGGATATTACTACCATGATTGCTTACGTTTCATCACTGACCAATGGTGGCTGTGGATTTGTATTCAAGGTACATGTACATGTATTAAAGGTTCCTACGCTTATAAAGTGGAACCTTGATATAACGACTTTCTATAACAAAGTCTCCTGTATAACGAACGATTTTCTTTACCCCAGTCATTGTAAGATATGAAAAAGAACTTCAATAATAACAATAATGAAACGTCGATGTAGTGAACACTTTTTGCCAGTCCCTTATGGCCCTTTATTCCCGGCATATCTAATCAAGCAAATTATTGGGTTCAGTAATCAAACATAATCAAATTCATAATAACATTTGGTCAATTGAACAAAATCAAACATTTGATTACCCAAAGATTGATAGTTGTACTCAAATAAACTTGTGATTACCTAACTTTTTTTTTGCTTATTACAATCATTTCGATCTAAACAAAAAATTATTTTACTTTAATATTCAAGTGATATTTTTATCGTCTATGTTGATGGCAAGCTCTTCCTCTAATGCAGTTGCTGTCATACTGAAATCTCCTGTCAACGTTACTCTTGGCCACCCTTAAGGGCTTGGAAAGAATTACGCTTGGTGACATCGTTTTGGTTGCTCATAATTATTATTCACATGTTGAACACCATTGCTTATGTTGTAGCCTCCGAAAAGGAGGGAGGGAAGCGACAACTGGAAATACATCTGTGCTTCGCAGGCTTAACTTATGTTGCAGTTAATGAAATGGTGCAACTTCTCTTTGACTATTACAGTGACATTCACATCAGAAGCTATTTCCTTAATTCCCACCATAAAAAATGTAAACAATTAATGCATTTCAATATTTGGCTGTTGTTTTGTTCTCTTGTACATATTTACTTGTACAACCAAATATTGACATTGGGTTTGTTGTTTGGACGATTTTCTATTAATCCCATTCAATAATGGTTGGTTATGATTACTCCTGCATGTTTTACTATCAAGAAATGGATTCCGAACAAAATCAAATCAGATTGAGTTTGATTGCTTTTGATTTTGTTCGATTGGTTCAATTGGCTCGATAAATCAAACTCAGAGCCAAATAGATGTTCAACTAGGTTCCATTACTGAATCTAATCAAACAATTGGTGTTTCATTGGGTTTGATAAATTTTGTTTCAATTTTGTTTGATTAGATACACCGGGTTTATTAAATTGAGGTATAAATTTAGTGAATTTTTTTGCACCAAAAATAATCCTTAAGAATAAAAGCTACTTGGATGATCTTGGATAGTTCCTCAAATCCCTGCCATAGTGTAAAATGGCTGTAACACAATTACAAACCTTGACTGTGAAATCAATTCAGATAAAAGTAGACCACAAACGTTCAATAAACAGTCAACTCAGGGTACAAAGAAAATCATTTTTACAGCTTGCCATTTGGGCAAGCTGAACCTAGCATTTACTAGCCCACCTCTCATTTCAACTTTTCTGTTATTCAATCTGCTCATTAAAAAACATAACTCGCCTGTCAGGCAAGTTAGCAACAGAATTCACTAGCCCGATAGGAAAATCCACTAACCCTGGGCTATCGGACGCTACTTTCTTTGCACGCTGCGTCAACTCCAAAATCATTATTTGAACTTGAGGTTAACAGTAATACATGCTGTAGAACTACAAGTGAATCTTAATAGGAAAGTGTGAATTTCATTTCTAAAGTGTTAATTAACAAAAAAGTGGACTAAGGAATAGATTGAAAGCCTGTCAATAAAGTGATGGAATGAATTCTTTTAGCTTGTCTAAGTGTGCTCAACAAAAATCATGTTTTCTTGTTATCTTCCTCTGTATGATCTGCAGGAAAGCATTTTGACTGAACAGGCAAAAGAAGAACGAAGGACTCCTGTGCTACCTAAGCTTAAGGAATTTCTAGAAGGTAAAGAAATTTTGCACACCTGGCAACATTAATCTGATGACCAAGAGCCTACATTTTAAATGAATATGGTATCACTAAGTGCTTTTAAAATAATTCACTATTTTTTGTTGCTATTTTGCAGGTAAAAAGTTGTTTGCATGCCAGTCAGCTGTGAGAGACTTTGCTGACATTTTAAGAACAGTTGGTGGTGAAAAAGAACAACAAAGGGCAAGGTACCATACTCAAATCAAAATAATGATCATTGACAATAGTGAAGTTACTTTAAGTTTTAAATCATGCTTGTAAAGATTTCATGGTTGTTTGGTTTTTTTAGTTCAATTTAAGTTTGACTTCTTAAAGAAGTGTAATAAGATACCATAAAATTCTGAAAATAAGTCCCAAGGCTTATATTTTTCAAAGGCCCTTTTTGAGGGGCTTATTTTAGAGGGGCTTATCTATGGAGGGAAATTTGCATTTCAAAATCGATTGGGCTAGCCTTATAGTTGGAAGAGAATTCACTGTTTTTGCTTTGTTTACTCTGTATTTGAGGGCAATTTTCCAAGTACAAACCCCCAGGGGCTTATATATTTGGTGGGGCAATTTAAGGGAGGGTTTTTTGCGTTACGAGTTTGGGGGGGCTTATATTTGCAGGGGCTTATTTTCGTAATTTTACGGTAGTGCAGCCTGTTCCAGGCATTCAGATGGTGAAGACGGCTCAAAGATAAGTGGTTGGGAAAAAAGATAATGACGGGGTGGGGTTAGAGAGGTCCCTCTTCCTTTCTTTTGCCTTGTCCCCTCCCCTCTTCATTTTTTGTCACTCTAGTGGGTAAGGAAAACATGTGCCATTTGTCACATAATTTTTTTGTAAGTGATCAAAGGTGGATACAAAAATTAGACTTGAGGTGTTTTTTGTTTAACTTTGAAGAAATTCCAAGAAAAAGACTATTTTATTAGAGCGAAAAAAGTCCTGGTGCTCTTATACAATGTAGGTTACAAAAAAACTGCTTCATACCCTCAGATGCTCAATTATTTTTATGGCCTTCCTAATGGGCTGTTAGGAAGGGTCATGGAAGTTTTGTTGAAGAAACCAAAAATTCAAATTTTTCTCCCTCTGTATTTCTCTCTTAACACTTTCTACCTTGTAGTATAAATGGAAAAGAAGAAAAGAAAAATAGATGGCTATGAAGAATTAAGTTGAAAAAACCAAGTGAAAGAAATAAAATGGAATTATTGCTATGAGCAGTTCAAGTTACAGAAAACTTGGAGTTAGATACTGTTGATGGTTATTATTTTTTCAACAGTCTAACTTCTGCAAAGTTTCAATACTCTTGCTTCTAATGTATTTAGTTGATTAACTCAAAATGACTTTAGTACTGTATTGTTGTCTCAGGATATAGGTCTGTCCAGGTAAAATAATAAGAATGATGATGATGATGATAATGATAATAGTGACAAATATCATTATTATTTTATTATTATTTTTGTTTAGAGCACTGCTTGATCAAGTCACAGTTGTTGAAGATAATCCATCAGTAAGATCCACCTGCTTACAACCAAGTGCAAGTATTAAGGAGCGATCTAAGGTATGTTGAAGTTAAAATATTATTAGTAAAATTATCCTTTTTAGCTTCCCTGTTGATGCTCCACTTTTTTTCCTAGCTACATTTGTGTAGTCAGTGTGGAACTTATAAACAATTGGACAGCATTTGCTCTAACACAGATGACTTTTTATTTAGTAAATTTTTGTACTCTGGCTATTTTAAAAAAATTCTG
This sequence comes from Porites divaricata, assembly GCA_038088405.1. NCBI lineage: Eukaryota > Metazoa > Cnidaria > Anthozoa > Scleractinia > Poritidae > Porites > Porites divaricata. The sequence continues at coordinate 17,408,428 of JBBMOI010000008.1, read as the reverse complement.
CAGTTTAAAGTAATGCAAGGAGCAGCCAGTGGGTATATTTCAAACAGGTGGTGTCAGATGTGTGACTATATTCACTGTGGTGAGTAATGTGTTTGCAATGTGAGTAGTTAGTAATGGCTATACTCTAGGTAAAATATTTGCTTAAAATCTGTATTTATATTTACAGTGGTAATCAAGAGGCATAATTATGCAGTTCATGCAAAAAAGAAAAAAATACATTGAAACCCCGCCTTACAGCCACCTTGGTAATACGGTCACCTCGATATTACGGCCACTTTTTTCGCTGCCTGGCAAAACAGCCATACATTTTCTTGTAAGAAAAACTCTCGTTAATACAGTCACCTGTTAATGTGGCCAATTTTTTGGGCCCATTAGTGACTGTATTAAGAGTGCTCCACTGTACTGCAGAAGAAGGTTTGCATGAAGCACCACCCAAACTGCAGTTTAAAGAATGTTATGGTATTTTCCACTCCGGCCAATTACTTAAGCATAGCAAGAGATGGTGCAGTGGCAAAAGTACTCGCCTCCCACCAATGTGGCACAGGTGCAAATTCTGGTGTTGACACCATGTCTGAGATGAGTTTGTTTTTTCTTCTCTCCCTTACCCTGAGTGGTTTTTTCTCTGGTTACTCCAGTTTTTCTCTGTCCTCAAAAACCAGGAATGGTAAACGAAGAACCACTACTAACATGTATGTGGATATGCTACCTCTAGATCATTATTTTTATTCATTATTAAAAAAATTACCTATATTATCAAACATTTTGCTGTATACATTCTAGAAAATTTTTGGTACTGGAGATTCTTTGAAAGCCATCACTGCCACAGCAAATGTTGGATTCACCAGAGCAGCTGCTAGTCAGGTAATCCCCAATATTCCATTTTAAATTGTCTTTGTAATCCCTTATAATTAACTTGCAGCTGTATGATCAACTTAGTTGTAGCCTTGTAATACCCTGTTTGTTACAAGAGGTGGAAAATTTCATTTGAACTGTCAAAATTTAGTGGGTAACATTTGATTACAGGACTGGAGGCAGCTAGGAGAAGCAAGAAGCATAATCTTTCTTTTCTTCCTCCACAAGCAGTTTGAATAAATATTGTTACATCTCATTACTAAACTGTCTCTAAGCCATAGCACTTCTCAATTGAGCCTAGAGACAAGGGGTACCTACATATACCATTTGCACAAGGAAACCTACAGGTTTCCTTGGAAAATCAAATGGTTTGCTCCATTCATTTGGGAAGCTTTTGAAAATATAGGCTGTGATTTGAGGCAATGAAAAACGCTTTTTCTACGGTTCTGCAGTCCTCATCTTAAAATTCCCATTTGCTAGAATTCCGTTCCAAGTAAAGCAGCCTTAACATAATCCCCCACGTGGGGGAGACACTTACAGGACTTTTTGTTGGTAGCCACTGTTGCTTTTAAATACTGGCCCTTTTTAAGACAAAAACCATTTATTTCACTACCCAAATGGCAACGAGAGACCAAATTTCCTCATTCTTACCTATTTCATTTTGCATTCAGAGTTAAGGTAGAATAATTAAGAATTCAAAAGAATTGGATTGTTTTAACAACACTGTTGAAATCCAGTCCAGGCACTTGCAACCCTGTTCAAGACCCAAACAGTTATAAAAGCATACCCTGTTTGAGACTCAGACTTAAAAACCTGTTCAGCAGCACATCCCTGTATAGGCAGGCCATAAAAGCGCCCAGGAATTCCCTTGTATACCTGACGGTTGATTTCCATTGTTGTATTAATGCAAACCACAATAAAAAAAATTATGTCTTGCATTTTTAGGGGGTTGAATTCTGTGTATTTCTTCATGAGTCACGGGCTTTGACTGAGTCCAAGGAATTTCGAGCATCTCCGATTTGTGAATCTGGACAAGACCTAAGTACAGCTTACTGCTGACCGTTCAGTTTGATTGTTTAGTTAGAGACCACCTACAATGTAGCTGTGTCATTGTGCTGATATATTGCCACTGATAAATGATGTGCAAAAATACAACCCACCTGAAATGGTTCAATAAGAAGCCTTCCTCTTGGGAGCCTCATTTTTTCATGACAATTGTTAAATTTTAATATACCTGAATTAATTTATTAATAGAATTGATATTAAAACCATTGTACATTATTCAGAAATAAGAGAATAAAATGGGAAAATCATATATTTTATACTTGTACTCATATACCTGTACAAGTTTTGGGCAAAATTTAAAAACATTCATAAAAATAGTTTTTGATGGGGATGTTGGGGCAGTGGCGGATCCAGGGGAGGGACCCTGCCATATTTTTAGACCAAACTGATTCCAAAAGGGCCGAAAAGTTATTTTTTGAGACCGCCCCCCCCCCGTATCTGGAGGTCTGGATCCGTTAGGGTACAAATCCAGGCTTTCATACCCTGGGTATTCTTTCTGATCCCCAATGTCCCATTCATAGTTTGCCTTAAATCTTATTCTGAATGTTAAAATACATCCAGCTGGCAACTCAAATCCTCAACCCCCTCTCTCTTCATCTGTATTGAAGGGGAGGGTTTTTAGGAATCGAGGTTTAGAAATGAACGATAATAAAGGAAAACATTATAAACTACAGTAGGACCCCGGTAACTCGAACTCCCCGCTAATTCGAACTATTAAGTCCCATTTTTCTTGAATTCACTTCATTTTGTGTTGGTCACTGGAACACGGATAACTCAAATTCCCCGCTAACTCGATCTATATTTCGTTTCCCTTGTTCCAAATTTACCTCGATAACTTGAATTCTGGTTCTTGCAACTCACTACGAATGCCATCCGTTAGCTTTAGATAGGTGAAATGTTTACTCTGGTGTATACTGAAGTACTGAGATATTGGTAGACTACCAATATTAACATTGTAAATTGAAGATTCAACCCACCGCGATAACTCGAACCCCCGCTAACTCGAACCGTTTTTTGTTTCCGCTTCCTAGCGGGGTTCGAGTTACTGGGGTTGTACTGTAATAGGATACAGTCGTAAGGTCTGGTGTATCTGTTCCAAATATTCTAATAAAAGGTCCTTGAATTAAAAATACTTAACAGATTTCCCTACCCATTACATCAACTTGAAAATATACCTGAAGTGTGAAAAAGGTAACCCCTTTAAGCGGAGCCTCCTCACATGGGCCTTTATAAGAAAAACGTCTTGGGAATATTTTCCAATGAATGTATTCATATTTCAAAGTCTAAAACAGCCAGGGTAAGCGGTTGGAACTCAGGGTAGATTCTTCCCGTAAAAGCTTAGTTGAGTAACCCCTTTGGATCTAATCCATTGACTACAGCCGAATCTCCACCAACGATCACTTTCAGTGGAGAGTTCATACATTGACTCTTGTTTAAAACTCTCTACAACGGTATAAAGCGCGTTCCAACTGCCAAATATCAGCTGAAAATATCCTCTTGATAACGTCCAGTTTTTCCAGCGACTAAAATTTGATTTCTATGCCGCGTCCAATGATCAGTTAATCGCGGCAAGTCGCAAGTTTTTTAAATTTTTATTTAAGATTAAACTGTAAATGTAGTACGCTTTGTAAGAACCTTTTCTTTAGAACATATTTAGAACATGTCTCAGTCTGAGAGTCTGCAAAGCAGTAAAGAAAGTTTTCATTTTGCTCATTCACTTTTGGACTTCTAGTAGCAGTCGAAAAATACAGTTCTAAACGCGAACGTTGTATAAACTGATGCAGTTCTGAGGACCCAGGCGTGAAAACGCGCCCTTGACGCGTGAGATCGATCTCTTTACCCGGGTGATACTAAAAAAAAGCTTTTAGGCGAGAAGGCTCCGCCCCAAGTTCCAACCCCTTACCCTTTCGTATGCCTTCCACAGTCAAACCTGTATTAAGCGGTCACCCTTTGAGAATGGCTTACTGACCTGGTGCTTAATACAGATTGACCTGTGTTCCAAACAAAGAAAATGGAAGAACTGGAAGAAGAACCGACTGATCGAAGGATACAGGTTTGACAAACGTGAGAGTTATTGAAGAAAATGAAGGTAGTCAGAAAGCGGAATATCTATCCCACGACAAATTGACCCTCATCTGTTTTTGCCTCTTCTTGGGCCAAAAGAAAAAAGTTAAAAACCACTCGACGCCAGACACAGTGTGACCTGTTGCACTAGTATGGTACGTCTTCTACTCTTCTCAAAGTCACCGCGACCGCTTAGACTCAGTTAATCATTTCCGGGACTTCTTTAGGTGACCGCTTCATAGAGGGTGACCGCTTTTAAATAGAGGTCCGCTTAAATACATGTTTGACTGGTTGACAAAAAACGGGTACTCCTTTCACCTACCTAGTTTAGAACTTTTGTATCCCTTTTAGCCGGGCTTTTAACGGCTGTAAATTACAGAACCAGAACAACTTTTTTCGACTTTTTCAAAGCCACAAAATGCGTCCCGTTTATAGCAGACACGGCAATACAACAAGTATGAGATGAAATGACCCCGACAGTAGTTAACATTATTGCTCAACATTTATTTTCAGCAGAACGTTTTCTTCCCATATGGAGCAATTCCGTAATAGAGAGAGGTCTTTGTTATATTAGCACGCATTTTAAATCTTCGTCCAGAGATTCAGCTCCCACCCTCATTAGTAGAGTGTTCACAGGGCGAGTGTTGACCCTAATGGGAAAAGGTGGTAAACGGTGATCGTTTACAAAAGCTTCACCTCCACCGGCGTAAAATACAGTAAAACTACTATTGCACAGTCACCCTTTAGGAAGCGGTCACTAAGTGTAGGGCTGCCACGGAAAAAGATCGTGCACCATATGTCCTCAAATTAAAATACGGAATAGAAAGAAGATTTTTAGATGATGAACGTAGCTGACGAGATTGAATGTAAGGTATAAGTGGATTGGTGTAATGTGTTCATGTTTTCTTGAAAGAGTAATGAGACGATCCGAGCAGCGCCATTCTGGACGTGCAGTAATTTGGTAGTTCGGTAAGCCATATAGTAAGGAGTTGCAATAATCCAATTTTGAAGATACAAATGCATGAAAAGTAATTCAGTAGTGTTCGGTGACAGGTACTTCCTTATATAGCTGATCAGTTACGGAGATGATAAAAAGATGAGTTACAAATACTTGCAATATGTGCGTTGAAATTAAAATGATTGTCAAAAGTGACGCCAATATTTCTAGCTTTCTGGGAAGAGCAGATGGCCCCATTATTGACGACAGAGAGTTCCTGAAGGATCATTCTAGGAAGATGTTTAGCAGAGAGCACTATAGCCTGTTCCAGGCTCCGAGATAGTGGTGAAAAGTCGTTCAGTAAAAAGAAATGCGAAAAACGCGCGCGGGGGCTGGGGAGAGACAGGGCGCCATTTTTCTCGCCGCCAACGCCCCCTTTCCCAAGTCGCGTCCGTCTTATTTTCGCTTTGCTCGTTTTATACGTCCGCACTGTACTATCTGAGAGCCTGGCACAGGCTAAGAGCACTATAGCAGTTCGCCTATTAGCTTGTCATGCTTCCTTACTTGTTCTCTAAATTCCATTCATCCTTTGATCAACCTGTCTTCTTTAAGCGATCACCTGGCTATGTCCCGAGGGTGACCCTCAATAGAGGTTTGACTGTGAAGCTCAATTCGTCAGTAGTATCTCTTATAGGGAGGTACTAACGAGCCCAACGCAAATCAATACCAGATTAATACCCTACGCAAAGTAAAGGTGTGTGAAAATAGTAGAGAAAAAAACAGTTTCTTTCCTACCCATCGATGCAGCCGTGAATTGCAAAGCCGTACGGTTTTAACTTATCGTAACCATCTATGTGCCAAAGGTAATTAGGCCCCTGAAATGAAATTAGGAATTCCAGCTGTCATAAGAAACCCAATAATTAGTTAAAAAGAAAAATAAATTGAAAACCAAGCTGGACATGGGGTTCCGTGATTTGTAAGGCCAGTTAACAATAGTTACCGGAGATGAATATTTCCGGCGTTTCAATCGGCGTTTTTTCCGCATTTCTACACCATTTGGGTCCATCACTTTCAGAGCTAATCGAACAGTTTCCCTTAAAAAGGCAACGAAATGTTGGTTGAGAGTCGCAAAAGTAATATGCGTTGTGAAGGCTACCGAAAAAAGTAGAATATTTTCTCAGAATCCCACCTGTCGACAGAAAGGTGGTGACCATTCCTTAGTCTTTAATTTGATGCATCTGCCTGTACCCAATGCAGCTCGCAGACCCTTCCAATTCACTCTATAATGTAACATGAAAACAAGATGCAAAAGGGAAAGGAACTCTTCTCAAACCGATGTGAGCCATATCTGCTTAATTACTTAAAATTTCCGACCCCATCCCACGCCTTGCCCACGAAAACGTTTGTAAACCGCTATCTCATATGTAAGGGTTGTGTAACATCAAAAGTCAGGGCGTAAGACTAGATGGCTTACCGAAACAGCTGACACAATATCTCTTACAGAACTCTTGTGTTTCCTTCTATACAAACCCATTTTGTTCAACATTCGTCTTATGTGGCGCATGCTATAAAGAGAGGTGAAAATGATACACATCGTAAGTCAGTGATCCCAAAGGGCTCATACATATGACAGTGCTTCTCTTAATAACTCAGTAACACTACAAAAGGAGGAACCATCATGATTCCGTTAAAAAATTAAGTAACTGCCCTCCCCTTCCTCTGCCTACCAAAACCACCGTGCGCCGAGTACGGTGGGTATACGGTACGCATGCTGAAATGATTATCGTTGAGAACAAATCCAATCCTTTTTTGACAAGCAAGCATAACTGAGAAAAGAGTTCTGGTGTTCACATCTAGTACATTAATTTCCTTTAAGGTAGATGTTCCATGGAAGTGAATAGGAAGATCCTTCACGAATTATGCACCTATCATCGGCCATCCCCTGGGAGACGACCCCGGGCAAAATACAGTTTTTATAGGGACTTATAGGGATATTTGAACAGACATTTTCCCTTGTATGTGGGAGAAATGAGGATTAGTTAATTGGTTACTAGTCAGAAGAAACACAGTGTTGCGTCTATATTGCATGTTCTCGCCGTTCTTATTGATTTGTTATTTTTGCACGGTTTTTTTATCTCAGTTTCATTAATCAAAAATGACTCAAAAAATTAGTTTAGGGTACGTCTCAGGTAAGTTAAGGAGAAGGTCACACATTATTCTGTAAAGAAAATAGTGGGGGTGGTCTATCTCCGAAAGTAAACGTCCGATCAACATGAAACTAGGCCACGACGTAAAACATGTCAAGGGAGCTTTATTCATAAAAGTGTTTCCAAAGTAACCTATCACGTGACCACTTTTGGCTTGACTTCCGGTTTGTTCTTTTAGGGCTTCTGCACACTAGGAAAAATCAACTTTACTGAAATTTTTTTGCAGTAATGTTTTTAGTATGTAAGGCCTCTTCTCAAATGTAACTGGAATCGAAGTCCATCAAGGCGACATCAGCTTTTAACGGCTATTGCGTGACAAAACAATGTCACATTTTATTGGTCACGTGACCTGGACACCCATTCCAATTGGTTTCATGTAGAATTTCGTGCACATGAAACCATTCAAGCATCATTTTGCATCTCACTTTGTGTTAAGTTAGTGTGCGCTTAACCTAAAGGAAAATACGGAAATTTGATATCATTTACTGTCACGTGACTAATTGGTGACAACTTCTTGTCAACTTGATTCATCTTGCCGATTGTAAGTTCTTGACAACGTTTCATTTCATTATCTTGAATACTGTAGAAGATAGACCACCCCCCCCCCCCCCTTCGTTTTCACACATGCCTTAATTGACCCACTCCTTAATACACCTGGGGTCGATAAAAGATATGTTAAGGGCAAATAAATACATGGTTACCTCCAGTAAATTCCATGAGCAAGCGCGAGAAATGAGCAGATCTCATAATGACTAAACCCTAAGTTGAAGTAGTGATAAAGGAGTTCTTCACCTTGGACGATGAGTGACGGAATCAAGGAATATATGTTTCTAGTTATCACAATCATCAACGATAACACCCGACAACAACCAAACTCAATGAAACCACTTCCAAAACTGAGATGATAACGCTACTTTTAGTAGTTCCAATATTAAAAAGTTAACATTCCAAGTTGAGTATACAAGATTGGCTTCTATCTTGGATGGCTGCAATATAACTGGGTAGTACACTTTCACGTAACGATAAGAAGCCTAGCAGAAAGAGGGCCAAAAGTGCAGCTCTGGGAAAGGCAAATTTCTTTCTGATTTTCGAAATCTTCTCCTCCTTTCGCCTACAAAGGAATTAAGGTATCCAGTTTTCCCATATAAAAGCTGATCGGTATGGGAATTATTGGCATAATGCACAAGCAAACGACAGCTCACCTTTGATACAATCTTCAGCTCTCGCCGGTACGTAGCAGTTCCCGGAGGAAACCACGTGCTTGAAGTGAATATCCGAGTTGTTTATTTGAAAAATTTAGAACTCGTATTTTTGCGTTATAAATCCGAGTTGTTTAATTGACAAATCAACAACTCGTATTTTCGCGTTATAAATCCGAGTTGTGTATTGTAGAGATTAAACAACTCGTATTTTTGCTGTAAAAATCCGAGTTGTTTAATTGACAAATCTACAACTCGGATTTTTGCGTTACAAATCCGAGTTATGTATTTTTGAAATAAAACAACTCGGATTTTTGCGGTAACGGTAAAAATCCGAGTTGTTTGATTGACAAATCAACACAAATCCGAGTTATGTATTTTTGAAATAAAACAACTCGCATTTTTGCTGTAAAAATCCGAGTTGTTTAATTGGAAAATTAGCGACTCGGATTTTTTGCAGAAAAAATCCGCTGTTTATTTGAAAAGACTTAACAACTCACATTTTGTGACAAACATTAAGATGAAAATTTCAATCGAAAAAAGACATACTGTTGATGTCCTATATGGGCCACAGTAGTTTACAGACCGAACTTTAGCCTTTCCTTGCAAGGTCCAGCCTCCTTTGCAAAACCTTTGCATGCGCGTCAATGCTCGTACCAGTCTTTCTCAGTCGCTACCCTTACCTCGTGCGATCTTTGCACTGATGGCGACTGTGGCAACACGTATTTAAAGTAAAAGTAAGGCAGCGGAAAAGCTTGCTTATTCGCTTGTTTGGGTTTCTGGTAGCACCAGCGTCAAGATTATCAGATAAACTATGCACAACTGGTGGCATACTACGAAAGGTAAACGTTTCTTATTGTTCTAGAATCAGGGTCGGCCAGGGGGGGTATACCAAAATACCCGAAATAAACCTTCCAATATACCAAAAAATAAACTAAAACTCGTGTAAAATACCAAAATTAAGAACACCATGGTATACTTTATACCCAAAATTAGTCGTGCGCGAAGTAAGGAGTACCAGGCTTAATTTTTAGCACTCCAACACCTGTAGAGCAAAGAGCCATGTTTTGGGGTTCGAGACAATCAATAGAACTCGTCAGTCACTCACTGAAAATTCAATTTACCCAAGTTTAATTTACATATACATTTTTAAAATTATTTTCCTATCAATTACTGCTGGTTTCAGCTGATAACGGCTGATGAAAGTCGGTTGATGCAGCCACGCAGCCACCCTTCTTCTTTTTTGGGCCTACTAGCCTGTGTACAAACGTCCCCTCCCAACCCTCAAAGTTAAATTTTTCTTTTGGTGGCCATTTGGCGACCAACTCTTTAGGTTTAGTAGCCAAAGGATTTTTTTAGGCGCCAAAATATATGTTAATAATAAAGTTTCAATAATTGGTTAATAATTAATTTGGGCTTAAAAATGGTATTGTTCAGCCAAGACAATGTTGCTAAACGGCATTTACCGTATTCACAAGGGTATAGGGTAACTTATAATCCATGTCGAGTAACACTGCTTTTATTTGCTTCTAAACAGAGAAGATATCTTGCAAAATACTGCCTTTGTGACCGAGTTCACGGAGGCCATGAGCAAAATTGTCCTAAAATTAGTGAACTGCATCTAATGTATCGAAAATGACAACGGATTTTCAACAATATTTACCATGTCAAATGACCGTGTAAAAGAAATCTAATCTCAGAAATCTAACATAAACGAAACTTGTTCTTCTATTAGAACTTCTGAATCGTTTTCACCGGCAATTACAATTCATTGAAAATTAAAAATTATCCCGCGAAAAAAAGTAATACAGCTCTTAAGCTGTAGTCTTATTAAATCAGGGGCACCCAACGACAATTTTCGGAAAATATCTGTTCGGAAGACGATTTGATATCTAGAATTTTCGGAACTTTTGTCGTAAAATTTCTTGCTTGCCTGCCTCTCCTAGGATTTTCGAACATCTAACAAATGGTATAATTGCCTATTTTTAACGGATTTTTACCCTAAAAAGGTCACCTAGAATTTTCCGGAGTCTTTTTTCTGGCTGGAATTTTCGAAAAGGTAAGCTTTGAACCCTATAATTTTCAGATCACTAGACTTTCAGCTAGGAAATCCGAACAGATGAAAAATTTTTAGGGGATAAAAATATGCCTATATCTACCGTTTAAATACTAAAATACGTTTAACAATGCTATTTTCTTGTAGCGTTTTTATTTTTTATTTTTTGTAGTGAAATCTGCCAGGTTAATAACTACAAAAGGCAGGCTTTGTACTTATTAATCGTAAAGAGCGGTACTTTGTAGTTATTAATCGTAAAGAACGTCATTTACGATTAATAATTATTGAAAACCACGATTAATAACTACGTTTGACAGGCTTCCCGGTTAATAATCGTGAAATTTACGATTATTAACTATGTTTGGAAGGCTTTGTAGTTATTAATCGTAAGGTTGTCAATTTCTGCACTAAGCTAACTCAAAAGCTAACAACCGCCATTACAGAAAAGAAAACAAACTCAAAGTCTTTTTGTCAAGGTCCCTGTTTTCACAAAAATATATCCCTGAAAACTTTTTGAGAGGTCAAAGTTTCCATTCAGCTAATTTTTTGATCGATTTTTTGTCTAAGAAAGCTAGCTTCTTTCGCTCTATTTTTGCGATAAGCTGACATCGCGAGCGGGCGGCCTCGGTGAGTTTGCTGTGTACGAAATTGTGATAACCGATATAAAAAATTAAATGTTAATCCACATTTTCAGTTCAAATTAGTCTTCCTTTGAACTTTAACTTGGAGAGAGACATCTTAATCCTTCCCAAATGTAACGACAATAAATAAGCGCAGAATAATTCGCTATCGCTGTGTTTTTTCTCGCTTTAAATCGTCGACAATTTCAACGCGTTGTTGGTAAACACTGGTGTGAATTACACTTGCCGTGAGAAATGTTATTGTTAATGTTGACCACATTTCTGGACAAAAATAATGGTTTTCAATTTTACTTTAACTCAAAAACTTTCACTATTTTTTATTGCCAAATGGACAGCTTTGTTTCTGGAGTTTTTCCTTAAATCTTTCCTTAAATCATCGAAAATTTCAACGCGTTATTGGTAAACACTGACAGGCGTGAATTATTACACTTGCCGTGAGAAATATTATTATTAATGTTGACCACATTCCTGGACAAAAATAATGGTTTTCAATTTTACTTTAACTCAAAAGCTTTCACCATTTTTTTTTTTGCAAGAGGGAGAGCTTTGTTTCTGGAATTTTTCCTTCCTCACCGAAAGCGGTCCACATATAATATTTCGGCAGGGTTCAAGAAACAGTCAGTGTTCAGAGCGATTACAGTATCAACAAATTATTTATTGACATTCAGCCAGAAAAGAGAAAACCGACAGTGTTATTATTTTTTTAAAACAAGGGTGATATACCTCTCTAGACTCAAAATCTGAAAATAAATATCGATCAGATTTGTATTTTGGAGACTCACGAGCTTGGATGCTGTCCTTTTGGTCTGCAATCACACGAGCCGAAGCGGCAATTTTATCTGTCTTTCGTCTCATGCATGGTAAAATACAGCTGAAAGCTTCCAATTCGATTGGAAAGAGAACATTTTCTACAAACTAGATAAATATATTCAACCAGACTGCATAACGACAAACCAGCCTTAAGTCAAACCGAATTATCAAAGTGCCTGCATGATCGTGAGGAGCGCTCATTCACGCAATTGAAACCAGAGAGCACGACTCGCAGATTTATGGAGAAAATTTAACTTCAGCATTTTTCAAAACGAAAACTTGAATTAAAAAAATGTATTTTCGAAAAACAGATTCATATTCACGGCCAGACAAAGCTGGAATAATACGGAATTCTTACAAGGCAGCTTTTATACGCGCTGTACTGAGCTTTGAAAAGTTGACTGCAGTTTGAAATTTGATAGCATACAGTCTGATCTGGAAAATACACTTTTTATATCGTCTGCGAGACAAAAATTCACATAATTTTAAATAAAATCTGTTATTATTGTTTAATATTTGACTCACTAAACCGTTCAGAAATGTTTTTAGAAAACAGTACTTGTGTGTTTTGAGAACAACTTTCACCTCCAGAAAAATAGTATCCCCGGCCGCGCGCCGGCATGAAAGATCGATTTTTTTCACTGCCGCTCGTTCGCAAAAATAATCTTCAATTTGATAATCAGAATAAGAAACCTTCTTAGGATGTAATTTATCCAAATAATACTTTGCCATACACTGTACCTTTTTTAAAAAAGATCGAAGAGTACTTGGAATATGGTCTGCAAAGCCTGTGCAAACTGAAATCAACCATGCCGGTTGTCACGCTACGCGTGAGATTTCTCTCCCTCAGATCACATGTGGAATGATTTAAAGAAAAGGCAAAAGAACTCTTATCATGTTGTACGGAATAATAACTAATGAGCAAGACTACAGTGCTTTCTCTTTTATGCTGAATTTTTTACCGCGGCAGCGAGTTGAAAAACACATGCAGACTGCAGACAGATTTGAGAACCAACTCATCAAAGTTTTTGCGCCGAATCGGTGTTTTCGCGGGAATGTCAAGCTGAGTACAAACACAAACACAAACAAACGTTTTTAAATTGCTACCTGTTTAATTAACGTTAAAAGAAAATTGACGATCCAGAATCATCTCTTTGACTAACAAGTCGAGACAAGGCGCTAAAAGTCAGAACAAAACAAACTCACCTAAATCGATGTTCCTCAGCGTTCCGCAACTGCAGAATTATAAAACTCTTGTGAAAAGTCATGGCCTTTAAACTTCATTTAAAAGGCAACTGTCTCTTTGATTTCTTGAATCATAGTTCAGAGGCAAGTGAGTGAATGCCATTTGAGACATCCATGGGTACTTCATGTTGTTGACCATTATACAAAGTTTTGATGGCTGTTTGCTCTCAAAAGAAAGCAAACTGAAGAAGTAGCAGGAGCATTAACTAATTTATTTTGGATGTTTGGTTTTCCATCAGTACTTCACTCAGACAATGGGAAAGAGTTTAAAAGCAAGACAATGAGTGAACTCTGTGGAAAACACAACATTAAGCAAGTCCATGGGGCACCTCGTACGCCATCAACCCAAGGACTGGTGGAAAGAAATAACCGCACAGTCAAAGAGAACATTCTAAACATTTTGAAGGAGAGAGATGACAGTCTCGGAAAGTGGTGCACAGTTCTAGGTGAGGCGGCATACAAGAAGAACATAACTTTGCACAGGGCAATAAACAAAGTTCCATATATCCTGCAAAGCAGGCGTATTTTGGAGCGCGAGCCATGAATTGTTTTTCAGGAATAACGTTGTCCGCCATCTTGGACGTTAATACTACCAGAGAGTTGGGACGAGTCAAAAACTGATTTTAAGGGCGAGGTTGATTTTGTTGCTTTTCAAGATGGCGGCCACGATCAATGTACCTCCGAGTTTTCGTTAAAAAACGCCTGCTTTGCAGGCTAAGTTCCATATGAAGTTGTGTTTGGGATACTCCCAAGGAAAGAGACACCTGGAAGAACAGAAGACAATCACATTGAGGATAGTGAGCAACATACAACCCAGGAAAAACAGAATTCACCTAATTTGCTGGCTTCTGAGCTAAAAGACCCCAGTTCTCAAGATGACCTTTTGGCACCTTTTGAAAATGCAAACACAGGACAACCTTCTGTGGCTGACTTACAAGTGGAACCTTCAGTTGAAAACCCCAACAAATGCAAGTATGCCATCCATGAATGTGTAAGAGAAAACCAACAAAGCTACAACAAGAAAATGAGGAAATCAAGAAACAAAGTGGAGGACTTCAAAATTGATGAATTTGTTTCCATCAAAATAGATAAAGTGGACAAAACTTCACCACTACATGCAAATGTACCGCTTGGAAAAGTAACAGAAGTTGATGACAACTATGCTAAAATAGTTACTAAGTTTGGAATCATTTCAACATACATATCCACTAGCCGACTAAACAAGTGCACACAAACAAGTGTAATGTTTGATTACTCAAAAGAAATCACTTTTTCCGCCGCATGTAAAATGGCTGTAAATCAGTAAATTACATGCTATTGTACATCGACTTCCATTAATTTCAAGTAAAATTATTACTTTTAAGTCCAAACAGCTGTAGTTGGGATACAACAAGAATAAACATGTAGAAAAATATTATTAATTAAAGTATTCTGAGTTGTCCTCACTCACCCGACACCAAGTATTTTTTTTTTAGTAAATTTGTACTATACTGACAGCTTAAAAATTAACAGCTGGGACAAGTAATGTCATTTTTGAACCTATTGATGAGGTGCTCAATAAAAATTACTAGACATTTAATAATGTATTTATTTTTAATTGTTGCATTACTGAATTCATCCTCAGTAAACCTCAAACAAACATGTTGAAAATGAATCTTACAGTCTGGGATGCAATATTGAAATATACCCTAAATTTAAATCATTATGATTAAGGACTGTGCATGTTTTATAGCCTTGGGGGACTGGGTCTAGTTGAAAAAACCATTTTTTTTTTTAAACAATAACAAATTCAAAAAAGGTCAAGCACAGTTTTGTAGATGCTTACAATACACATTGTCCTAAACCAGTCCGGTTTAATAACTAACAACAAAAAGTGTTGCCATTTTTGTTTAAATCCTTTTTATTATTTTCTGGCCGCGTGAAGTCACGTGACATCATTTGCATAATTGAAAGACACCATATGCATATTGACAGAAACCACCCATGTATGTATTACGCAAAGTCTCATTTTTCTAATGCTTGAGTACTCAGAGATAGACCACCCCATCAGTTTTTGACTGAATAATTGGGGGCCCATGCCTTAATTTACCTGAGAGTTATGCAAACCCTCGACCTCGTCTCGGGTTTGCATAACTGTCTCGAATTCTCCCAACCCCTCTCGTGTTTATATCAGGCTATGCAAACACAGAAAACGTTTTCTATTCCTTAATTATTGGAACAAAAGAAAGCGTTTGCATGAGAAAAGAGTTCAAGTCCCAGGGGATAGGTTTGGGACACCAATATGGCCGCCGTGACGTCATGTGAAAACACTTTATAAACACAGCATATTTCATATAAATTTTAAAAAATAATGAACTTGACCCTGCGATCATCTGAAAACCAGTAACTTGTTAGCGGATAACTTCAAAAAAGTACTCGACCTCGATAGGTCGACACCTGAGCCCGCGATACGGTCAGGTGATACTGGTCAGCGGATACCTTGTTTTGACAGCTGTCAATTGATCACAACATTGCTGTGCAATCAGTTTCTTCCTGGGCTCCCAAAGTAGTTAGAAAGTGTGAAAGTAAACATTGGTTTTCCTGTGGTGCGGACGGACGGCGGTCTGTCGGTCGGTGTACGGTCACGTGATTACCAAATTTTCTGGGATGGGTAGATTTACTAAGCTATGGGGCTCCGCCCACGCGTGCGTGGAGCTCCGCTATTAGTGTACAAGATAAAAAAATAATGATGATTTTATTATATTTTAAGTTTACCCCGACTTTAGTTTTCATGATCTGTCCAACTATAATGCTCAATATTGGAGATAGCTCAAGAAGGTGTTTAGAGAAGAATACTGATATAAACCAACAAATCGAAACTTTAATATAGTGAAACAAGATCATCTGGCCTTGAAACTGGAGAAAAAAATTAAATGCCATAGCAGATGATGAATTACACAACTTTATATTAAACTGAAGTAGAGAACCGATAATATTAGTCTAAAAATGATGTCACTGCTATCATCTGAGTTGTGATGCCATTCTCTTACCAAAGTCACGAATTTTTTTTAAAATTCAGGTCACGGAGGTGGAACAATATTCAATACAGATATTTGTTCGCGGGGGAAAAATTGAACAAAACAGAAAACAAGGTGAGAAAAACTAATTTGTTCCTTCGCTATTGCATGCAGCAAATGAATGCCACGGGATAATGGCCAGCGTCCGCTGGATAATCTCTATGATGGTCCAGTATAATGTCCGCCATCGTTTTTTGTCTCTTTGGTAGTACCCAGACCCTTACATCGCAGCTAGCTCGCTCGACCCCGCTCGTTTCAACGCCCTAGCTTATTAGCCCCCCCGATTCAGAGTAATTCATATTTCTCTTACGAAAACCTCGATATTGAAAAACGAAAATGCCCATTATTGCCTAGCTCACCTCACTAAAACGAGGAAAATATAATCGTAAAGACTGAAATAAATGATAGTGATAGATTTTTCCAACTCTCTCATTTGAAATTGTCCACCACTCAGAGGACAGTCGCACGGAATTTTCAAAATACAGGGTGTCCAGTAGTCTGATTGCTTTCTCGTTTAGGTATATTATGCTGAAAAAGATTAGGGATTTGTGGAATTAGGGCTAGAACCAGGAATACGGACGTTTCTTGAAGGTTGACACCAATATTGAAAGTGTAACACGCAAAAATTTTGATTTGACACAGAGAATTTGAAAATCGTATCAGGCTGCCGGACATGTGGTCACAATGTAGACAACTGGTAGATTTTTGACGCACGCGCGACCACACGTATTTGCGCAATGGCAAAAAAAGAGACTTTTATATCTAGAAAGTATCATTGCAAGCAGATTCACGTTAACTGTGGACCGGGCTGTGGATCCCTCAAAGATGGCCGCTACGGCGCGGCAGAAACAATTTTTCTTCGTAATAATACTTGAAATGACAACCCCCGATAACCTTCTATTTTCCCGCCACTTCTTTGTAAAGAAGCAGAAGCGTTCCCTGGGTACCCTTGCAAATGCCGTTTTGTATGGGTTGATTTTTCCCTTGTCCCTCCCTGCCCAGGGGATTTTGAACGTGCGTAGTGACTACCCCCCCCCCCCCCCTCCACCCCCCGCTTTACTAAGAGCAAAGGTCATTGGTAGTACACCCAGAAGGAAAGGGAATGGACTAGCCTGCTAGCTGGCGGTATTGTGTAGTAGTCGAGTGACATTTGGCGGCGGAGCCGTTGTAATATAGTCGAGTGAGATTTGACGGCATAGCCGTCACGAGCGGCGAAGCCGCGAGAAATACCGCCTGCCAGAGAACCATGATTTTTCGAATGCCGCCCACTTTCATCACCTTAGCTGATCCCAATTAAATCAGCCAATCAAAGAGAAACCTGCAATTTGAAACTTCCGATTATTATCGCGCGAGACAGTTTAGAAATAAGCGTTGACAGGCTAAACACGACTTCTAAGCTTGTAATAATGTAAAACGTGACCTTGTGAGTTTACTTGAACAGAGGTTTTTTTTTTTTATTTTCTCGGCTCTCGCGCGAATTAAGGTTACTAGCACTAAACAATGCATGTATCATTCTAAACTTTGACTGAGTAAATCTTTGTTGCCACACTAGGCTTCACATTAAAAGGTCATGAAGCTGGTTTGTTACATGCATACTGATGAGTAACCATTTCCTGTGGTTTATTCTTCTGTAGGTGTTCCTGATAGGATTCGATCTCAGATGCAGTTGTAAAGTGTTTTAATTTTCTTTGACCTTTGTTTCTTACGGCTAAATAAAGACAATTCTAGCGCTGTGAAGTTTAAAGACGCCATTTCGGCCATTTGGTCATTAATTATGCTCTTTTTAAAGGGGAAACCACAATCACACACGTCTTTTCTGATCGCAATTGCTCCTTCGCAATGGCAACAACGGTGAATGTTAGGCTTTTGCCGTACCCTGTGGGCAAGATTGCCATGACGTCCCGTCTAGCAAGCAGCTCCTTCACAGCCGTTTCCTGCTCCCTCTTAAGAATAATTTTCTCCTTCTCTCTACTCACATTGAGACGTTCTAGCGCTTTCTCTAGCGCTTTATCCATGGTGAATTCGGCCGACTCCGCCATTATTTTTCTCAGTCTACGATCTGCTCCCTTGGGAAATATGAGAAAGATCATGCGAGGGACCATCTATTATGATTGACATATGTATAGCCCTCGACCAATCAGTTTCCCCGCACACTGGTGTGCGGGCTATTCAAAATACCTGGGTTTTCTGGCAGGCGGTATTTCAAACGCCTCGTCCCCACTCCTTTTTGGGATCGCGGCTCCGCCGCCAAAACTTTAATCTCACAATACCGCCAGCTGCGCAGGCTAGGAATGGACGGAAGTGCCAGATTTCATTTAATTTTTCGGTTACATTTATCGTCCTATCGAGACCGTAGCTCAATGTTTGGAACTATTACTGGCGTTTTCAAGGGAAGAGAATCGCTGGTCTTTGTTCAAGCGAAGATTTGGAGCGATTTGTATGGAAAGGTTATTTTTGGAGCTTATTTTTGGACTCTCGCAGCCGAGTGTTCTCTTGTCTTCTTCTTAGTAGGTCGGAAACCACAATACGGAAACTTGCTAAAATGACGTTTTTAGTCCGAAAACAGTCCGAGGAATACAACACAGAGTCATGATGTACACTTAAATGAATGTTTATATCCATTTTAACCTTCTCATCGAACTTACGATATTAACATTCTTCCAAAAAATCCTTGTAATTTGGCATCGAGGAGGCTCATTGTTTTAAGCCTTGTCTTCCTGTGGCCATGGTGACGTGTTCATCGGTTATTCAATATTTATTTAAATAACTAAAGTCCGTTGTGATTCCAGACTGCATTGGTAAATCCTGAAAAAGGTTAGTTTAACTGAAATCTTATTAAAGTTTTCAGATGACAAGCGACGTAACAGGCTTGGAAACAAAATAAAACCACTTTTAGTACTAAAAATAGGTACCATAACACATAAGAGGGGAAGAACAGAGAGAATTTAA
Organism: Porites divaricata; assembly: GCA_038088405.1. Classification (NCBI taxonomy): domain Eukaryota; kingdom Metazoa; phylum Cnidaria; class Anthozoa; order Scleractinia; family Poritidae; genus Porites; species Porites divaricata. Next base: position 17,389,347 of record JBBMOI010000008.1, on the reverse strand, counting down.
AATCCCTTGTATCATCTTGTATCATCCAGATATCTTACCGAAGACTCGTTCCGCACAAAACTGTGGGCAGGCTCTGCTTTCGTTTCGCGTGGTATTTAAGAATAGATTTCCAGCGGGCAAGACGAATGGGAAAGTCTACCATCGAATACAGAAAATGGCATGTGTTTACGAATCAAAGAAGCATTGCTTCAATGTGCTCATTCGAGTAATTAAGAAAAATGCCGCTGACCACTCCCGCCAAGAATACTTTTGCGGGGTCGCTCGGAATGTCGTAAGGTATTTGCGAGGAATGCAGCAATGACGTTGAAAGAAACAATGATATTTAATTAAAAACCTGATCAAATTCATTCTTTATAAGCTGTATTATCCAGCTTATTAGGTCAATTCTCAGTTTGAATTCTAACCTTTCAGGCACTTCTTCTACGTGATGATATTTGAAAAAAAAAGTTCTTTCAAAATACCATCACGAACATTTAGTAACGTCAGAAACCGTCCAATCGAAGTTTCCAAAGAAACGACTCCCCATTTATTAAGTTGAGTATTGATGTCTGTCTAAGGAACAGTAAAGGTATCTAATGGCTTTTCGGAAATAGCAGCCCTCCTCCCCTTCCCCTGGGTTAGTGCGGGTTATTGATCAAGAAAATGAAAAATTCCAAATCATGAACACCTGCTCACCACCTACCAATGAAGCTCATATGTTAACGACGTAAGTTGCCAGTAGGTGAAATAAGACGAAATTTATTTGTTCAGATTAAACACGTAATATCTCCAACCATTTTCTCACAACTGGCGAACAACGGAAAAATCTGCACATCCCTTGGTTACAGCCTAACGGTAGGAACGATATGAAGTGAGTGGCGCACTGGTTTTGGACTTGCATGTAAAATGTCTTAGAAAGTAGGATATTCACTCGCTGCTTTTTCAATTTAAAGAGGCATTGAGACATCAAATTATCGTGCTGTATATCTATAGACATAGCCTTATAACGCTTTTAATTTTCCTAATAAAATGCACTCCACATCTCAAGCCTTAGTGGATAGATCACCCCAGAGTCTTTTAAGTGGGTTGACCAATATTTTTTATTGGGAAAAGAGAAGATCCTTTTTTGGTTCGGTTATTTTTTTTTTTCTTGACATAAATTGTTGGCTTTAGTTAGTTTTAAAGATATGTTTATTAACGCTATTTCGCTTAGCATAAAAATATTGTCCTGTGATAAATGTCCAGATCCCTATCAAAAGGTTATAAAAATTGTCCTTTCTTAAAAAGTGCTGACTGAGTTTGAGAAATAGTCACTGTGTGACGTTTTACTGTGGAAAACTTGCTCACTTGTATTTGTTGTACCACTTGCGAAGGCCAGGCCTGTAGACTGTTTCACCTTTTTTTTCGCTTTTTAACTCGATGAACGCCCGAACGGTGGACGAAGAAGATAAAGAAAAAATGAAAAAATTCTCTACCCTGAATTGTAACATTCCTCATTTCCAGTTTGGGTTGAGAAAATAGGGAGGCGATGAGCAGTTCACAGACCATTTTTTTTTATTCTAAGTATTAATAGCATGCTGTGTCAAGACGCAGACTGGACTAACACTTCCTCTGAAAAGAGTATTTAGTACATGCACAGTGAGGTGGAAATAAATGGATTGATTACAGGAAGAAGAAGACATGCAAGACATTTTTTGAATTTATCTGGCTCTTTTTTGGCGATCATAAGCGAGACATGAATTTCATCTTGTGTACCTTTTTCCCAAGATTGTTTTCTTCTTTCAAGTGAGGTTTAGAACGGTGCAGGTCTACTTTTTCAAGTTTGTTGTATGAAAGGAAAATGAACCTTCCAGGGGAGACCCTTGGTCTTGGTTCTCCATTTGGGGAAGTTGCGAGAAGTCACGCAAGAGCCGCACACGAAAGGAGTCACTTGTGCAAGGGGTAGGGAAGATCTCCCCCCCCCCCCACCCCCCTTCCCCGCGCCTTCGCCCCTCGCTCGCGCGTTCTATCGCGACTTGTGGAAAGCTTGTTCGCACGCTAAGTCTTGGTTCAATATTTTACCTTAATGGGCTGGACCACCAGGGCCAAATTGACGGTTAAATAATATGCTCATCGGTTTGAAACAGTGACGTTTTTGCACGTGAACGAAAGGCGAAGCTACGAGGGGAACACAGACAAATTTTCTCCCGGCTTCCTCGCTCGTTCACGAGCATGTTTCCCAACAAAACTGTAATACATAATTTGATCCATACGGCATCACCTTCGAAGGGTATAACTGTAAAAACTAATATCTCCGAGAAAGAAAAAATAAATAAGATCATTGGAGACCATCAGAAAATTGAAACTAACATGGCACACTACGTTTTCTGCTCTCTAACTCAAACGGACTTTAATAACCATCTTATTTTCACTGAAGTAGAGAAAAAAAAACTGAACGGTTTAACTTTATAGGCATGTTGTATAAAAATACAACATGCCTATAAAGGAATCATTTGAGACAAGATTCCTTTATACAACATGCCTATAAAGGAATCTTGTCTCAAATGATTCCTTTATAGGCATGTTGTATTTTTATCGTTTTTTAATATTGTATTTTTAACGCATATTTTTAGGATATTCAATGGTATGATAATATTGTATTTTTTAATATATAGTTTTTAAATCATTTTTTTTTTTTTTTTCTCTTTCTTTTAACATGTATGTCAAACACTTCTATCATGAGCCCCCGGCTCGGGAGACTTGGGCAACCACTCCCCGTGTTTTTGACGTAAAATAAATTACCTTACCTTACCTTACCTTACCTTAGCGGTGTTAAAAAATAAGTCACGCGGTATACCGATTACATAACACCACTGCATGTACACAGCGGTGAAAATGAAGGTTATCTCCAAATACCACGAAAAGGAAAGTAACGCCGTGATTATGCATTCACACTTCTTAGAGTTTAATCACAACGCCTGAACTTTAAGCCATGTCACAATAGCACTGCATTACAACAAGACTCTTAACAGTCTTAAAAGTCACTGCATTCGTAAGCGCTTTTTTATGCAGTTTTCTATCAATGACAATGATGTGTTAGCTGGAAAAAAGAACAGAAGGTGCCCTTCTATTCATTTATGTCACTGTAGTCTTCGTTTTGGGAAGTTGAGACGTGGAAATCGCTTTTTGAAGGGAGACTTCAATGAGGCAACCAGTTGCAAAAGTACTTGAGAGACTGTACCGTATTTTGGCTTAAATGACAAGAAAGAAAGGAAAAATATATGAGGAAGTACAAAACCATGAAAAAAAGAAATAAACTGCTCATCGCATAAGAATCATGTATAAGAGTGATTTTACTCAAGCCATGCGATAGAGACTAGTAGTATTCCAGTCTAATTTCATTGTTATTTTGTGTATTACTATTTGCCACTAATTCCAAGACACTACTTCAAGGGCTAAGTAAATTCACTGGATTATATTTGCTAGGCAGGCTACCGTACATGACCTTATTACCGCCTGGCTTACTAGCAGATAGCAGCCTGCGTGGCAGGCGTTGAAGGGAAGGGAATTTGGGCGAGGAAAAAGGGAGAAGGGGAGGGGTTCCTCAACCTACCCCCAGCGGCCACCCCCAGCGCGTCCGGAATCCCCTTCCCTAACTACGAGATGTATAAGTGTAAAGGCTAGTTTACACGTAACGATATTTGTCAACCGAATGAAATTGTTACGAAAACATATGATGAACACAAAAATCGGCCCGATTTTGCCTGTAGCTCTTCCCTTTAAACAGAAAAATGGACTGTAAATTGGCTGCCAGAGGTTTTTTTTTTCGGGGAAATAGAAAAAGCGAGAAAAGCTTTTTTGCTATTTCGCTTTTTCTGGCTTCCCCACCCCCCCCCCCCCCCCCTCCCCCCAAAAAAAACCTCTGGCACCTAGGGTAGCCATAGCCTGCGCGCAGACGAAATTAACCTCTGGTACTAATCAGAGTTTAGTTATCGTCTGCACGCAGGCTAGGGTAGCCATTGCCGAAAGGTTTTATGAATTAACGCTAGCATTAAGAACATTAAATTTAGGGGATGACTAATAGCTTCAAGATGTGCAGCGAGATTCAGTGATGCGTGTGATGCAGTCTAGCCAATAATTTTTTACAAGCATACTACTGTCAGATCGGACTGATTTATACTTTTTTGTTGCAAATGTGTAAGTCTGTTAGTTACATAGATTAAAGAGTTATTCTTAGATACTTTTGTGAAATCACCCAACCTCTCATTCCTAAAGTTAAGTAGAGATTTGTGGATTTCCTTGCAATGGTTTAAATTATATTGGTTCAAAGTTCATTGTTTATATTTTAAGTATATAAACGGAAGTTTCGCCTTTAGTCTTGGCTAAATCTAATACGCTTATTTATCTCTTATTACAAGTTACATCTTCCTCTTTCAGCACCATCCTGTTTCCATACAAGCTGTAAAAGCAAGTTGATTTTGATGTTCCTCTGACAATCTGACTGACTTTAAAAGGATTAAACAGTAGAGTAAGATTGTGCTGCGCTCCACGACCGACTTGAGTTCCGTCCCGACAGACTTAACGGTTATATAGAAGAGACAACAAAGATACTCTGATTCAGATAGCAGCGTAGCTCTTTGCCATGAGCTACTTAATTTTCATCTTGTTGGCATAAAGGCTATTTTTTAAGCAGAATTTTCGTATTTCCTTCCCTGTCTGGCTGTCTATAGTTTGTATTCTTGATAAACCGAAAATTCGCTACGAATTTACGAATACGAATTTCAGATCACTTGTTATGACCCTTGAGTTCCTATAAAAACGAACACATTGTCAAAATAAGGTGCTAGGAACTATACCCCAAAGCTGCATGAAGCCCTATGAGATAAATCACCGAATAACTGTCCTGTTTCGCTTTGGGGACTTGCCGACAAAAGAAAACGCACTCAAGAGTGCTGGGAACCGGAAACTTATAATTCAATCCATCCGCGACTTTCGAACAGTGGGAGACTCTTCGTTGACAGGTATTTTATGGTCCGACGTTTCATACGATGAGAGCATTTGGTACTCAAGGTCATTAATTTGCGTAACGCGGGGGCGAACTTCAATCCAGCAGTTTAGTGAGGCACTTTTATGAAATTGCAAAAAATTGCATTAGCCTGCTTTGGGTGGGCGAAACCTTGTTCGTGCTCGAAATTGTTGTAGCCGCCATCATTGATTGTCCCCATTTCCTCCCCTCTTCTGGAAGTTTCAACATGGCGCGCTCGCGAGCAAATTGCGCGCCAAAAGAAAACGCCTTTTCTATGCCGTACAAACACAGTTGCTCCAAGCTCTAGAGAGAGAATCGTTGTTGCGTAACAGAAATATTATAAGGGTTTGTATGCAAACGTTATTTAGGAGTCAAAAATAGTAATAAAAATACAAAGCATCGTCGACGGTCCTCGATGGAAGAGAGTCGTTGTTTTGGCGAGCTGATATTCGCGCTCTGCGGTCGTTTTTGTCCAGTGAAGAAAAGGAGTTATATTCTAATTCGCTACCCCGCTCAAACGAATATAAAACATTTATCATGTAACAAGCAACCTCAATTGGGGTGTGTCAACACGAGCCGTGTGCGACCCTCTTTATTATGCCTTCATCAACAGAATGGATGGAAATAATACAACACACGGAATGAAAACTCGGAAATGTAAATAATTACAACGAGAAAAACAACCCTACAAAATGATCTAAACTATGCTCGTATAACAATGATTCAGTAAACATACAAAACGTGCTAAACCTTTCATATAGCAGCATGCAAAAAACTACGTCTAAGAGAAACCCCTGGTCACTGGGTATTTAATTTTGAGGGCGTAGGGACGATCGTAAGACGCGAATGAATATAAATGAGAACAACTCAAATATATATAGCCTACTACTAATGAAGCAACAGAACAGCATACCATGTAACACCCCAAAGAAAAGGTTACATAACCCATGATAAATACATTAGTTAGAGCAAAGGCGGCTCAAGCTCATTGTGTGAGTTTAAAATGGCCGTGAATATAATTGCCTGCGCGCTGACGAAATTAAACCCTGGTCAACTAATCAGGGTATTTTTATCGTCTGCACGCAGGCTATGAATATAAAGGATTTGTATGGGAATTCAGGTAAAAGATTCAAATCGATAAGTACTCGCTAGAATGTTTAATAAAATACGGCTTACCGTATTTACTTTGCTTGTTTTTGTTCGCTGTGTGGTTATTTTCCCGATCCATTGCGATTTAAGCGATTTCTTTTAACCCCGAGTTTCAACTGTGAAAAATGACATTTTTTAGTCTGAAACAGGGTCAGGATTTGGAGAACCGGGCAGCACACCTCCACCGAGAATTCCCAGGAGTACCTCCCCCGGGGATTTTACCATGGACCTTACCTGAGACAACGTAGACTGCAAAACAGTCCGTATTTTTGTGTACAACAGCTATTTCGAGAAAGGTTGTCAGAAAAAGTGCACGCGACAATCCCGAAAGGTATTGTGAGTGGTTTTGAGTTCACTGTTATTCAAAGAAATTTGAAAGAATGGCACGAGAGGCCATAGACGTATGTTTGCGATTGCTAAAGGAAAGCAACAAAAGTAGGTTCGACAGCTACAGTGTCAGGAACAGCGTATTGTTCATATCCCATATTACCTTTCGGGATTGTCGCGTGCACATTTTTTCCGACAACCTCTCGAAATCGCTGTATAGTTCAAGTACGCGCGAAATGTGGGTGACCGTCTCTCGCCGTGTTCACATCCTTTTCGCGGTTAGTATTAATTTTCGTGCAATCATTACTTCCAATTTTCTGCTTTTTGATATTTCAAACGGATTAAAAATAAAATCTGAAATCCGGTTTGAACTGAACCCAACTACCCTGGATTGAATTCGACTTCAAGTAAATGGGTGGCCTCAGGGAAACGTAAAAAAAATTAAAGACTAGGAACTGGAAAAGTGTTACGATCCATGCAAAATGATAATATATATAGAATAATCAGAGATACACCTATATTTGACTTAGTTCTCACCGTTTCTTGGTGGAGATAAAAGAGAACGTGAAGGCGAAATACACAATAACTGAAGTGCAAAGATCTAAGTACCGTAAATCCTCTATTAAGCCCCCCCTTTTCAGAGGAGGAAAGTTAATAAGCTCCCCCTCTCTATTAAGCCCCCCCCCCCCCTTCCCCTCCCCTAATCCTTATTCTTCACGAAAAAATTAACGATTAACGTGGACTGATCAATTATGATTTATTCAGGCTGGAAGTTCATACTGTTTTTGGTCTTCGGCGGCATGACCTCCAACTTCATATGCTTAACTTTCTCAATTTTACCCTCTAGCTCTCATGAGGCCGAAAGCGCATTTTTGAAGAATAAGAATCTTGTTTTTGTCACTTTTAGGCTCCCACAAGTGAATTAAATACTTTTGACAGTGACTTTAATTGTACAACGCGTAAGCCTATTCTGTCTCATACCACGGTCTTTTTGCTACAGGTAATGCGTTTCGCTAAATTAAATAAGCCCCCCCCCCCCCCCGTCAAAAGTGCTTGAAAAAATAAGCCCCCCGGGGGAATTAATAGAGGATTTACGGTATACAGTAGTCACAGTGACTTTTCTTGTTGATGCTGATACAGTCATGGTCTGTAAAGTAAAGGGCATTTGAAAAACAAAAACAAATTTTGATACGCTTGCTTGTTTCCGTGCACCCCCTGAGCCGGCTGCTTGACAGAGATAACCGGCGGAAATACCAGTATTTCTTGTTTGACCTCGTTGATGGACATTGAAATAAAAAGACAGAGCACTTATTATGTAAACAGTTACATTGGTGATGAATTTTGTCTCAGCAAGCCTTTGTAAACAGGACTAAACTGAGTAAAGATTCGTTGAAATTAAGACACGAATTCCTCTGAGTCTATCCACAATTGACTCAAATTAGAAAAATACACAAAGATCTATTTGAAATTGATCTCTTCAAAGACTGATTTCATAAAACGAACTTTTAAAATCTGTCCCCCTGCTTTTCAAGTTGTTACGAAATTTCACACCTCAAGACAGACCCTGCAAAAAAAGGGGCACAAAGAATCATTCAACAGCTTGAAATCTTGTAAGGTTTTTTTATTCTTTCGAAATTGTGAACGCTTTTACAGTGACTAAATTGCGCCAATTACGATTGGCCGTGATTTCCTCACGCGCGGCTCGCTGCGCCCCACGCGAGTTAATATCAATAACGTTTTACGTCATGTGGGCGGGAGCCGAAAGCTCCTTTAGATTACAAATCCGAATTCCCCAAGAGATCTCACGTCGCTGTTGCGTACATCGTTTAGGTTTATTTAACATTTTGTGTAAAACAGACCATTCCTCTAAAATAAAGCCATTTTTTGATAACTGTTAATGCTTTGCTTTGGATCACGGAAAGTCCAGTGCATTGGAATTTTTTTTACCGCCCAAAAACGTACGCCGCTGACCTTAATGACCCAAGGCATTTTCGCGGGCGTCTTTAGTGAAGCATCACAGGGAACATTCAATCAGTTGGACACGTACCGCGTAGTACGCACATCAGAGCTGGACAGCAATCGCGAATGAATAGTTTGATACGAATACTAGTTTAGGACAAGAGAAGTTTAACTTTTGCAAAATATTTAAACGACCAACGATGTCTTCCACTGGTGGAAGTAGTATGAATTATTTAGAAGCGAGTCCTCCACACAATGGTTGTACTGGTAGCCTTCGTAGTTGCAACTCGACCTCGTCACTGTATCCGCCGTCTCTTGGTGAATCCGAACAAGTTTATATGAACGATGCTTACGATTATGGAGAGAGCAGCGGTGTAAGCTCCTGTTCAAGTCACGATTACGAAGATTTACAGAGTGTCAGGACAGAGGCTAAAAGCATTTCTGGTCCGAGAAAAAAGACAAACGAGCTTTACGAATCAACAGGAAACTCAAACCCCAGAAAGAAGATAAATGATGTTTATGAGCCTAGTCGGCCGCGGCGCGAGAGACAAATCACGGAATGTTCAGACATTTCAACTGCCTCGTCTGCTTTGAGTGACGTCCTCCCATCCAAACATGATACCTGCCTCAGCAAACTGATCCTTTTTCTCATTCTTGTGATTTCTGTGTCTTCATTGATTTTAGTTGGTCTTCTTATGACTGGCAAAGTTTGTCCTAACTGTGGATGCTCACAAGGTATGTCGTGCTGGGAGGAGTCTTATTTGGTTATTGATAGACTGTGTATTTTCATATATATTATTTTCAAAAGTACTATTCTGTAGTCCAAAAGAAATCCCAAAAAAGAATCGCACGTTCGCGTGTAATCATGCTTTGGTATGCTCTGTGATCTTATAAGCAATCTGCGGTTCCAATTTCATTGAAGTGCATACTAACACGTACAAATTTGTTCTGCGTAGTTTCAAGACTCGCGTGTTATGATTTATATCCAAGCTTGGTTGAGTGTGAAATGAATGGCTCAGTAGTCCGCGTGGATTTACTCATCCATTCATGAACTTATTCATTGATTCGTTGATTCATTCATTCAGAAGGAATTCGCAAATGTCAATAACTTGAAAGGGATGCTATTTGCGATAGCAAGCCACCGGAAGTATTTGATGAAATGGAACCAAGATTCTCACGAATTGCCTTTGAACGGATAAAAGAAAGAAATAACAGAATTATTATTTAAAATCACCTACTGTGTTAATCACTGCGCCTCCTAAAAGTAAACCTCCTTTCTCCTTCTTCTTGGCCCATCCTCTAGATGAAAATTGCCTCATCCGCAGCTTTTCACTCTTGTGAATCGCCTCGTCACTACATAGGAATCTGGATTGTAAAATTCTATTTGTACTTTTTCAAATCAGGCTTTGTTTAATCCGTGCTTCAAATACGACCAAAAAATGGAATCTTTTAGGCATGTATAAGGGGCGTTGGTCTTCAAGGTCCTGACAGTGAAAATTCTGTTACGTCAAGGGAAGCTAATTGGTCGGTAATATATTGAGTATGGACTATAATTCTTCTTAACGTGAAAAGAGAAAGTATTTGGTATCTAGGAATCCATTGAAAATCAAGAGAAAAATCCATTAATTTTAGATATCGTGATCCTACTGACTGAAAGAAATGACCCGTCGATTTTTTTCGCAACGAGGTCACATGTTTAGAATATATGGTATGACCGCATCCGCAGATCACTTGCAAGCATTCCGGGAAACTTCAAACACCTCGGCTTGGGTGGCGTTCTATTTCTGACGTTATGTCCGTGCCATTTTTTTGCCATACAAAGACCTTTTTACTATGGTTAATCAGAGATTGTTTACAGTAGGATTAGAGTATTTATTTATTCTCCCCGTCGACCTAATTAAATAGATTTGGTGGCATGAATAAATGATTTTAATCATTTTTCCTGCTATCTTACAAGTAGATGTCTGCATACTTTTGTTTATCAGCGATTTATTATCAAGTCGTTAATTTTTTTGGCGGCAAAGTTTTGGCGAGAATGTCGTGCACGTTGTGACTGTGTGAATTAATTGGAAAATTTATTAATATGTTGTTAATTTTACTGATGTCAGTTGTTTTTAGTTTCTTCAAACCGTTTTTGCGCTCCACTTCCAAAGAGAATCTTAACGAACTGCTCACGTTGTTTTGTTGGTAAAGAGTGACTCTGTTTTCAAGTGTTGAACAGGTTAAGTTACTCTCATTACACATAGATGCTTACATCCCACACGCAAATTTCCGAGTTTCCCTCAAAGGGTTTTGCGGGTTCCTGTGGGTTGGAATGGAGAATGTTTATTGTAGCATTTCTGGTATTGATTTCACTCAACAGAGAAGAATCTTCCCGCCCCAATCACCGGAGGTAGTGTATCCGTCCAAAGTCTGCTGAGGCAAATTGACGTCTTGAAAAGTGACCTGCAGAGAATGCAAAACAAAATGGTAAAGCTCTTATCGTAGAAATTCTTTTAACAAGCACCTTTACTGGGTGGAGAGGATGGCGGAGAAAGTAAAGCACATAAGATGTAATTGAAACCCACAGAATGCAACAGTGTTCTGTTTCTACTGAATACGAATCGTGTGTGGCCTGGCGTCTGTCTGCATACTGATGAAAACTAATCAAAAAGCCGAAAGGAGAGTTGTCATTAACCTTGTTGTAAATTGCAAGTAGCGTAGCTAGTTCTTTACACTGGGTTTCGTGTAAACGTCGGCTTTGAACACGGGCTGTCCAGCCTTTTTTACGTGTGGTTCTCGTCGTTTACTTCAACCCCCGGTCAAATGACTACATTGCAAAATAAGAAAAACACCTTCTTAATTGAGTTCATTAACGGCGACAGCCACACGCATAAAGGTTGGTCTGCCTGTGGTTTGAAATGTGGACTTGTAAATATAAGTCTCCCAGGCATTCGTTCGCGGTATGCTAAGTTTTAAGTTAAAAACGTGACTACAAATCCGAGCTCATTAAATACCGTGTCCAAATCCACTGCCGGTGGAAACTACCCTGTAAGCAGAGGCACTTCGATTTTTTTTAGGTAATTCCTTTTCCCGACTCATCCTAGGGAGAACGAAGGACCTTTGCTCGCTGGGTAGGTGGACGTTTATCATTCAAAACTGGCAGCAAACTTCAGTATATTCATAGGATTTGCAACGCTTTTATGAGCCATCCGGCGGCGCCACTTGTTAGAAAGCATCTTTTGCACCCTTTTTTGTCAAACGGTAATATTATAAGTGCTATTATAGCTGTAATAACAAAATTATAAGAAAAATTCTAGTATATTATCATTTTTTGACCCTCCCTTTGAGTTTTGTTGATTTTTATTTTGTAGGATGATAGAGATAAAGCCGTGAAAATTTTCTTTACAAAAAAGGAAAAGAAGGTTAGTTTTATATTTGGTTTATCGTTGTCACTTTTGACCTCAGTGAAAAACAAACCATTCTCGAAATTTAAACTACGCTAGGAAATCGCAACTTCAGTACAAACTTCCACTTTGCTTATAAATAAACGGGAATATGCCGGTTAACCATGTATATGGCCCGCTGGAAATATCAAGGCCACCAGTAACGATGTCGGCTCTGCTACACGCTTCGAAGTAAAGAACTGGTAGCATTTCAAACAGCTTTTGCCAAACTTGTTTTGGTTTATCATCAACCACCCTCTCCTTCTTGCTGGGTGTTGACGATTTTTTCTTTTCTTATAGAATTAATTCGCATTAAATCAAACTAGATTAGGTTAAATCTGAATTCTCTGTACCTTTCTTAAATTTTTTTTTAAACAGATGGAATTTCTTCAGACGCAACTTTCTGCACAAAATAGGATTATCAACGTAACAGCAGGCAAGGTAAGCGTTCCAACGTTTGTTGTTCATATGAGAGGTGCCACTTGCTGTTCCGATACAGTTGCATAAAGCGAGCTCATGGATGAATTGAATTAGTGTAGAAAAGACAGTTCAATAATCAAAGAAAAACATATAAATCTTTTTGAACGGTTCATTGTGTACGGACTTGCCAAAATACAGCGTGGCTCGAAGTATCCGATTGCATGTGCACCTGAATATTCAAGAAACTTGTTATCTACTTACAAAGCAAAGATCACTTTTAAAAGCAATTATTAACGCTTTTTAGTTGTAAAATAATTTGCTTTCTCATGTGACTGTCAAACACTTTCCGAACGACAGTGCACTTTCTTATGAGCACGAGTTTTCTTTAAACCGTGGTTTTAAACAATTATTTTAATGAACCTCCAAGATTTCCTAAAAGTGCGATGCTTTTAAATAAATGTTTCCATATGATAAGTACGTAACGGTTAGTATATGTAGTACGAGCTATATTAAATACAGAATACAGGCGTTTATGGCTAAATTGAACTGCTTTAGAACGCGCTTTTGATAAACACGACCTGAAAACTTGTTTTCATGTACGTACCAGCGCAGCATTTCTTGTAGACAAAACATTAATAGCACTGCTAAATGGAATCACCCGACAAACAAAAGCCCACTTTAAGGCAAAGATCACCTAAGAATTCAAGCAAAATAGCGTAATGCTTGTTGGTTCTAAAACCTGTCAGGCTGACCTTTGCTTTTAGTTGACACAACATTAATTCCCTGTTTGCATACGAAGACATATGGTCGAATGGATTCGTCCAAATAACTGAATAAACTACAATAGAAACTCCTCAATGTCGCTTTAACAATACGAGGAACGCTTTTTTTGCAGTGATTAAAAGGCTGTTTGGCTTATTCGCTTTTCGCTGAACGTCAGTAATCCCATCTTCAGGCTGCAATAGCTCTTTCACACTCCTGTTGATCGCATCTTCTCCATATCAAGTGTAATATCGGGAACAAATGTGCACAATTCGTCCAAATATACAACAATGATCCACGCTCAATTATTTCAATGTCCTTTTAACAATTCTAAGTCCATTTCTTGCGGATGATATTATCCGTGTTCTTAATAGAATATTTCCATTTAAACAAAACCCATCTCTATAATTGATGTGTCGGGAAAAAAATTCGCCTTACTAGTACCCTCTAGAATATTCCAAACATATGCGTAAAAGGCACTTGAAACAAAGTGAAACTAAGTAGGGGAGGTAAGAGTAAAGTGTTTAATCTGACTTTAATGAATAGATTAATGAAAATCGATTGAGTGAGTGAGTGAGTGAGTGAGTGAGTGAGTCATCGAGTGCCATTCGAGTGCCTCCAAAAGCCCATGGCATGACTACGTCATCCATGAGCTAAAAATGGGGCACGGGTGTTCAATGAAGATCAAGGGTTCTCACTTCGAAGCGATTTTGGTTCCTTTGCTATTTTTTGTTATCAATGAATGTAATCTACATACTCCCTCTGATTTTCCTGCATTATATTTGTTTTAAATGGCTTCAAAATATGTAATTGATTTTTTTAAATATTTATAACAGGTAGAATTTCTTCAGGCGCAACTTTCTACACAACGTCTGATTATCAATGAAACTGAAGACAAGGTAAGCGGTCATAGATCGTTATCAGCGATAAGCGCCCAAATGATGATGAAGCGGAACATTTATACTAGTGTATTAACGTGGGAAAGGCCTACTTTGCAAACCAGATTGAACACAATTGACTTATCCAAACTGATTACGTAATCACTTTTTTATTTCTAATTGACATATCAGATGGTGTCTGCTGTGAATGGTGTGTGGGTAAACATGTCCAGTGCCGACAAAACTATGGAGAAAAAGCTTGTCACTGGGCTCAAAGTGCTCAAAACATCGATAAAATCCCTTAATCAGAGCGATGGCAAATTAATCTCAGAAGTGAATGCGCTGGCACAAAATCAGATTCGCTCGAGCCGCAGACTGTGGCAGAATGTAACACAGCTGGAATCACGTGTCCAGGAACTAAGAAGATCAAGCCGGAATATAAGTAGCAGAGTTTGGAGTCTGGAGCGAGGCTACGCCCAGATGAACACTTTAATGAAAAGAATTCAAGCAGTTAACGATGCACAGAACTTATCACATACATCACTGCAGACCGCGGTCAAACGCTTGAATGGTTCCCTGATAAACCTTAATGTAACATTGTACAATAAGGTAAGTTTTAATGGGTGATACACCTTGTAAAAGACTAACAACGCGTTTATTCATTCTGTCATTTATCTTTTCTTTCTTTTGTTATTACGTTGTCATTTGTAAATTATTTAAAGAGAAATATATTACCAAAGAATCAAACCATGATGTTTCTCAGTAGACGTTTTTGTTTCAACACAACTGCGGTGATTTTGTTATAAAACTTAATGCTGCTAAAAGGTCACGACGTTTCGACCTCTCTCCGAGGCCATTTTCAAGTGCGAGTAAAATATGAAATTAGCATTTAAATATATTAAAATGGTAAAAACAGGAAAAAATGTCACGAACGCTAAAATGCGATAAAATATGTAAACATGTAAAAATAAGTAACAAAATATTCTACGGAAACAATTAAAAACAATTGAAGTAATTAAAAGGTGCGTCTGGCAGGGAATATATACACTAATTAAATTTAAACAAAATGGAAATTTTAAACTTTTGAGTATTGGAGTGCTTTTTTTGCAAATTATTCTGTGGAGGTGCTTGAGGTTATAACTTGAAGTTGCCTTTTTTGTAATTTTCTTTTTTTTTTTCTTTTTAAAATTTGAAGACGTTTGTTTCCAGTGTCGGCAAGGCAGGAATAGATATCAGCAAATGTGAGCACAGGATATTTAACGGAACACCAGGATCTGCCACAACGAACCAAGACGCGGCTTACTCTGATGCATTTTACACCGAACAGACGGTGAGTACACACCTGCTTCAGCTTTCTGTGAAATTCAAAGACTATTGTTTGCTTTATGGTGAGAATACATAGGGTCACCTTTCATTGCCTTCGTATTGTTTCATGGTGTTTTGCTCCTCAACCTCTTTACCTACTAAACTAGTAAAAAATAACACTGTGTATTTTCACTAAAGAATTAAGATTAGATGTCCAATCTAGATCCCATAGTTCGTTACGACGAAAGAAATGAAAATTCAGAGAATGGATATTTCAGCGCGACAGCTCCAGGCAAGAAGGGAACGTGGTTATGCGTGGTTATTAGACGAAAGAAATGGAAACTCAGAAACATAGGTTATTTCACGGTTGGTGAGCGCGTACGATTTTCATTCACAAGTTGTGTTAAACAAACGAGCGAGTGAGTTTTTTGAGTGTGTATAATATGCGAGCCAGCGAGTCATGCGAGTCAACATGCGAGCCATGCGAGTCAACAAGCGAGCCATGCGAGTCAGTATAAAATATTTTTTTTAATGTAAACTACAAAACTAGCCTCGGTAACTAAGTAACGTATTTATTCCAAAGATTGTTGCACTCCTCGGAGTTATAAAAATACAAATGACACGTCTTTTAAGACGGAATAAATACGTTACTTAGTTCAAAATTCAGCTTCAGAAAAATTCGCCAACATTTAACAAAGGTTTGAGAATTCGCTAAACGAAGGTTTAACAAGGTGGTTGTTATGGAAGTGTGTTCCAAACGTCATATTACGGATTTCTTATCTTCCTCGGTCACGTTTAATGAGTCAGACAACGATAAAAACATAGATTTCTCGAAGCAGGCGGGTCATAACATAGCGTTAATCCCCGCTTATTGGCCTCCAGGAGGCTTTGTAGACGTCGATTTGCCATGAATAACATGTAAATAATATGTATGAATTTTCAATCGTTTGTGACTACACTCGTAAATAAGACATCAAATCTCAAAATTTATTGACAACAAAACAATACAAAACATACCTTAACAAACGCTGAAAAAGATGAAAGCAGATAACAAAACGATATTGAAAGGAGATAGAGCGAGGATACTGAAAACTCGTGCCAAATACAAAAGCCGAAGAAAGGAAAATGGACTGGGAAGTAGCATCTGTCTCGCATGGCTCACATGATGACTCGCTGGCTCGCTGTTTGTCAAGACCCTTATCAGAACCTGCATGCCTGAATTGACAAACACTAGTCAGAATCCGAATCAAGGGGTTTGATTCTTTTATAAGTTTTGCTAGGGTTTTCCTCTCGCACTGAAAGTGTGGGCGATTGATTTAAAGTGTTTATTATGTCCTCCGCTTATAACAGCACCCGAAGAAAGAGGAAGGGGCTGCTGTGCTGCTTGCTTGCTTTGCTGAGAAAAAGTTGGACGAAATGTTGGATAAGTGAGTTCGTCAAACTCGTGCTTTCTTTTCTCCGGAATAGAACCAGACTGGGGAGCTATTTCTCCCGAACTGAGTCCAGTGAGAGTGTGAGACATGTTCAACTGTTGTTTCTGTGAGACGGTAGAGTAGCTAGTGATACTTTGTACGTTTTTGTGTCCTGACAGTTGCATAATATCAGTTGGCGGCACGTCGTTGTTGACTAAAGTTTGAATCATAGTTTTTCTGCCGCTGTGGTTTTTGAAGTTTGGCCCGAGTCCGGCTTTTTGTGCCATTGTTTTCATTAAGGTATTAAGCTTATTTACACCGACTGGAGCTTTTTTGAACCAAGGTTTGCCGGAGCCAGATTTTACATTGTTTACTCCAAGTAAAACGGTGCATCGTCGGTTTTCATTTCCGCGGGTCGCTTTTCTGCGTAGACTTTGTAGGCCTTTACTGGACATTTCTCGTTGTTCGGCACAGCAAACATTTTCGGTGCAATGACTCTTACATTCCGAGGATCGTTTCCTGAGCGAGTTTTGGTTTCTCTTTCATTGAATTCGAGGTACTCCTGCCCTGTGGAAGTTTGACAAAGTTTTACGTCTCCCCAACACATTTCTCTGTGCTCCTTGCAGCCTCGTATTACCCGAAATGGATTGTGTTGTTGAACCACACCGTGTTTAAAAGCGCTTCTGCCGTGGAACTTCCCAAGAGATCGTTTTCATACAGAACTTGAATACCTTCCTCACTTAAAGCAGCAGAAGCATTAGGCTTGTTGCCCTTGCCTTTCCGTTTTAGATCCCTTTACTTTGATTGAAGCGCTTTCCGAGTTTGTTCATTTAACATGCAAAATAACCCTCCCCTGGCCCACCAGCAGGGAGAAAAGGATAAAATATCGGCCACGACTAATTTGTTCCCATACATTTTAATTTTCTTTGTGCTTAATTAACAAACGATTCTTCTTTTCGCTTCTCTAACAGAATAAACGCATTATGGGAGTGACATGCACTACAGATTATGCAAGAGAGTACAAGCTGACGTATTATCCACAAAAATTGTTGTACAAGTGTGAATGTAATGGCGTATCCTTTGCTAAGCCCACGGAAAAAACGATAACATGTTTCTTATATGTGTGGGAATGTCCCGTGAGCTGATTTGATTGACCATTGTAAGGGCCGCTCACCGTTTCCACATCCAAGAATCAAGTCTCACCTGAAACCTCTCTTGAAAATTGTGGAAAAGGACACCCACGCTCCTCCATCCCGCCCACTGTGTCGCCCAGTGTCTCGGCCTCCACCTCTGCTAGTTTGTCAGCCAGTGTGATGACCAGTGCCTGCGACAGTTTGCTTTGTCAAAGCACGCTTATGATAGAAGTCATTGCAAGTTAATTGGAATTCAAAATATTTAGAAGCAGTCAATTGAAACCTATTTAATGCGTAGTATTGTATTTTCAGCAACGAAGACATTCCAAAATCGTTTTTTTACTTTTTTGTTACTAAAAGGCTTCAATTTAAAAGTTTCAAATAAGTTATTTCTTTGGGGAGGTATCTTGATTTTATTTTTTCATGAAACTAAAAGTAATAGCTCTGATAAGGCAGCTGATAATCTCTTCAGAATGGAGTGTATTTTTGTTTGTTTGTTTTTTTCCTAATTAATTTCAAACATAGGACGAACATCCGTCCATTCACAAGAATTTGCCCGTTTTACATAGAAATTGACAAAATATGTTCATCGACGAAGCTTTGTTCAGCGGATCACTTGAAAAAAGTCCACGGTACAACTTAATCGAGTGCAGAAGTAGCGATGAAGAAAGAAATTATTTGAAAAAAGTGGCATTTAAAAGGCCATATTTAATATTACCTCTTTGCCTAGAAAGGAAGTGTGGAGAGATTTTAATGTAGATTAACATTTATTAATACGGGTATACATAATTGTTATTTCTCATAAATTTCTTAATTTTACAGAATATCAGCATTGATAACGACACATAA
Organism: Porites divaricata; assembly: GCA_038088405.1. Lineage (NCBI taxonomy): Eukaryota > Metazoa > Cnidaria > Anthozoa > Scleractinia > Poritidae > Porites > Porites divaricata. Next base: position 17,370,744 of record JBBMOI010000008.1, on the reverse strand, counting down.
TTCTTCAGTTTAAATTAAAGCATTAGTTTTGTGATATATTGCTTTATAAATGGCTTATAGTTACTTAAATTTAGGAATTTAATTTTTTAATGTAGCCTGCATTCTTGAAAACTTTCGAACCAGTTTGTTGATATTTGGACAAAATAGAAAGAGCACAAATGTACTCGACAGCAAATCATTAACGTACAATCAGTCAGAACTAGTTTATGAGTATTATCGTTGGAATTAATTCACGGATATTTTCTTGTACATAAGTTGATAATTGTCGAAATTACTATATCAGCGTGATTGTGATAACAAAAAATTTCGCCTTGGGATATTTGTATCTGATATTCAGGAATATTATCGTAGACTCAAATTTGATGTTATTATAATTTGTACAGTTTACTTAACTATTAAAAATAATACTTCCACATTTTATATATCTTCTATCAAATAAATCTGGATGTAAAAATACATTTTAATGAACAAAACTACCGGCTACTTTTTGGTTAAATAAAATCTAAACGATCAGTTGGGTACTTTTTAAAATGTACGTACACATGCAAAATTGCATTCGTGAACCGCATTCCCGGATTAGTCTTTGCCAGTCTTTGGCATTTAAACCTTACAATCAAATGAGGCGTTGACCAATTACAATAACGGCAAGAAAAAAAGCTTTTTAACTAAGCAATTTAGATCTCCACGAATTCATCCAGTATTTGTCGACCGCTTTTCGTTTACATCGTTGTCAGCGTTACGGTTTTATCGCCGTCTGTTTAGCTCAGTTTGAAGATTGCCAGTCTGCTGAGCGGGAGGGCTATGTCTAACCCCTGTCGGACCGGCAACCAAGGCCCTTACTGGTCGATGATACTAGCTGTGATTAAAACCTTTTCCAGCTACTGGAAGATGATAGCCTATGTAGCAGGGAGGAAGGGAAAAATGGAGGGGGATTGGAAAGAAATATAAGAATCACCCCCTAGCAGGCCGCTGTTATGCATAATCGGATCACTAGAAAGTTGGTGGGCGTCTCTCTCCTCCGCAGAGGTCTCTTTTGTGTTGTAGGGAGGCTGGGAAGAAAGAAGAAGAAAGCGCGCGGGGCCCTTCTCTTCCCATAGTCCACCGCGCGCTTTCTATTTTTCGATTATTGCTATTTTTATTTGGATACCCAACGGGAGCCTCTGCTAAGACAGAGGGTGGGCATTACTAAAAAGAAACATGAGATTTTAAAGCAGGCGTTCATTTTCCTTTTCTTTTTGCGCTTTTCAGCCTTTTCTCCCTCTCCCCTTCCCCCCATCCTTCCGGCACGCAGGCTATTGAGATGGTCGCATCATTGAGCGGTGAAGTAAAGCCGTTTACCTTGTCTCCTTCATCGTCGTTACACAGCTGGCCCCAGTTGTTCAAAAGGTGGATAGCGGTATCCAGCAGATAAGTCTCTATCAGTGGCTAGTGCAATTGGTTTCCCTACTACTTATCCACTGGATATTGATTTATCCAGTGGATACCGCTATCCAGAGTTTGAACAACTGGGGCCAGTTGGAAGGGGACGTAAGAGACCACGTGACCCCGAGAGAATTAGAGTCATTTTTACGACAGACGGCAAAAGTGAGTTTGTATCACGTGACCAAGTTTTCCCTCCACTTGTCTTTTACTGTTCATTACTTCTTAAAAAATATAAGGTTGTCACATTGGACTAGTTTTATTCTCAAGAATTCTTTTGGACAGTATTTATCTGCTCATTTTCTATTTTAAGAAATTATCAATTCCCCTCTGACGTAAGCGTGTCTTTTATTGTTGATTTAAAATATACCCTTTTCAAACTGGAATTGCAGATACACTCAAAACTTCTGGAGAGACACTAACCAAACAACCCACAACACTACCTTGACAAAAACCTTTATTTATACCTTTTGTCGCTAGGCAATATATTTACACCTGTAAATTAAAGAACATAGATGTCCTATTTTCAAGGTGGATATATTTTAGCGATAGCAATGAATGACGTTTCGATGACTCCATGTCATCATTTTCAAATTCGTGTAGTCCTTAATTCCCTGAGTTCATTATACAGGGAGTTGCGAGCCAAAGTTTAGTTGCATCTGGTTAAAAGAGATAAATACAATATGAAGTGTAAAAGGTGCTTATTATCAGGTAAATAGTGTTGCTTTCATAGAGTCAGATTGGGTGTTTAGTTTAGGTTTCTTTTCTTTGATAAAAAGCATTCGTAAATTGAGCAATCCAGCTTTCCACGGGATTTGTTCAGGATGGTAAATTGGTGACGTAGATCTTTATCCGTTTGATTGTGTGCGCCGCGCCGGTATTTGCCAATCGCCGTATGTTACGTTCGCCAATGCGTTGAAAAAGGTGTCGGCGAGTATAGCCTACACCATCACACAGATCACATTTGTATTCATACACAGCGCATTGCTGATTGACCAGAGGTGGTTTAGCCTCTGTTATTTTTGAACTCATCGGCAATTTTTTTACCGAAAAAACGAACAATACTTTTATTTTTCTAAAAGATAAAAAGATTTTTGCTAAGCTACTATTTTGAAGAACCTTGAAGCGACTCTTGAGTAAAACGGCCTGTGTTCCACAGTCGATTTCTAACTATTTAAAATTTATATTTGATGACAGTAGTGATGCATTCAAAACAGAGTAGGGCCATCTCTCCATAAATCTATCTGACGATGTTTGTTCACCTTCACAGCCTGTTAAAATATAAGGCGGGAAGTTTGTTAGAGGGGTACATATAATGCTGTTTCCTCAAAAAAAGAAATACTACTGCTAAAGGACCCAAATGAATTTAGCCTGTTCCAGGCTCCGAGATAGTGGTGGAAAAGTCGTTCAGTAATACTATCTGAGAGCCTGGCACAGGCTAAAATGAATTGGGATGCCACAACAAACATGACACAAATGGATGCGTGAATTTGTCTGTTATATAATGTTTCTATTGACAGCTTTTTACAGTATCCAGATGAACCTACCTAGAACCCTATGGGAAGAATTATCAAGCAGATACTGATAAATTAAACAAGAATTTGGTTCAAAACAGAGAAGAAGCTGGTCTCAGTAAACGTCCTTTGTAAATGAAATGTTTCACAAATTAGCATATCAACAAATGTAGTATCCACAAAATGGCATTATTTAGGAATAAATGCAATTGTTTTGCAACAGAAGCCAGGATTTATTTAAAAGGTGTATTGATAACGTTTCATTTCGTACTATTTTGGGGTTGGGAAGTTAGGTTATAGGAGGGTTTGAATGGGGTTAACCGACTATCGACAAAGGGCAAAAAATATTACCGACTACCGACAAAACGCGAAAAAAATTACCGACAACTGACAGGAAAATTATTAACCGACTACCGAAATGGACCGACATTATCTATATTTTTTTTCAGAAAGAAGAGTATATTGTATTTTTTCTACCTTTCTAGGAAGTAACCAAAGATACCACGCCACAAGTCTTTTTACAAGTATACCACAAAACGAGGATATTGAAATCGGTTTGCAGAGCGTATGCTAAAAATTTCTACAACCCGCCTAGTCCTACACATTATATGCCTCAAAGAAAATTCTTTCCAGTTCATTGGAAAGCTCTACCTCCAAACCCACCGTACCGCGATGGGCACAAAGACAGCAGTGTCCTCTGCCAACATTTTCATGTCATATATTGAAACACAAAGTCTAATTAAGCTAAACCGTCTCTAAACCAGAAAAACATAGCAGATTTGAGCGAGTGGGTTCGAAGGTGAGCAAAAGCCGGTTTTTCAGTTTGGCAGTGAATTAATATAATTATGTTCTACAATTTTCCCAGCACTTTAAAGCTACACAATTAAGAGCACACGAGACGTAGATTAGTCACCTGGTGAAATGTCGGTGGTAGTCACTCTGTATGTCTCGAAAAATAAAAAAAAATGAATATCAATGAGACACAGTCAAAACTGCTTTCAATAGGACCGAATCTGGTGACTGATTTTGATGAAACAAACGGTTAGATTTCTTAAGAAGTACAGTAAACATGTGATACCGGCCAAAAGTTAAAAATTACTAGAGCACTCAAGTTCTGGCTAAAAGAAAATTCCTTAAGATGCGTTACAATGTTAGTCCACGCAAAAACAAGAAGTTCAACAATTTTCCGATAAACAAACTTTGTATCAGTAAAATACTTAAGGGAACAACTTTCTATTCCAACTGATAACGGCGTGGTAGTCGCCCGCTGATCGTTATTAATCCACTCCCGAAATGTGGTTAAATGAGATATCCACAAATTATTGACAGAAATCCTCCACGGCATCAAGAAACTAATCAAAACTAATTTACATCCGATTTATAGACGAACACTGAATAAAGAACATTTTGCTCAATAACTTCCCATCAGCAATGCATTCTATGCCAAACTTTGCGGTTCTTGTAGGGGAATCAAGACACGAGTCGAGCGCCAAACAACAACAAGTAGCCACGATGTTCGTGTCAGACATCCTTGACATGTTCTTTCAACTCGTTCAGCGCATCAGTCTCCACTTTAAATCACCATATCTTTACTTATTTTGTACAACGAAGGTCTTTCCTAAGTTCCTGCTACCATTTGAATCTCAAGCAAGCTTTCAAAGTGAAGAATTTGGTTCCCATGACTATGCACCACAGTCGCTGTCACTGGTCGCGTGCTCTTTATCGGGTCTTGGTGCGCAGATCCCTGTTGATCTTTGCAGAATTTTCAATCATGACAATTCACAAGTTTATCACTTCGAAAACAACAGCATAATGGCTTAAATTAAATTGTTTCCTTTAATACCGTGAGAAGAAAAGTAGAGCTTTGTTGTTTTCTGTTGACTCGCCAAGTTTATTGCCAAAAAGCTTTTATTTGTTGCGTCGTTCTTCGCATGCCAGTGCTGACAAAATGGCGGCTCGATTGCTCGAGGTAAGGCACGTCTTCATGCAGCATTCTTTTTCCTATTTACTTAAAACGTTGAATTTCTGCAAACATTTGCTTTCAAATTTGTTTGTCTTTAATAAGCTTCGATTCTTGGGCCAAATTTTTCTTGTTAGGAAACGCTGAGTTCACGAAACGGCCTCTTCTACGCGAATAAATGGGAGTTGTAAACAATCCATCGAGCAAAAAACTCAGCTATAGTAAATGGAAAAACGCCGTTTTAAATCTTTCGAAGTCTTTTCTTGCCTTGAAAAATGTCAACCCTAGGATTTTTGGAGTTTTAAAAGATCATTCTCTAAAAAAAACACCGAGCTCACAAATTATCCACTCGCTAGGAGGTGAATATTGTTGAATAGTCCGAGATAGCGAACCAATCAGATTGCTTAAATCACCAAGATCATTGTTTGTGTATATACTAACAATCAATATCTTTTGGAAATTTGACGTAAACATAAAGTTTCGATCATGGCAAAGGTTATAGTGCATGAAATAAGAGGAACGAGCTTTTGGGAAACCTTGTAAATTCAGTTCGAAGCTTATAAAGGCACGTCGCTTGCACATAAGGAACGATTTATAGACAATTGACTGGCTAAATATGTGACTTCACCCTGGCACGAAGTATTACACGATCGTCAGGCGCTCATCTGTTTTCTTTTAAAGTGGCGGTTTACGGTGGCCCACAAGGGTCACTACGCATTATCTCACGACATATTTCTAATTATTAAGAAAGCACTTCAAATTATGCACAACACATTCCAAATTCCTCGAAACACATTCCAAATTCTTCGAAACACATTTTAAATTCACTACAAATTCTGAAATCTTCACAACACTTTTCGAAATCCTCGCAACACATTTCGAAATCTTCATAACACATTTCGAAACCTTCACAACACATTTCGAAATCTTCACAACACATTTCGAAATCTTCGCAACACATTCGCCCCAGGACACTAAGTGTTGGCAGAGAAAAAGGAACGGCTGCGCAGCTCCTCCTTCTTGGTAAGTACTTCATGTCAAGCCATCATATAGTTGTCCATATATTTTGCCTACATTTGCTCTTACTTGCGGTGCTTTGCTTGCTTGAGATGCTTTGCCCACTTGAGGTGCTTTGCCTGCTTGAGGTGCTTTGCTTACTTGAGGTGCTTTACCTGCCTGACGTGCTTTGCTTACTTGAGGTGCTTTGCCTGCTTAAGCACAGCACCTCAAGCAAGCAAAGCACCTCAAGTAAGCAAAGCTCCTCAAGCAGGCAAAGCACCTTAAGAAGGCAAAGCACCTTAAGAAGGCAAAGCACCTAAAGCAGGCAAAGCACCTTAAGTAAGCAAAGCACCTCAAGTAAGCAAAGCACCTCAAGCAGGCAAAGCACCTCAAATAAGCAAAGCACCTCAAGTAAGCAAAGTACCGCAAGTAAGAGCAAATGTAGGCAAAATATATGGACAACTATATGATGGCTTGACATGAAGTACTTACCAAGAAGGAGGAGCTGCGCAGCCGTTCCTTTTTCTCTGCCAACACTTAGTGTCCTGGGGCGAATGTGTTGCGAAGATTTCGAAATGTGTTGTGAAGATTTCGAAATGTGTTGTGAAGGTTTTGAAATGTGTTGTGAAGATTTCGAAATGTGTTGCGAGGATTTCGAAAAGTGTTGTGAAGATTTCAGAATTTGTAGTGAATTTAAAATGTGTTTCGAGGAATTTGGAATGTGTTGTGCATAATTTGAAGTGCTTTCTTAATAATTAGAAATATGTTGTGAGATAATGCGTAGTGACCCTTGTGGGCCACCGTAGGGTTTGCTGTGTGGCCATAAAATTGATGTGGAAAGATCGATCAAACGACAAAAAAGCTCTTACAGGGTGCACAACTTTGTATGATTTAGTTTTTGTAACGATCGCAATTTTCCATGAAAAAAGTAAAGATTAAGAAAACCACCATCAAACTGTTAAAACATAATTAAAATTCAAACAGACACGAGTAGTGGTGGGTGATCATTTTGGGCAGTTTGAGGAGGAAGGACGAGTAAAATTTGTCTTATGAATAAAATGCGCGGGAAACCTTTTAATTCATGCTAAACATGTTCAGGCAAGTACTAGTAATGACGTCACGACACCCAAAGGAGGCGTGTCGATCTCCATTTGACAGTTCAGCAAGCTCATTTTCCTTTAACCTGAGATCAGGCGTTATTTTTTTTTCTTTTTTGTTGCTTCTTTGGCTCAAGAGGGAAAAAAATAACGCCTGATACATTTATTTAACAAGCCGTCAACCGCCCCCTAATTTACATAATGTAACGTCTGCTTGACCTGTCATGTTATTAGCCAGGGAGTCAAATTTTGACGGGAATAATGTCTCTTTTGAAATCAGTTTTAGGGAAAAGAAAATTTTTAAGTTCGTCCATGTTCAGATGGCGCTTCCTAAAAAAGAAATTTTAAATGTGTTGTTTTTGTGATGAAATACTGCTAGCTGGAGCTGCCGTACCTTTATTTAACAGCTACAAATAATAAAGAATTTACTGGTTAAAGCTCGTTGACTTCGTTCTGTACCGAAAGCAGTGAAAAAAAAAAATTAGGCTGAAGCACCATATTTCACGAACTGAAAGGTGGTGTGAAAGCGAAGCGAAGATCGTTCAGAATAATTCGCAGGTTTCTGAAGGAAGAATTACAGTCAAGCCAGGTCAAGATTCCGTTCATGAATTGATTATTTGAAAAGTGAACCCGTTTGTCGCTTCTGTAACTTGTAGCCGGTATCAAATTGCATTCAAATGATCGGTGAATTTTTAATATACGATGAGATGGAAAATATTTCAATGGATGAAATTTCTATTTAGGCATTCTTCAAATTCAAAAAAACTGAGCCGGCAGAAATTTCATAACGAACTCGCGTGCGTATTCACTGTCGCATTACGCAACAGACTGAAATCAACAACAACTAACGGATGGAGGCATTTTGGCCAATCGAAACGGCGCAAATCATTCGTATTGTTTCCTATCCAATCAGAAAAAAGTCCAGATTCTGGCTTTTTTACATGTGATCCGACAAACAAATGTATCATGCCCTCTTCCCGTGAGAGACATAAAGGGTTAATAGGGAGAGGGCATGATCTCAGGCTAATTTTCCTTTGAACATAAATTCACCATTTTCAAATCGGAGCTGTGTACAGTACTGCAAATGATCCCGAGACCGCAAATGACCCCAAAATGGACCGCAAATGATCCTGGACCGCAAGTGACCCTCAAAGTCGACCGCAAATGATCCCGAAACAAAAATGCGAATGGCTTAATAGACTCGAGTTAGCGGATCATCGTGTCGATTTTATTATTACTAAAAGTAAGATTAAACGACAAATTTTAGTTCTTAAATAAATACATGAATAACAAATAAATGAAAAAAATCATTCAAGAGTAAAAACGAAGTAGGTAGGCAAGACACGACCTCATCCCAAAATGCTGCTTGTTCCAATGATGATATTTTCTCTGCCGGGTAGATTATAGTCATGACACGCATTTTCTGCGGTTTGTGGTTGTTTCTGGTCGGCATGATTTGTCCTTTAATGCAGGAGCATTTCCTTTGACCTCTTTTGAAATGCAATGCTCTTCATGGCGGCTAAATAAGACTTTAATTTTCTTCAAAGTGTCTCCAGGATCCGAATAATTATAAGCGACTTTCTTTTAGTCCGGGAATGTGACGGTTCCTACGATGTTTTGTCACGTGATAACTGCCGCTTGCCTCGCTTTTGCGTTTCTCATTACCAGGTTTATATTCCTGGTAACTGTACATGTCTCCAGCAAAGGCACAACAAATGGATATTCATATAAGCGTCAATACAACTATTCGCAACATGTTCACGAGCTGTAAGCAAGTTGCTCTGTCGAAATAAATCGAAACCTGTGGACTTTGATAAGTTCGGTGGCATATTTTGACGTGTGGTTATTTTAAATCATGTCTTGTTTCGTAACAGGCATACGAACCAATGTCTTGCTGTTTATTACGTAAAATTAACACTTCAGAGAAAAATCAAATTAAATATTCTGAAAAAAAATTAATTCGACACCTCTAAAAAGATCAGTAAAGTCAGTAAAGCTCTTGTTATGTAGAGGGTGCCCGGCTTTGTATTCCTCAATAGACAAGTTGAGCCAGTTTTTTTCTGCGTAACGTCCTGCCTGTCTTAAATTTTCAGCGACTAAACTGTTCTTGAAAGAAAATAGATGAAGCAATTGACAAAGGAAGAAGTATACGTTTGATACCATATCCTTTTTAGATTTATTCTATTTTTTTTTTTTTTTCGCCTTGTATAAATTGACCTAAGATGTAGCGTCCTGGATCCCTTTTTCTTTAGAGGGTGCGAGAAAAAGGTTCCTTTTTGATAATCAGTCCTTTTTTGTAATCAGTCCCATAAAATCCATTCCATTCCTCAAGTTTTCACGGGATCATTTGAGGTCGACTTTGGGGATCACTTGCGGTCGAGGATTATTTGCGGTCCATTTCGGGGATCACTTGCGGTTGGGGATCATTTGCGGTACTGTACATCTGGAGCGATACTTCAGTTAACTGTGGACAAAGAATACTTTTTAACTAGTAGGTTGTAATGTATGATTAATAATATTCTTAGCCCCGGTCTTTGGTATGAAATAAAATTGGCCATGAATGCAGGTATAAGAGTAATTATCCACGTTCTATTTCTATTATGCGCTTTCATTGTCTAACAATTGTTAAAGTGTGAAAGGTTTGAACCCAGGAGTCATTTTCAAAAGTAGGTTGAGTTTGATCGTCCGTTGATCGAGTTTGAGGTTGAGTTTAATCGTTTTTAACTGATTCTTTCACAAAATTGTGCATAGTCAAGAGGGTGCAACCAAACTAAATCTATGAAACTCAACTCAAACAGTCTTGACGTAGTCTTTATTTTAACCTTCACTACATTACAACAGTAAAAAGATCAATCGTCCTCTTCGCTCTCCTCTGTACAAATTCGAAAAAACCATCTATTTTTCTACCTTCGTTACATTTACAACAATAACAAAAAATCAATCATCTTCTTCTCCGCCCATGGCAGGAGGGGGGGGAGGTGTCTCCAAGGAAATCTGTAGTACAGTCCACCTGCCAGTATGACGTCACGTCTCGCGTCAGTGACCTTCAAAATGGCGAGCAAAGTGTTCATCGAAGAGACGGATAAAAATTTCGATTTTATCACGGAAATACTGTTCCGATTTCTTGGATTTGGAGATTTTAAGGTTTCTATTGTCATAGAAAACTAGACTTAAGTAATATTTTGGAATGAAATGTCCAGTGGTCCAATGAATTTTAAAGATTCCTTTTTATCGTCGAGCAAATTTTACGGGCAATCATACCGACCGGTCACACTTTTGAGGGCCAGTACGCGGCAAGATTGAAGAGTTTAGACACAGCAATAGGAGGTTCATCAAAGGATGTATTATACTTTACATTGTCCGTATTTTCAGCTTTTCATAGCTAGTAGAACCCCACATCATTCCTCTCAAAGTTCCCTTAGCTGTAGCGTTAAAACAGGAAGCTAAATGACAGGTATTTGTGAGAGACTGTGAGCATTAAATCTTGTTGCATTACCGCTTTTTAATACTGTATTGGGCATACACCTGTAATTCTGTAATTAAATCCTGAAAACCAATAAAAGGTTTCGTTTAATTTTTTTTTTTTTTTGTGGCAAACCCAGTGGAGATTTTAGGGTAATAATATTGATGATTAAGAAGATGAACAAAAGGCAAGTTTAAATCTCGCCAGTGGGTCACTGGTGTACTGTGTGTTGTTTGTCATGATGTCAACTAACGTTGAAAAAAATTTATTTGTTTCAGAGGAGGGACATGTCTTGAAAGCTTATGGTTTTTTTGTGGTCGTAAGCTTGGCCAGTATGCAGATCAAGAACTTTTGAAATCCCTTTTCCAAAATAAAACTCCAGACTCTTACTTTTGCAACTCATGTGTGTAACGGTGGTGCAGTGGTTAAGTAGTTGCTTGCAAGTGCAGGTAAACCGGGTTCGACTCTCGGCGATGCTGTTTTCTGTCTCTTTGTACCATTTTTTTTTGTTAACGCTACAGTATTTTCCTTTTGGCCCTTTTTTTTCTTTATTCTTACTGCTGAACCTGCTGGTCATGCACTTGGATCAATATATATTTTAAGCTTTTAGGAAAAATAGTGTTAAAAAGAGAGACCAAAGAGAGAAAAAAAAAAAAAACCGGTACAAAGAAACAGAAAACAGCGTCGCCGGGAGTCGAACCCGGTTTATCTGCACGTGCAAGCAACTCCTTGACCACTGCACCACAGTGACACACATGAGTTTGAAAATTAATTTTGTGAAGTCAAAACAATTTTTCGCTGCCATAGACGCTGTTTGAAGCTGGTGGAGCTGTATTTATCATGAATTCAAATATACATTTGAGGAAAATTAGCTTAAGCGCGTATTTCAAAGCTATTTCGCGTTATTTCGGGTTCAACGGGCCCACTCGATGTAGATAATCGATCGAACTAGCTTTACTGAATTTAATTGGTGGAGAAGTAGAAGATCAACAGAGGCCCACACTCAAAAGGAACGATATGAAGTTAGGTCTGTTTAATTAGCAAAAGAATAGATAAAATATCAACATGTGTGATCTGTGGATGGAACCTCCTGTTCTGGAGACTAGACCTTGCCTATTTTAGGGAAAAAAAAGATTAAGTTTTGATGACCTTGCCAGTCCCGTGAAATAGATGGCGATCCCGCAAAACGGCCCGCAAAACAAATTGACAAAATTATACAATCAAGGACAAAAAATATCAAAACGGTTTACACAAGCAGATTATAGCAACACCAAAGCTCACACACATTCGATAAAGTAAGCGATATATAGCGATATTTTCTAGCTTCTTAGGTTTTCCTCGACCTCGCTCATCCAAGCAACTGTCGTATCCCTTGCTAATTTGCACAAGCGACCCGAGTCTCTTGCCCGTTACTATGTGACGTCATACTGGCAGGCGGAGTGGGTCAAGAAACTTAGGTGGAAAACAAAAGAGCTACCTTCCCCCCCCCCCCCCCCCCTGGCCCATGGAATACTTGTAGGGTTTGACTCGACAAACCTAAGTGAACCACAACAAGCACATTTACTATCTATTTTATTACTAGTAATAGTTGACACTACAGCTGCCCCCGCTCTGTATATTGTTGGTCAATAGTATTCTTGCTCTTTGAGTAGCTCTTTAAAATATACCCGTCCAATTCATAATGAAGATTTTCACACATATTCCATACAACAGGTGAGATAAAGCTGAACAGGAAACCCAAGGTTCTATCCACATGTTTCTGTTCGATTTACACAGCTTTGATCAAAACATCCTCAGTTTCGAGAATAGTTTATTCTAAACCATAAGAAAAGATTTAATTAGAACTTGACCTAATTTCATTTTGATTTTTCACTGTTTCCCTTTCGCTTTTTATATTCATTTCATTTTATTTGCCGGAAAGTAAGCCTTAGAAATTAAAAGGACGTTTGATCAATTCACGCTCGCGCATTCTCGTGTTATTCTAGACTATTATACGCACCTTATAACTTCATCTGCGCTTAACGAGTGTCTTTTGGTCCATAACTTCCAAACAACTGCTCCACAGATGTCACTGATAACACGTAACGCAAAAGAGTATCGAAGTATGACTGCACAATAAATGTCACAAAATCTACCTAAGGAGTCTCTTAGGGATTTTCTATCTTTACGTCATCCTAACCATTTCGTACTTGCGGGGCGCAAACAATAGAAACGTCATCATTACCTACCGATTCCTCGCGGCCCCTGTTCAAGAAAATCGAGATTTTTTCTGGCATAAGGACTGCACATTTCCTCTGTACGTACTTTCCTTAATATACGCGCGAGTTACTAGGGTGCCTGTTCGGGATTTCGCTTTCTGGGCGAAATCCCTGCGGGGGCAATCAACTTCTCCTTTAACATTTGACGCGATTGATGAGATGTTCTAATCATTAAGTTATTTCATAATTACATTAATTTCAGATTGAACGTTGTTACTGCGAAGTAAATGAGAAAGCTAGAAATAGAAATGGTAATTATGGTCATATGTTTTGAAAATAGAAAAATAGCACTTCAGAAAACCTCGTTTCCAGGATTCTCTCTTGCGTCTCTGTCCCAGAGTTCTCTCGCTCCGCAGGGACGAGTAGAAGAGGAGACTTGGAACGAGGTTGATACTTACGACAGACACAATTAAGGTCACGTTGAAGGGACATAGGAGGGTATGAAATTCTCTTTATCCCCGCTTCATGACGCAAAAATGTGATGTTTCTTTTGTCAGTGTCATTTTAATCATTTGCAATACGTTATTTGGTGATCCCATCCGTCCGAAACAACAAGTAACTACCCATAAATTAAAACTAATTGAATTTCATACAAAATGTTGTGAGGACAAAGTTTTGTTGCCTCAACTGGAATTTTTTTTTTGACTTCAGAGCCGGTGGACTTACATGTCCCCGTTTGATCACGTTCGCTTCAGTTTCCCAACATAGACCTCGACCACCTTAATATTTCTTTTGAGGTTGGGGAAGTGAGCAGTTTACATCACTGTGGTTGAGTGTTTTGACTTCCAAAACGGCTTCAATACTAGCTGTTTAAGAGGCTGTCCGCGTAAGAACCGATAAGGCAAATTTCGGTCTATCACGGATTCCCCTGATTTTTTCAGAGGAAGATAACTATCCTATCCCATGAAGAAATATCACATTTATTTGGACCAACTCAAATTTTTCTCTATTTTACAGGAAGATTTTCTAGGTCACCTAAAACTAGCCAGTTTGCCATCGGAAGTGGTGCAATTTTGCTGAAACTTTAGGGCTCTGTCAAACCTACCCTACAAGGCCGAATAAGCTGATTATTTTACACACAAAAGTTTTAACTCTGGTTATTAGTTTCAAGGTTTAATGGTTGCATTCTGTGAAAAGTTGGCTGAGATATGATTTTTTTAAAATGACCTTTAATTTGCTCAGCAGGAAAATTAATTTGCATAACTAGAGCTGAACGGTAATTTCGCAAAAGTGGCACCTGACCCAGACTCAAGTCTATGATAAATCAGAAGTACTAAGACCAGTCTGCTTCTTAATGCAATAAAATTTGTGGGCACTCTAACTCTCGTGCTGTACAAAATTCCGTTAATGTTCCAAAATTCGCCATTTTGACAGCAAAGCTGGAATTGTGACGGTTGGCATCTGATCGACTAACTTCCACAGTTTTAACGTTTCTAATCATCGCCAAATGTCATTAGACCCTTTAAATGTTGGACTTTTGAAAAAATGTGGAGAAAAATTGGTAATCGCTTTTTCTAGGGTTTTCTCTTGTCGACGATGAACGTGACTTTATTCTCCGTATGCAAATTGGGCCAGTTAGCTGCGTCGTTTCAACAACTTGACAGAAAATATAATCCTTGTATTTCACATTTTTAAGGGGAAGATATCTCTTCTTTCCAGGGAAAAACATGAAAGATATACGACTTAGAATCCCCTTAGGTCTGTTTCTTTTACGCGGAAGAAGCAGCAAAAGAAGATATGTTTACGCCAATTAAAATAATTTGATTACTGTGGCCCGTCACGCATTCCCCTAGAAGGGCCGTGTATCGATCAGTTCTTATATCTTTTTTGAAGTCATAGTTATTGATAATCATATAATTTAATCACAGTTTATTCCGATTCTCTACTGGGTGGGAAATACCGTGCTGTTGTATTTATTCATTCTACGACCGTTTTAACTGAGTCAGTATCCCCTGGCGCCACTAGGATAGCGTTATGACAGCCCATGGTGTAATACATGACAAATAGGTACGAAGTAGTCACTTGGACACGGCCACTCTTATTCACGAGCAGTAGCACAATATTTTCAATTACAGAATTAACAATTAATATTTTGGAAATAGCTCACAAACAACTTCAGGAATACCGTGCGACACCACAGGACCACACAAGCAAAGTCCTTTAGGCAACATACACATTTCCTAGATCCCTAGCTTAAACTATAGGCTACCCTACAAACTTTAGGATGGTATTAACAGAGCATTGTGTTTATCACCAGTTAGCAACATTTTAGTAAAAATTAGGAATTTGGCATGTAGAAAAAGGCATAGTTTTTGTTTACGGTGATCTCAAAAGTTTTTGCCGGCTGTTAAAAACATTAAATTTCACTCCTGAGCAGGTGGAGAAAAACACGTGCACTCTTGTATGAAAGACGACAGTTTGTCAGCTAGGTCTCCTTTTCTTTCCCTGGATTTGAATGGTATTTCAAAGTGACATTGAGTTGAACTGACTATGTTGATTTTGACATACACATAGGTTGAAAGCTTTTGACTGAGGGTGTTGTGGTCTCAATTCTCAGCGATTTGTGTAACAAGCTTTTGCCTTTCGAACTCCTCGTCTTCTTGCAACAGATCTCTATGGTCAAGTTCAATTTATATTCAAGCTCATCACATTGGTTATTTCTTCCATTGCCTTATTGTTTACGCTTAGGACTAGGTTTAGGTATTGACCCAAACGGGCCTAGAGTCCAATGTGGGCTGGCAATAGGTGAGCACGGACTTGGCCTGGAGGTAGGGGGAACTCCCTATGATGGGGTATCTTTTCCAGGCTTCAGGTATATGAAAGGGTGGGCATTTCACTATATGAAGAATAGAAAAGGGCGAGTGCGCTTATTGCAGCACCTTTGGCGGTTCTTCAGGGTCCCAAAGGGGCGGGGGGGGTGGCCGGAGCCCGCGGAGCCCCGGAGCCCCATCGCTTCGTTGCTTGGAGCCCTAATATTATTTTACTGTAGAGCCTGGAGCCCTGAAAACGTTTGCTGCGGAGCCCGTAGCCCCAAAAAATTAAAATTCGGACATTCTTGCACACAGATAGCGTCGTAAGGTGCTTTGTTTGTTGTTTGGTGGGAAACGGAACGAAGATAGTAAAAAAACCCAGTAAACTAGACTGAGGCTAACTAACATTCATTCTTTTCATTGTACTGATGCTATTCTGGGCGTGCGCTACAATCCACACTCACACTTTTTAACTGCATCATTTATTTTTATACAGGTTTAAACTCTAAATTACTGAGATAAGTACTGCTTGATTGAGGTTTTTAAGCTTTTGTCTTACCTAGACAATGGAAAAATCCACATAGCGGATCAACGTAGGCTCATTGGATCCTACACCTTCTCTTTCTTCCTCTGCAATCGACATGATTTTTTTTCACTTGAAACTACTGACGAAAATGCCACGACGAAGAAAAACTTTTCAAACTTTTGGATCTGTCACATCGTGGTATGAAAGAAATCGTGGTCTTGCCACGTTTTAACCTTCCAACCCTGACAATCATCAGAAAACTATATTTTACAACACACAGATTAACCTTTATGTATAGTATTTTAAAGGTAAGAATTGATTAGGGCAAGATTCACAGCTGTCAAAAAATAGAAATGAATAAGCTATCTTTGCAAGCTCAAATAAACAGGAAACGAGCATCAGAAAACATCGCAAGATAAAATGTTGAATAGAGAAATTAGAATATCTCTGTACGTTTAGAAAATTTTTTACATGAAGAAGAAAAAAGAATGATACTTACGTGATGGGACAAAACTTTGACTTATTTCGATGGCTATCTGGAAATTCACGACATGTCTTCCTGCCACAGTAGTTATTTTGCCAGTATGATCCAGAGTATGACCGGGGTATTGACAAGACCTTGGGCTCGATTTCTGCCGTCTCCCGGTCCGTTGGGGGCTCATTTTTCAGAACAGCGGCTTCCAATCGAGCCTAACAAGACCTTTGCGCTCGCAAAAGCCTGCCAAGTAGGTGTCTGTGCCTTAGGCCGATTGTCATTTTAGTGTTAGCCTGCGTACACACCACTCCCAACCCCCTCGGAGAAGGGGCCCCTTTTTTCCTGAGGGGAGGGGGGTCTGTACACAGGCTATTTAGTGTCTGTGCCTTGGGCAGATTGTCATTTCAGTTCCGAATACCTACAAAGCCTCAAATACTTACTCTCGCTAAAATGAGTCCATTTTCATTGACTTTGCTACACTTAAACAAGTGACAGCTGGCTAATTGCGACGTAATATCATCCATGCACTCTGCGACCAAGACATTTCCCTCCACACCCCTACTGGGACCAAGTTCTGTCTTTACGATCTCGCAGAAAGAACAGCGTGATGAAATAGCTGAATAAGCCATTTTTCACAATTGATCTTTTCGGCGATTTCATTGACATAATTATATTTGAAACTGGCACCTGTTGCATTATAATTCAATTAGATTGAAACCAAAACAAGATCATCGTGGGAATTCGGATGTCATACCCTAACAAAAACTTAAAAGATAATCCCTTTTGCGTGTATTCACTGAAAAAATGAACTATTTTTCCCGTTTCATTCTGTTACCAATAAACGCTTTACAGATCTTTAAATGAAACTGAAATTTACAGCTAATTTGCCTTTTGCAAAGCATAAATGGATTTTCTCTCACAATAATAAAAAAAAAATCTTTTTAAGATAGAAAAAGTGTGGGGCATTTTTTTTTATCATAGTGCCATGTACAAAGATCTACTGTCTTCTGATAAGCAAATATCATCATTTTAAAAATCTTTCGACGTTGACGCTATTTTTAAAGGCGTGCAAAAAAGAGTGTCCACAAATTTTATTGTGCTGACAAGAGGACTTACCTTGCAACTTAACTCTTATTTTTTTCTTATTATCAATAGCTATCATTTAAAAAGAGATGATAATAGTATAGAATTGGTCAATACAACGCTATTGTTTTCTAATCGACCAACCCTCTTTAAGAATGCGTGACAGGCCACAGTAATTGAATTATTTGAAGTCACGCAAACATATATCATGATATATCATTCAGCTGCTTCTTCCTCTTAGAAAAAAAAACCAGACCTTTAAGGGGATTCTAGGTCATGTTATTTTTCCCCTTAGAAATGTGAAATGTAAAGATTATGTTTCATGTCAATTTGTTGAAACGACGCATTTAAGGCTAATTTGCATACGAAGAATAAAGTCACGTTCATCGTCGACAAGAAAAAAAAAAATGACAAGAAAAAGCGATTACCAAGTTTTCTCCACATGTTTTCAAAAGTCCAACATTTAAAGGGTCTAATGACATTTGGCGATAATTAGAAACGTTAAAACTGTGGAAATTAGTCGATCAGATGCGGACCGTTACAATTCCAGCTTGCTGTCAAAATGGCGAATTTTGGAACATTAACGGAATTTTGTACAGCACGAGAGTGAGAGTGCCCACAAATTTTATTGCATTAAGAAGTAGACTGGTCTTAGTACTTCTGTTTTATCATAGACTTGAGTCTGGGTCAGGTGCCACTTTTGCGAAATTACCGTTCAGCTCTTGTTATGTAAATTACAGTTCCTTCTGAGCAAATTAAAGGGCATTTTAAAAAAATCATATCTCAGCCAACTTTTCACAGAATGCAACCATTAAACCTTGAAACTATTAACCAGAGTTAAAACTTTTGTGTGTAAAATAATCAGCTTATTCGGCCTTGTAATGTAGGTTTGACAGAGCCCTAAAGTTTTACCAAAATCGCACCACTTCCGATGGCAAACTAGCTAGTTTTAGGTGACCTAGAAAATCTTCCTGTAAAATAGAGAGAAAATTGAGTTGGTCCAAATAAATGTGATATTTCTTCATGGGATAGAATAGGTATCTTCCACCGAAAAAATCAGGGCAATCCGTGATAGACCGAAATTTGCCTTATCGGTTCTTACGCGGACAGCCTCTTAATATCTAGACGTATTTGGAGTCAACCTAACATTTTGTTATAAAACTTAACGCTAAAAGGTCACGACGTTTCGACCTCTCCGATATGCGTACGCACAGAAATTTTACGTGCCTGAATAGAGTAGGGGCAATGTATGAAGTGTTGAGTGTAAACGTAAAAGTTAAACCTCGCTCAACTTTTCCGTTTACGCACAATTTTTGATACATTGCCTCATGTCATTCACAAAGGTAAAAATTATGCGACAGTGGGAAACCATCCTAACTTGGAACAAATCTTCCAATAGTCGAGTACTACGAAGCAAAAATGTCAGTTACATTTCATGCCCATTGAATAAAACAAGTAGATTCCACCTAGCCGTGGGTCTGTTCAGTAGCAGATCACAGAAACACGTGAAAATGTAGAGAAAAAAAAAACCAGTGACACACTCGCCTGCCCCTGCGTACCCTATTTGTTTGTTATTAGTAATACCTTACGCGATTTGTAAATTGTTACTGAAGAGACGCATGGCAGAGGCTAATCTATTTGTTTAGCAAACACCGATGACGTCAATGCATTTTTTCCATACTTTGTCCACCTTGGTGCTAGGTTTTGGAAATGTTTGCGAAATAATTCGGATTCAGAAAGTTAAGGCCTTTAAAAACGGTTAGAATCCATCCATCAATCTATCCATCCATCCATCCATCCTTCCAGCCGCGTCATCCATTGACCCATCTATCTCAATAGGTAAAAAATCGATTGCCAAAAATCTTTTTTCCTATATGTTCTTGTGCGTCTCTCTTTTCTCACACTCTTTGTTTAAGCAATAGACCACACTTTCTATGGGTTTACCGGCGTGATAACCCACGCGGGATGTTGGGAGAACACGAGGAAAGCTTGTAAATCACGAGCCGAAGGCGAGTGATTTACAAGCTTTTCGAGTGTTCTCCCAACATCCCAAGTGGGTTATCACGCCGGTAAACCCATAGAAAGTGTGGTCTATTGCTTTTATAAAAAAAACTTTTAGTAGAATGGAGTCTTTTAGGTAAAAAAATATGGTTTTAGTACCGTGATCAAGTCATGTCTTCTCTCTAAAGTCATCATAAGCCAATCATGACTCACGATTTAATAGCGCTGAACTTTCTCAAAACTCAGTTCAGTCAAACAACAAACAGCAGCACTTCAAAACACGAGTTTTTGCACTCATTATATGATAACTTATGAAAGCTGTTTTACAGGAAAAGTCGACATTCATTCATGCGAACGTACAATGAAAGAGTAAGTTCATGGTTTGTTTACTACAGAAGTAGAAATTAATTGAACATCAGACTGTACGCAGCTGTATTTTGTTGAGTCGATCCGTAAGAATTTCGTGCTTACATACGGAACTGGCAGCTATTGTAATGGAGGACTTCATTCACATTTTACAAGCCGCAGTGGTTTAAGATCTGTTTTCTGGACTTTATTATAATTAAGAAATGCCTCGGTAACGACGTGGCTGCGTTTGCGAAGTTGTCGCATGTAACTTTGTATGCACGTACAGCGACCGATGAAAATATGTCAGTGGTGGAGAAAAGTTTCTTTGCCGTAGCCACATATTTGCGTTAATATTTGTCGATTTGTAAAGTCAGGTGGTTTGAGGTAGGTTATGACATCGATATCACCGAATGATTTGTGGAAATGTTGGAAAAAACCAGCCGGAAACTCTGACATCTTTCATCATCGTTGGCAGCTTGTTTACAACCTCCAGCGGCCGATTTCGTACCATACCTTGATCAGAGATCTCTTTTTGGAACAATTTCTTTCATAAAGGAATTTTTTTTTGACATAAAATAAATCAAGAATGCTAAAACTATCCGTTTTGTTGCTGGTTGGCACGTGGTTAAGTTTTCCTGGAGACTTTCCACACCAGAAATTCACACAGTTGTTGTCTTTCTCTGCGATTTGGCATCGTCGTGAAATGTACACCGCTTTCCAGCTTTGTACTTTATTACTTTTAAGGCTCTGGCAGTAATAAAATGTGGAGACGAACGCTTTTGATATTAAGAAGGGCTGGGTAAGTAACTTGTGCTGTTTTTTAGCCTTTCTAAAATCATTGTTTGCGGATCAATAGCCGGTTTCGTTTATGGCTCGTGGTCCGGATGCCTTTTTCTATGGGTTCACATCACGCGTACTATCTCAGTTATTTTATAAATTGAAATAGTCCATAAGGTTATTCAAAAGAGTTGCTTAACTTCACTTTGAAGACTATTGAGCAATATGGTTTTCAGCGAATTGAAGCTCAATTCCGCGCCGTATTGGCAAGAAAAAACGTTTTTTAAAGGAAACAAAATTATTTTCGGAATTTAGTAAAAAAGGAAAAACGAGAGAATACACCGAGGTAAATGTTTCCTTGTGTGCTAAATGATTTTTTTAAAAATATTACTAGAAAATACTAACAATATTTGGATACTAGCTACAATCAGGGACAAAAGTAGTTGATACACTTGTCTTAAACGGGTGCTTTTATCAACAATTTCATTCATTTCATTCTGTTTAAGCGCCGTAACTCCCTTGCATCCGAGAATCAATGGTAAAATATAACATTGATTTTGAGTAAAAAAAACAACTAACTACTGGTTTTTCTTGCGTATTGATTTGCTGAAAATGTCCTACGGAAAACGCTGACAATGGCATTTCCAAGACCCTCAATTTAAAAATTCTCTGGAGGAGCATGCCCCCAGACACTCCTCGGTTGGGCCACCTTCGGCGCTCCAACATTTTTCCCCGAACGCGTACACCTTCAAACTCTCACGTTACGTCCCTGTAATCCGCAAAGTGTGAAACCGTTCAAACGTTTCGCTACCTGCAAACGAACGCAACTACTACCAAAATTTTTAGGCCAACAATGTTGGAAGTTGTTGCGTTCGTTTGGACGTAGCTTAAAATGTGGAGACTTCTTCAGTAGAAGACGACTGGTTTAGTCCGCATACTTTTGTTTGCGGATTTTTCCTTCACTACAGGAAGTCTTTGCTAGATGGTAAATTGAAACAAAACGCGATATTTTTTTCAATATGTAACTCTCAGGTATCCTCTTTGCAGTTGTTTTTCCCATATAATGAATCAGGATTCAATTTCATAGCAAACACGACGCCATGGTTTTCAAGGCATGTTATCTGGAATGACTGAAGTACATAACTGATAAAAGTGTGATTTGATCCCAAACTGGTCAAATAAAACTATAATTATAATAGGTCATATTTTGTAGTTTAGTTTGCTGGCATATACTCTTGGATAGTTACTAATGGCAATTTTATCAAAGTATATATGTTCGAAAGCAATCTTTATGGTAAAATATACACTGCAACTGACTGCAAAGGGAACTAATCAAAATGTTCTCTTTCTTTAACGAACCGGCTGGTTGTCGGTTATTATTAATAATGCATGTTTCATCTCGTTTAGTTTTTAAATAATGTATAATCTTCCTTTGTTTTGCCAGGTTTCGGCCACTCTATTATCAAAGCTGAAATTCTCTGAGAAAAAAAATGTTTTTATTAGAAGGGTTTTCTTTCACGGCGGTTTAGGAAATGAAAATAAATAACTATCTTTCTTTCGTTTTAGTCTCCAGTTCAAGATCTTCGATTTTGAAGATCATCGAAAAGCCACTTGGTAACTTATTTTAGTCTTCTGTCAACCTTTTTTTAATTTCGAGCAGTGCTTTACTTCTTTTAATGCCGAATATTTGTACTTTTAATTTTAGCGACTAGTCATAAACCATTAATCTGTTATGTCTCATTCGATGATCAATGTTATCCACACAATATTAACACTTCTATCTTCTTTTCTATTTTCTGTCTTATCCTTATGTTAGAACTGTAAAAAATTTCCAAGTTAAACCTTTACAGTGTTAACTACCATTATCATCATGTCAGTGAATTTAGTGAAAAAAGAAATGAAATAAATCTAACTAAAACAAAGATTCTTGTACATGAATTGTTTCCAGGGCGTACGTAATTTTATCTACTATTCGGTCAAATTTGTTTCTAGGAAATTATAAATCGCATTCAAAACATCCAAGACAAACAAACACCGTTATTGTTCCAGAATAATAAGTATTCGAAATAGACGAGTGATTGTAGTTGAGTGTCGGCAGAGAAGTATCTGTTATCTTGGCAGCCTTTAAGGCAAAAAGGAACACTTTCAGTAAGTATTGAGATTGATTTATTTTCGACTTTTATTTCAGACGAAAAAGCTGGAATAATTTGCAAAAAAGAAAAGTAGATTAATTCTCAAAGTAATTTCATTCCGTTAAAAAATATTCTACACGCCTTTTTAATATTTAAGACTGAAGACGTCACTGGGGACTGTATAACCACTTTTTAAACAGGACTTCGGGTTCACTTGAAATGCCGCCATTGTTTCAATTCATTTTTTGCTTTGTTATTGCGCTTTTAGAAAGATCAAGAAATCTGTGAACTTTAAGATATTTATAAAGGGACTAAGTATCGAGTATTAAATATGAGCAGAGACACTGTACAACAGGTGAATATTATTTTATTGCTTTGATTTAACCGCTAACAGTGCCATGTTATTAGGCGATACACCGCTTTGTTACTTTGCAATTATTGCTAACCATGTAGTGATTATTAGGAGGGAAGAAAAAACAGAGAAATGTTGATAACAGACCACTTTTAAGTTTTACTGAGGACTAAAAAGAGTCAGGAAAAAAATGGCGGAGTGCACAAATACTATTACTTTTTAGCAAAACAAAATCTTCAAACGTCTTATAAGTTTCTTCATATGACAGCAATATGCCGACAGTTGTCAAACAAGCCAGCTGATTCCCATTGTATTTCCTCATTATATATTAATACCTGTTTATTACGACCTTCAAGCGAAATTTTCCGGCAACCAATAGATGGCATTTTCTAATTTACAGTTTTTTTTGTTTTAAGTGACAACGGAAAAGCTGCAAGTTCATTGGGATATTTGTAACGTGTGAGGTGAACTGTATAAAAACAGAGTCTGTGCGGCCTTTCACTCTCATCAGTCAACAACCAAACTTAAAACAAGGTAAGCCACTTGTTTAATATCTTAAATTTGTTTTGCTTAAACATTATGTTAAAAGAATACGTTTAAAAAAGCGCTGAGAACTTTTTGTCATTCTTTAATGACAAGAACGGTAATTTTACTAGAAAAGTTGGCTTTTTAACTTGGAACGTCAGGACAAGTGGGACGCCTTCGCATCCTTTGACTTTTTTAGGACTGAAAGTATTTTTTTTCTTTCCTGTGATCTTTTTGACCAATGCAAACCTCTGCTTTTTAATTTTGAGAGAGACATTCGAATTTGAAACCTACTTCTTGCTCAACGATCAATCAGGCAGCGATAGAAAAAACCGAACTACAGAAAAGTTTTTAAAGTGTTTTAAATAATCGGCATAAAATATCATAAGGCAAACTTTGTAATATTATCTGATAGTGTATTCTGGAGAAAACGTAAAACTAGATTATATTGTCATTTGAGCCATAGGCCGCCCATTGAAAAATGATAAGATAACGAATATTGGTTACGGTTGTGACTAAATGGTATTTTCCTGCACTCCCCTTAGCCCCTCCTGATCAGCTAAACGAATGAAATCACTTGTTTGCGGACCATGTCAATCCCGGTGTTCAACCCTTTTGTGATGATTCAAAGACATAAAACCATTTGAATAGACAAACCAATCCTTTATTTACGACGCAATGTCTTTCTTTTAAGTGCAAGAGCACTTTGTTAAACTTTGTCATAAATTCTGTATAGACTGTGAAATTAAGAATTTACACTCCCATTAACTCGACTTCCAATAAATATAGGCGGTTAATGAAAGGTAGCGATCACTGATTACAACAAGCAGATGGCAGAACTGGGTTGAATGAAAGAACAAAACCAAAGAATACAAGAGGCTTAATCATAAGTCACTTGCTATGATCATTTTTTTTTGGTAGATAAATCCCGCGCTTCTTTATCAGTTACTTTCAGCTCCGTTTACCATCGTACATTGTACCGATCACTTCAAATATAGATCTCTTAAGAAAAATGAATATAGGCTCAGTCATATTTAATAAGGTGTTGATGATCATGGAAATCAAACGGAAACTTGGGTTTTAACTCAGTTTCGTAAATAAAATTTCTTTTTTGATTTCACATTGTTAAAAACACACCCTGAATATCCCCCCTTGAGGGTTTGCTTTTGGTTTTTAAGCCATGGCAGCAGCCTGTGGGCAGTTATATGTCACTGTTTAGCGCAGTCGTCTTCCGTGATAATTACAACGCCAAAAACTCGTCATTTTCCCTTTTTTTACTTTAATGGTTAGAAAAGCAGATGAAACTTTCAGAGAAAGCACTTAAAGATTTAATTCTCGCTAGGTTTTGTCCCTTCCAAATAATGAGAGATATGTTTGTGTAATTTCCTATTGCCTTTTTTGGAGGCAATAACTGGAACAGATTACAACTGTAATATTCAACTGACGATTCTTAAACGAGTTAACGAGTTAACGGAAGCGAGCATACGCAATTACCAGATGTACAGTAGTTATGCCAAGAGAATAAATTCACTAACAACATTAGAGTGAATAAAATGTCCGGCGTACGCATTTCTCAGGAGTGCGTCTATTTTGCTACTTAATGCTGTTAAGAGTATTTTACCGGGCATCAAAACAAACTTGAAGTTAACCGAAAAATTTTCTTATCAGAAATCTACAAGCCCTTGTGCAAATAACTAGTATACACTTGTTAATTAAAGTTGTTAAATTTGTTGACATCTTGAATTAAGAAACTTTTCTTGATTTAGCGTCCAAAGAATTTTCTTTGAACATTTAGTTCAGGAAAAATTCTCGTTTTTTCCATTATGGGTGATGTGGCTTTTCATTTTCACAAATCTCAGACGTTATTGACTTGGCAATGTGACAATTAACTTCGCCAGTTATAACCGTATCACTTACTGCCCCTTTGCAGATAGTTAGATTTCTCAATTTCAGCGATTGATAAGTTGAGAGTCAAATACTTTCACATAACATAACATAACATAACATAACATAAACTTTATTTATACTCGAATTTTAGAGTAGCTAACTAGCTAATATCTTCGAGATAACACTACATGAAAATAATATAGAAATACATATATAAATTCGTTTCATTAAATGCATTCATCTAAGTAATAATAATAAAATGATATGAATAATAATATGTACATAAAAGAAAAGAAAATATTATTTAACAATTTACAATTTTAAGTTTAAGTATGTCAAGAAAAAGAATCTACATGAAGGTAACATCCTGTATTTTGGTCTTAAAGTCTGCAAAAAAACTGGTACGAAAAAAGTCCGGCAGTGCATTCCACTGCTTAGCTGAAAAGTAAGAAAAGGAGTTAAGACCATAGGTAGTTGTTTTAGGTTTACTTAGTGAAAGAATGTAGTTGCCACGAAGATCATAAGAAGAGGACCGGAGTGAAAACATATTCTTCATATAAGCAGGAAAATGAGTGAAAAACAAACTCTTATATAACAGTATGAGGAAATTTTGAACGCGTTTGTTACATAACGAAGTAGAGTTGACTTTTGAGAGAAGAGCGTTGTATGGAGACGAGTAATCTCCAAGTATAAATCTAAGTATTCTTTTATTTAAAGCTTCAAGTTTATCCGCATCACGCGCTCCACAAAAGTGCCAGACAGAGGAACAATAATAAAAATGAGGTAGAATATATGCTTTGTAAAGTTTGAATAAGATTTCCCTGCGTATGAGTTTTCGAAAGCGCAACATAACATTAAATTGATTATTAATCTTTTTGCATACATTTGATATATGTTTAGAAAAATTCAGTTTATTATCTATTTCCATTCCAAAAATCTCTAACGTGTCCTTTACTGGGAAGGAAAAACCATACTCCGTATCACCGAGGATTAGACACTGGTGCTTGCTCTCATTAACTATCATCCCATTTTCATGGTACCACTGATTGGCCACGCCAACATCATGAGATACGCATGCTTCCAGAGCTGCCGGATCGACGTAGGAGTAGTACACCTGATGATCATCCGCATAACCAGATCATTAACGAGACCCAGCAGATAAAGAAACTTAACATTTTCAAGCATGTTTTCATATTCTCACTGTATTCTTGCAATCTCCCTAAAGAAGTGGTTGTTATGTACAGACTAGTTTGTATAAAATCGTCTGGATCATTTCGATCATCCTAGTCGTCCGAATGATCCCGAAACAATCAAATTCTATAAGAGATGGATCGGATTCTCCACCGGTTAAATCATTATTCAGTGATTAAGAGTGATTAGGGACCTTAAGATTGAGGACGGCTCTTGTCAACGACGGCTACCGGAAGTGATTCTTTCGTTGGAAAAGCTAGTGCGCATGAGTGAACGAGTGGAAAACGGCGTGCTCGACTTCTGAACGACGTGAAAGCAAGTGATTCGAGGTTCTGCAGAATACGTCAAATTGAAATTCCCATAAACAAGGTAAAATGGCCAGTTTTCGTTCAGTTCTCGCTGTCATACTATAGCTTCGTGCTTCTTTTTTGTCGTGGCTTTTATGGCGAGGAGATAAATCGGAGAACGAAATGTAAAGTAAGCATTTTCTCGGCAGGTACTTGAAGTACGCAAATGGATAGCGAGAAGCAGCCAAGTTCAGCCAAATCCACGTAAGTTTTCTAGCAAAAGTAGATTTTACTTACCATATTCCATTGAAAAAAGAGTGAATCGCTGTTTTTTTATTGTTCTCTGTAGAATGCAATGGACTGATGAGCACCATACTATCCTTTTGCGAGAGATTTTAGCCACCGAACCGTTTAAATACAAACCTCGAACCCAACAGCGTAGTAATCTGTGGAATAGTATTGTTCACCATTTAAATGATGTAAAGAATCCAGCCTTCTCCATCACCCAAAGAGCCGTCAAAGATAAATGCAATCTCTTGAAAGAGAAATTTATCGCTAAAAAGAAAGAGCAGGATAAAGCCAGTGGCATTGATGTAGAGGTGACCGAGATTGACGTACTTCTTGAGGAAATCATCGATAAAGAGAAGTATTATGAGTTAGAATGTAAGGACAAAGATGAAGACCACGAAAGAAAAATTGAAAAGAGCAAGGCAACTGCGGCTGGTATGAGACAAAAAGCAATGGAAAGCCTGGGAGAAAGTCTAAAACGAAATAGATCGGATTCTGAAGACAGTGTAATGGATGAAAGACCCAAAACGAAAAAAAGATCAAAATGTTCGGAGGCAATCGAATATCTACAAGCCAAAAGTGAGCAAGAGCTCGATTTGAAACGAAAGCAGCTGGAAGTTGATGAGAAAAAGCAAAGCCTAGCTGAACGCCAACACCAAGATTTCATGTTGTTAATGCAAAATATGCAAGCAAGCACCATGAAACTTATGGAGTCAGTAGTACAACAAATAAACAAAAAGTAAGCACTGACGCCAGTTGTATATTTTGAACCATCTACTTGTAATTTGTCTTTTGCAATTCTTACTTTTGCCTGGACAAATGTTTGTAGTCCAATAGATGAGTTTAAATCATGTTCAGATTTTGACAGTTGATATGATGTAGCCGTGATCTTGATGACCATATTACAAGCTTTTTACAATACTTGATAGCTTCTGTTGTTTATAGCATTACATTGTTGTATTAGATTTAATCAGATGTTCTTTTGTTAAACAAGCTATGAATAACTCGTTCATTGCCATTGATTATTAACACAAAGCATGCAACTAAATTAAACTGACTCCATTTTTTATTCGTTAGAACTGTCTTATGGTCATAATAGTGAATGTACTCTTATTTTGTTTGTTTGATTTTTGGTGTAATTTTTCAATAGTTTATTAACTGTAATCAAGGGGTGGTGTTTGGGCAGGGGAGGGGCACTTCCCTATATGGGCTACATGGGAACATACCCCCGGATAGGATATGGTTTTATCACCCACTGTTCTAACCAGGGTGTAAAATGTTAGAAGATTTAGTCTTAAAGCAGAATGTTCATTTCTTATAAAAAAAAACAACAAATAACCCATGTATTTTGTCCTTTACCAAAATAAGGTGATAAGACAGGGATCGTAGCCCTGCCTGACTGGGAATAACCCTATGCTTAAACCTGGGTCAAACACCCTAACCCTGTCAAACTGTGCTCTAAATACAAAATTCAACATTCTCACTTGCTTAACATAACTGATGTTCTACAGCTTTCTCCTCACACAAAGCTTGAGACTTGATGTCGATCTTAGTGAAAATATTCTTGAATAGGTGGAGGTAACTGGTCAAAAAATTCGCTGGTAGTATTTCCATATAGACAGGTGTAGGCATTACACAGTAAAGCTGAGACTATATACATCTTACCTACAGAGCTTAAAGCTATCTTCAAATCTTTTTTAAAATCTAAGAACTTGAAATAGTTTATGATGTCACCAAATATCCACTCTACCGAAATCCTGACACTACTCATCGAATGATTATATTCTTCCATGAGGGGATTTGGTGCTACTATACGGAAAGGTGTTTGTAAGTGTACCCTCAAAGGGTATGCAGAATCTCCATACAGACAGAGAGCGTGCCCTGTAGTGGAGAAAGCATACTGGCTGAGATCTCTAAGCAGGCCTGAGTCTGCGAGCATGCCTGCATCATGCTTTCTTCCTTCTGTGGAAAAATAATTGCAATAATTAGTCGGTCTTGATCAGCTCTGCATCGCTATGTTTACCTTATAAGTTATCAAAAGAAAAAGATCAGATTTGTTTCAACATAAGAAATACTTTACAAACACAGCTATGTTTTACTAGAAACAAATCTTGAACATGATGTGTCTTTGCATTGAATTTAGAAGCAAAGACAAACATATCTAACTTACCAACTGGTCCATAGAGGTTTGCGATCATTCCACTAGGCAGTGAAACAGATTGAAATTTGAGTTCATGTACTTTTTTGTGTCCATTGTAGACTTCCCTTTGGTTCTCGTCTGGTCTACACATTGCTCTTACTGTTCCATCAATGAACCCAAAACAGTTTTTCAAGGCAGCACCCCTATCTGAAATTGCCCGTGCATACTCTTCCAGTTTGGCTGGGCTCAAAAGTGTACGATTCCAATCTGCCAGTCTTTGATGGTGGTTATCATAAATATAGTTCAGTACAGTGTTACTTATCATAGATAACTCTGGCACTGGCCTACCAAATCTTTGAACAAGGTCGCTGTATCGACATGGATAGGCCAATCTCCTGAGCAAAATGCAAAGGCCTTCTATTCCGCCACAAATAGTTCCTTGAGAGCAAGCTAAATATCCTGGAATTCGCAGAACATCAGCGAGCAAAGGGATGTCATTTTTAAGGAATCTGAATTCTGTCTTGCACTCATCAGGATCCATATCGTCAAAGGAGAAACGCTGGTAATCTTTATATGGTGGGCTCAAGTTTTTTGAAGAAAATACATCATATAACAACACGAACTCTTCATCATTTATCGCCTCTGACGAATGATACAGTGTCAAAATATCACGCATTTGGCGAAAATTAGCCATGTTATGAGTGTAATCTCGACGTTTATCGAATTTCTTCCAATCTTTACCTCTGCAATGTCCGTAGTTCTCGTCGCCAGACGTCTGAAATCTTAAAGCCAAATTTCCCGCGCGAATGACGCCGTACTAACCCCAGGCCCTCATCTGTCATGACGTCCTCAACAGACGACGCCGTCCTCGATCTTAAGGTCCTTATTGTCTGTAAAATTCGAACTTCGGCCTGACACGGTACCTCATCGATTTGGCTGATTTTTGGCATGTAGTCTTGGAATGGTGTCCTAACTACTGAATGCATATTATAAGGTTCGAATTCTCTTTGGTTTCAAAGATACAGGAATGACAGTTTTGACGAGGCCTCGAGGGGCCGCCATGTTGGTGAACTGAAAGAGGTTTGCTATAATTAATTCTAGCCTTATCATTGAAATAACTTAATCGTGACTCATACAGTCACAAAGAACTATCCTTCCTGCTTTCATTTACCTACTCTTATCTGAAAATGGTTAAGCCTGAGCTACGAACGGCTATAGCTTCTCACGGCACTTTTTCGGTACTTAAAAGGTACACAAATTTGGTAGAAATTGGAAGGTCAATATCACCCATGCCACATCGATTTAGACTAAGCCATTTTATCTAAAGATAGTTTGTTTATAGATAAGTTAGACTGCTGAATAAAATAATTGGGCAAATGTAATGTAGCAGAACTATAATTGCATGAATGCGCAACGGTTCAGCCATTTGGCCGCTAAAACTCCCAAACGAAATTCGGTGAATATTTGAAAAGAAAATTCTTAAAAATTGATCGTGCCTCTTAAAGCCTATCTATCGCTTAAAAAACCTTCACTTGTAATGTAAAAAGATGATCTTTTGTTTCTGATCTTGCGAAGAGCTTGAAATATGCGCTAAAATGAAAATTATACATTTTGTTACACACAGTACTAGCTCAAGTTCGCTCTTCGATTTGCCAGTCCAATCGGGAGCCGCTCGTGTGCACAGTTACAATTTTCTCTGTAGTATTTCGCTGTATAAAGCTACAACTTACATATTTTCTCAGACAAAGATAACGTAAACTTTGTCAATTTTTATCAAAAGGCTAGAAAAACAAACCGTGCACTGCGGCTTTACGCGAATCATATGTTATTCGATATTACACGTGTAAACCGGAACCTACCTTTGCTTCTATGCACATTTGGCAGATCTTTCCGGCGTAAGATATAAAACTAGTCCATGAAATGAAGTTAAAGAACTCATCAAGTCAAATTACGTGATCGTACCGTCATTACTGAATAAAAGTCGGAAAAATATGACATGGAATGATCGGTGGGAAACGAACCTATTTTTAGGAGGTCAAGCGCAACTGCACGCTGGAACGGAAGTGAAATGAACAACCTTAATCCAATTCAGTCTTCTTGACGCTATTAAACGTTTCACCCGACTTTGAACAGAAAGTTTTTTTTATTCTCTTTCTCCTTCTTGCGTGTATTCTGCATTTCGCCCAGTTTTTTCTCGTACCTTTTAATTTTCTAGCAAACTAGAACTGTTAAGAATTCCTTCCCCCACCCCCTCGCCCCCCTATTTGAGTGAACTTTCACTCAGTCTGATTCACAATAATTTTTGAACGGTCACAAAGTGAAATTTGAAATGAAATTTTATTTTGGTATATTAAGCTCCTTCTTTTTTTCCCCGATAGCCAGAAATGTTTTGAACGTAAAGGCTAAAGTGTCGGTGTTTTTCACGACTCGGCTTGTAGACTGACCTCACCACCAGTATTACACCACACGGACATAAATTCTGATTCCGGAGAGGGTCAAAAAGTATCTGATGGGTCTCTGAAAAGCAAAATGCAATCACCTTGGGGCGAGCAGGCTATATAGATGATGAACTCATTGTTTATATTATTAAAACTCTACGACCGTATCCTAAAAGTCGAGCCAGCCCGGGGCGAGCGAACACAATTTTGGCGCCACTCCTCGCCAATATGTTTGGCGGGAAATTGGCTGCTTAGTCAAATCTCCTAAACTCCATGACCATGCACCTTTCCAAATATTGCCCTTCTAATCATTGTATAGTTAGGGCCTCCCTTAAGCATTTGCAACTATTCTGATTTGTATATAGAAGACTGTTTAACAGTTTCCATATCTTTAATGTCTCGTAAACAACACGTGGTGCATGTTCTGATCTCTGCCCCCCCCCCCCCCCCCCCTCCCTCCCCCATCCATAACAAAAAATTTTCTGATCAACACTGAAGGTACAAACAAAAAATGACCATCTCAAGGCAAAGTTCATCACTGTAACTTACCACATAAAAGTATTTTCGTTGTTTGCCATCGACTGATTCTGTTCCGAATACTAAGGTCCCATAAACAACGGCAGCGTTTAGAAAGAGCCCGCCCTTTTCAATCCAAGAAAACCCAAGTAGCAGTTTCACCAACGGACATAAGCCGTAAAAAGAGGACCGCGTCAAATAGTTCATAAAAACACAAACGCCTCATGACACCTTTACTTCAGCCTTTCTTCAATAAACTAATTTTTTAAGGATAAATGACGCCAGAATGCGCGCGCGATTACAACCATAGTAGGCTTATGAATAGAAAATTTAACCAATGCACATGAAAGCGCTTAAGACAGGGACTATGGGGAATTGGGAACAACGTGCGTACCGCTGGAAAAATATTAGCTAGTTCCCTGAATAGACACAATTAAAACCGTTTTTGTTCAGTGAGGAGCTGTTAGATCGGGGAAAGCGACATAAAGT
This sequence comes from Porites divaricata, assembly GCA_038088405.1. Classification (NCBI taxonomy): domain Eukaryota; kingdom Metazoa; phylum Cnidaria; class Anthozoa; order Scleractinia; family Poritidae; genus Porites; species Porites divaricata. Next base: position 17,337,829 of record JBBMOI010000008.1, on the reverse strand, counting down.
AGATCTCATCAGAATGCGGCACAGGACTAAGCCTTAAAAATCGCAGGATAAGCATGCAAGATCAATCATTATGTAAAACAAAGAAAAATTCCTCGAGGGAAAAACTTATGGCTAGGGAAAAGACTCGAAGGTAGAAAGTTAGGATCGTAGCTTCTTTTCAGGTAACATTTCCTCAGGCCCGTACATGCGTAAAAAAATCTATAAAGGTTAACAAACAACGATCTTCTCCCTAACTAAAAAAAATTAATTGACTGGACAGTGCTCTAAAAATAGAAACTGAGCAACGTTTTTTTTTCTAGTATATATTTGAAAGAAAAGTTATAATGAGTTCAGCCGAGCTCACATAAAGACCAAAGAAGCATATACCACTAAGGCACCAAGCCAAGGGAAAATAGAGCAAAAATTTCCAATTTTTCAAATGACGAAAGCACTACGTTACCTGTTTGACACCAAAGAACCTATGAAATCAAGGTTATCTTCCCAAGTGACAGAATATATCTTTCATTTCTTCTTTTTTTTCCAAGCAGTTACCGTAAATGATCGATTAACCACTGCTTCTCGAATAAACTCCGCTACGGAATAGCCGCCGTAGCGCTAATTTCATATACAAATAAACGTCCTACCTCTGTTACGGCGCTTGATATAAAAAGATACCAAAACCACATCGCTTGACAAACAAGACCACGACCTACTAGTGAGTTCTAAAGTTTTAATGTAGGGGAACTTTCGAAACCAGGTTCATATAGCAGTTCGAGGTGTGCATATTTGTCCTTTTTCTTGCCGAAGTCTGAGTTCTCTCTATATTCCCCTTAGTGTTTTTACCCGTAGTTGAAATAAGCGCCGCTCCCTAATAAGCGCCGCACCTTTAACATGGAAAATGCAATAGGTTATGTACGATGGGCACAGCTTGGTGGACGTCGTATTAACAAGCACATTACTACTACTTGTCTTCAGAGGCGCTTTGAGTTTACGAGCAGAGAAAATTAGTTTTTGACCGTTAGAAAATGAGGATGCCTTTTGTATGATGACGTCATCGTCCTACAGTAAAAAGCGTTCGTTTTTTAGCACTGATATTATGAATCGGTACACTTATATTGTCGAAAGGTCCGTGAGCATGGTGAATTATTTTACATTAAACTGCAGACACATCTTCAGTCACTCCGTGAAAGAACACCCTTACTATTCGCGATATCGGATAAACACTCTGGTCGCTAACTGAATTTTCTTTGCTGTTTCCTTTATTTAGAATTAGGACTCTCTTGAGTTATCCATACATGGACTAGCGATTTTAAGCTTTTACAAGAAAACTAAAGTCTGGAATTGTCCCTAGGGTGGGGCATTTGTGCACAGTTTTGAAGCCCCTCGGTGGGGTGACTGGGGACTTTTCTTATCTCCTGTGATCATCCCTCATTCTTCTCAACCTCTTGCAAACCAATTTTCCTGTTTATCATAAAAACACTTTATGGAAAGACCAAGAATCTCCTCAAAACGAGTTGCGTGATTAGAGCAAAATAACTGAAACTGCTGTTAATGGTGTACAAGACAGAATGAGTCTATTTATTACTTTGCTACGCCCAATTTGCAAAACCGGAAGTAATGATGTTTATTTCAAGGGCTCATGTCTCATGAGTTTGACTGAATCTTCAAACGCTGTAAATACATGTAGCTGGAACTATCATCGCATCCTCGCTCACTAATAATGATAACTTATATCAATGCCATTATTTATTGCCTGGCTACGATTTTCACGGATTCTTCAGTTCAGTTGTTTGAAACCAGGCGGTTTCACATGAGTTGAAACGCCATGCAAGGAACGTGACGATTGACCCGCGATATACGTGGGAAAATATTACTTTTTTTCGATCAAGGTGGAAATTGGCATCTTTGTCGTCGAGTAAGGTAATACATTTCAATTTTCATTATTATGGTTAATTTTAAAAGCTCTGTTTTCGATAAAGGAACTGGAGGAAAATCAGGAAAATTCCAGTTTGACTGTGATGGCTGCATTTTACTTACGCGTCGTAGCATAAATATAATAAATTCATTTTCCTTTTCCTCATACAATCTGCCTTTTTATACTGTTTTTCGCAGCAGAGCTATCGCTTATATTACAGAGGCTAATTTTGTTGTATAGACCACTCAGATTTAATGACAGAATTTCTATGATCGATTGTGATTTTGACAACACCTGGCGAGTAATCGGTGTAAAGCTCATTGACAAAGTCGCTAGAACACTCTTCCATTCATTACTTTTGTTTCTGCTCCATTAAATTTGCCCAATTTTTTTATTAACGAACTAGATTTAACTACAAACGATGAGTATTCAGGTTGAGTGGCAACCTTCAAAGCGATGTGGCAAGAGAGATATACGCCTTTGAATTTCTGTTAATTTTACGGGTGGAAAAAATTCAAAATATATACCCACCAAAAGTTTAATCGATCGTTGCGAAAATGTTGTCAATTTCGAAGTAGTTTCTAAAAATACAATGAAGAGGGATAGTTCTTTCAATGTCTGTCGGCAAAGGAAGATAAGCTTTGAAGACAGGGTTGTAGTTAAAGGCTCAAAAACATCTTCTATTAACCAATATGGCGCCGGTCCGAAGCACCCCAAAACCGGCCGTGTCGGTAATTTCCGAAATAGGAGGAATTAGAACCTAAAGTTACCTATTCCTTATTAAAGACCCCAAATCAAGTCTACATGCCAATTTTTAGCCAATTCGGTGTGATAGTGTGGCAGCGACTTTTCAATATAGTTCGAATCTTACAGACAACTGCTCTTAAGGGCTGCTTTTTGGTGTCAAGGAAACCATTGTTGTTTGTGGGCATTGTTCAATGTCTTTTCTTTTTGGTGTTCGCACCCATCCTTGACAACTACACCAGGCTTTAGACTGAACCAGCGAAACTGACTGAACTGACTCTATTAATAATGTTAGTAAAAATACTTTAAGCCATTATATTGCTGGTTTTCAGTGTCACGCCATTCAAAATAGATCAAAATAAAAATCAAAACTATCCAATAGATAAAGTCCAGAATCTGGGAAATGAAAGGAGGTACATATACAAAGACCCTCGCCAAAATTCAGGTCAGAGGAATATTTCGCATACGAGATATCCGAAGAAATGTTTTACCCAAATTTATAGAGATTTGTATGGAGACGCCATGCTGGTGCTCACCTGGATGAGCTCCAACATGGCGGAAGGAAACCAACAGAAACATCTGTTACCGAGTTTTGCTACGAAAGCATGAATTTATTCCTCGAGAAACTCATAAACATTAAAGTAATACTTTTTCTAATACATGAACTGTTTAAATAGCAAAATTTCCTGAAATTAGTCATTCTTTTAACCCACGTGACAGCTCTCTTGGCCGTCATGTAAATGCCGCGTCACGCAAAAACTTAAAAATTCAAGCGTCCTCTATTACAAAACCAAGAACCCTTTTGAAGCGAAAATTTGTATGAAAATTAGTTTTCAGCTGCTCTAATGCATCGTGAAGGTAAAATCTCGGTAGGATTGATAGTTTTTTAGTTTGAATTTTAGTGACGTCATGTGAAAACCAACAATACTATGATTTTAGAGCTTGTATTGCCCCATTTTCTTAAACAACAGAACTTTCCCTAAATTATACTTGACTGATTGACATTTGTTATTTTCAGCACAACAAATTGATTGATAATAGCTAAAATCTAGTATGATGTCGTCATTTTTTTCATTGAAATAATCAGGTTCACATCCAGGTTTTTCCATCGTTGAAATTAGGGACGTAACATGAAGACGATAACACTAGTTCTGCTGGCGGCTATTCTAGTGGTTTGCTCCTCTCGATCTTTGGAGGATTCCGAGGATATGGACTCCCGTAAGTATAACTGTGTTTGATGATTAGACCGGGTAAAATTGACCTAAAACGTTTGTTAAAGCAAAGGTTTTTCTCTGTATATATTATTTAATACATCATCAATTTCTCTGTTACTTTTTTCCGTTCAACTACTGCCATGTGAATGAGAATTCTTCGTGTTCAGTAGGTTTGTTCCGTTGCTGTTGACCACATGCTATTAAATAGACTATGGCTAAGCCTAAGGCGAAGCTTCATTTAATGATCTGAAAATAGTAAAAAAAAACATTGCAATAAAATCTACACTGTCTCTCACTATTGTTTCTATCACGACATTAAGTAACTGAAGACTTTGATAGGTGCTGATTTTTCTTATGAGTCCAACTTAACACGGCAAATAGCTTATTTTTTTAGTACTAAAATTTATACCTATATATCACTTCAGCCTTTCAAAAACTTTGTTGTACATGTCTGGGCACTTATCTCCATAGAGCACGCGCAAAAAAACCCAACTAAATAAATCAATAATAAAAAAACCCAACATCTCTCACAATTTTATTATTAGCTATAACACTAAACTTGGAAAATAGTTAAAATACTTTACACACTTATATCTAGATCTTTTCTTATAATGAGCTGGGACTGTGTTTGCTTGGCGCAGATAAAGAAAAACTTTGTTTGTGCCCAAAAATTAAACACCGTTATACTGGGTCTAAGAATATGAGGGATCTTAAGTAAAGGCGTTTTTGAGTCACGCACCTCAACCGGAAGTGACATCTTTCACATTTTAAAATGAATTGACAATACAAAATTTGTATTTCTTATTCTCTTTAATTCTTATTATAGAGAAGGTTTGTCCAAAATTTTTTTCAGAGTCACTCTTCATACATTCTTCTTTTAAAGTGAAAACTCGGCGGTAAATTGGTAATAGCTAAACCATTAGGCAGCCCAACCGGATTCTTAGTTTGTCAAATCATGATGGCAAGCAATCTAGTTTTCATTTTTGTTTCTACCAATTATGCCTTTCGCGGCCCTTCAGCACTCCGAGATCCGCTATGTTTTCAATAGAACGTGATTGTTATAAAGACGACGAGTAAATTTTAATTTGTTTGTGCTTCCTTCCACAGTTGTTCGTGAGCATCGTGCTTCTTGTTTTGAGTCCAGGCATAAGTGCATACGTGCTAATCCTGCAACATGCGGGCATAGTTATTTCCGAAAGTTTTGTCGTGCTTCCTGTCGTCTCTGCTGGTAAGTCAGTTTTTTTTTCTCGATTGACTCCTTTTTTCTGAAAAGCAGGATAGTGAGGAAAACACTTATCCCTCACCGGTGGGGTCCGAGTACTTATTTTAAGGCAACAGCGTTCCTTATTATAGGAGATGCTTTTCTCTGCTGTGTTCAAATGCCACTTCCACGTACAAACACGTGCAAAAGTGTTTTTTCATGGTCTTTACTAGGTGTTTCGTGGGTAAACAAATTAGCTTATTAAGTAAGTGGGTATTGAACAAATCGATAACACTTTAATTTCCAATGTTTTAATGTTTAAACTTGGCGGTGAAACCACCAACCTGTATCTTGTGATTTCAGTCTTCTGATCGATAAGAGTATAGACCGGAAAATTGTCGTTGATTGTTAATAACAGTGACAGCAGTTTTTTACTTCTATTTCCATTTCTTGAGCTAGAGAGAAAGAGAAAACAAATTGGGCCATCGTCAGCTCGTTTCCATTATGGGTCGGTATAGTCTCATCGACCAAAGATCTCAACCAATTAGCACTCGAATAATGGCTCCGTTATTGTGAAATACTGTCGCTCATATCTTCAAAAGACAAAAATTAATACCCTAATATACATTTATTGCATGGTTAGGTTTACATGTGCAATCTCGTTTCTTTTACAGATGCGATTACTGATGACGCAGTATAAGGCATTCGACTGACTACAACCTCTAAGTCACCCAGTACTACGTGCAATGGACCAGCTCCACATTTACGTGTACTGTCCTTATTGCTTTTTACGTCTAGTTCCTCGAACGTTATTTTTCATGTCTTAGTGTGATTTTACTGTTCTCTTTATTGAAATAAAAACATTAGTGCCTTTGTCAAATCGGAATTGTATTTCGTTTTCAGTTTATTAGTTCAAATTTCTTTATCGCCATGCATTCATATTTGAATATGTCAACGTACTATGCAAAACAAATAAAGAGTCATCGTTCGTCCCTATGTACATGATTTTCAGACCTTTTAGCAAACCTAAGAATAAGAACTATTTTTAAAAAGAAAAAGGTTTAATCGCTGGATTAAAAAGCGCTGAACAAAAATAACATGAAAAAGGTTAATAAACAAAAGTTACAATAACTGAATAACGGTGGGCATATGGGACGCGTAAAAGTCCAACCAAGAAAGTACTCTTGCATTTTCTATTCGTTTGAGCTCAACCTTTGCAGGATGGTAGAAATTTTTTCCCAAAATATCATATGTGTTTTGTTTTTCGATTTTACCTTTTTTTGGGCGGGAAAAAATGAATCATTTCCCTTGAAACAATACGTAAATTTCCATTGTTTATCGCTCACTTTAGGGGTATTTGACATTCCTGTCCAAAGAGCTGCGAGCCTTCTGGCCAGCGGCACGGATCGAAAGCTTATGCTCGGACCAGGATAACGAGCATGTGCGGCAGTTTTCCATTTTGAAACCGTTGGTAAAAGTCATTGTTTCAAATTTCTTACAGAGAGCCAGAACCTTCGATCAGTGGTTCTTGTGAAAAGGATCGCAGCTCTGGGGTGTTAAAACAGACGCCCACAACGGAGAAAATGGCCTTAAGCAACGTAGACCGTTTACAGTCAAACTAGGTCAGGCTTCCCCGTAAGATTCCCTTAATTCAGATGCCATTAATTCAGCTTTTAAAAAAATAGACATATTTTTTTAAAAAATGCTCAGAATCCGTTAGTAGCTTTATATTTTCTGCATGCTTAATGAGTAGTGAATTCACACACGAAAGCTAAGAGTAACGAAATTTCAACGAGCTCAGTTTTGTTAATCCAAAGTTGACTTCTTTAATTCATAGCAACTTTATTCCTTCAGAAATATTTCCATCTAAAAAAAATACTGCGAAGTTGTAGTCAAAAATACACTATTTATTATGCATGGAGAAGTGCAGATAAGAATCATCCTTCAATTAAAAAAAAGTCTATGGGGGTACGTTTGGCCAGGAGTGGCTTTAAAAGAAAAAGAGATATTCATATAGTTTTACGGCAACAAGCAGTTTCAATTAAATGTTCACCTTTGTTTGCCTTCTGCATTTGAAAAATATAAGCAGCAATTGATCGACAAACAAATTCAACAATCCTGGCCTACTGCCAAAAAGAAAAATGGTATTCTAGAAACACTGTGTTATAGAAGTACCTATTTCGCCGAAGATTTTTTTCGCGTGACTTTTTGTAATCAAAAACGAAATGAATTCGATTGTTATTTATTAAATGGCAACAAAACCAAACACATCAGAAGATTCTCTGGGGTTTTGATAGACCTTTGTTAATTTCAATACGTTTGAGTGTTCTCCAAAATCTTCTCCGAAATCTGTTTGTATAATTTTTAAATGAAAAGTGTACTTTATGGCATAAAAAATAACAAAATATTCTCAAGAATAAAAAGGGGCGCCAAAAAGGCAAAGATTTGTTTAAAAATTAATTAACCATTTTAGCAATCGCAAATGGTTTTTTATCACTTAACACCTGACATTCTAGCGAAATTACCACAAAGTTTCTAATACAAAAATCCCAATCGGTCTGTAAAACGTCGATGAAACAGTTTCCCCCTCTATTCTACCGGAACAGTGAACATTAATCAGCTAAGTAATTTGAAAGCATATTATTTGTTATATTTAGTTGAAGCTATGACATATAACATACAAAAATTCGCGATAAAAATGTGCCGATAACGATGTCATGCCGTGCTGCCAACCAGGGGACCGGCAGACTTCCCCTAAACTCACTTCACCAACTGTTCAAACTCATCAATTTTTATTGTCATGTCATAGAGCAATATTTCCAATGAAATCAAAACAATAACCAAAACCTACGATTAACAGAAACCTCAGAAACTGATTCATCAGATCAGATTTAAACTTATCAGGTTGTTCATTTCGAGGCATTCCTTCCATCTTGGCATTGTAGGCAGAAGTCAAAAGGTATAGAGGTTTTTAAAAGTGCACTCCAAAAAGTTGATAATCATGAAGGTAGTTATTGTATTCCTTGTAGTGTTAGTAGTGTGTGCTGCTTTCGATTTCAATTTCGAAGATTTTGATGACAAAGAAGAAGTCGAGGACTTGAATAGATGTGAGTAGAAAATTTGTATTTCTCAATTAGTTTTTTGTTTTTGCGCACAGAAGAATATAACGAGGGGGAGGAGATTTAAGAGTTTATGGAAACAACAACACTGGTCAAAGATTATCTGGCATTATAAAAACTGTCGATGGATACTATCGAGAGAAAAAAGTGCTCCTCACAGCGAAATATACCTGGCAAGCACCTCTTCAATAGCAATCCTTTACTTCGAAATCTACCTAAGTAATAAATGTTAAACCAAAAGATTGCGTGCATGTTGCAAGAAAAACCCACACAAACTGAAAAAGAACAAAATGTAGCTATCCTTGCAGATAATTTGAAACAAAATCAGGCGGAGAAATCTGACCAAGTTACATAAGACAGTATACCAATAAGATCAATACTTCGCGCCTATGAGAAAAAAAACTGGTTTTTCAGTGTATTGTCAAATGAAAAAACCTGGTTACCTTAAGCGTCGATTTATTAGCAAGAAAGAACTGTTTTCCGAAATGGGACAGCTGTAGATCTCCTTGGTCCTGCACCTGAAAGATGAGAAGCTGGAGCCGTTTTGAGAGCAAAGACGGTACCTTCTTCAGTCAAGACCCTCAGTCATTAGGTATTGGCCCGCTCAAAGAATCAAACCCGGAACATCCCGCTCTACAGACCACCGCTGTACCAACTAAGCTAATAAACCTCTTTAGCTTTTTTTTGCTTCCTCAATACAAATATTGTAATGATGCTCTAAAAAACTGTTTTTTTATTTAAATTTCGTCTTATTCAACTGAACATGTATGCCTAACTGGATATGAAAAAAAAAAAAGAAACAATAAAAAAACATGACAAGGAATTTCTTGAGACTTACATTAAAGAAACCAAAACATGCAAGGCTAAGCCGAGGTCCACTATTCTTGCTTTTTATCCTAAAATATATTTTAAAGCGATTTCGCCGCTAATTTGTTGTAGTTATGTGGTGAAATTGTGAAGGAAACTCATACTAACAACCCCCACGGTCCCCTCAATTTCAGCTTCCTCGCCAGAAAAATATTTTTTAAATTAACTCTTTTACTCACCTTATAAATGGCAATTAGATCGTCATGAAATTAAATAAATGCGAATTTTAAAAATCCCCAATTCTCGATACCTTTATGGCATTCTTGACACCTCAGAAAGAGGAGTATTTTATCAAAGGGAAGATCCAACAGTAATAGTGAAATTGTGAAAAACCTTCAAAGAGGCCAGATTTGTTCGTCATGGCCAGGGAAAGTACCACCAACAAAGTTTTCATTTACTTCGGCTTATACTTTAACCTTTGTTCCTTTGTCTCAACAAGTTTTGCTTCTTTGGTTTCTTTGTGAATGTCGCGTTAATTTCCTTCATTTTGAAATTTTACCCTCTCTGTCGCGACCTCTCTCGTCTGTTCTTCAAGTCGTATTAATTTCCAGTACCTTCATTTCATGAAGCGTTAACTCCCAATAATAAGATGTAATTTACGTCACCTTTAATCTTCAACTATCATTTTTTTTTTTTCATATATACAATGCATCGAATGAGTGATATATTTTGTGGCAAATAATTAAACTGTCCCACGTCTTTTGGTCCAATTCAAATTGAAACAGCCACGCTACCGCGCCTCCTCTTTGCATGACGGTGGATCTCCATTATCATGCGCGACCGCTGACTTGACAGAAAGCACGCGACCACTGACAGCAACCGTGGTGCATAGTCATAGGAACCAAATTACAAATTACTCACTTTGAAGCTTGCTTGACATTGAAATGGTAGCAGAAACTTAGAAAAGACCTTCGTTGTACAAAGTGGAAACTGATGCGCTGAACGAGGTGAAAGAGGAAGTTTCGCAAGGATGTCTGACACGAACATGGCTGTTTGTTATTGTTTGGCGCTCGACTCGTGTCTTGATTCCCCTTCAAGAACCGCAAAGTTTGGCATAGAATGCATTGCTGATGCGTAGCTATTGAGCAAAATGTTCTTTATTTAGTGTTTGTCTATAAATCGGATGTAAATTAGTTCTCAATGCCGTGATTAAGCCATATTTCGGGAGCGGATTAATAACGATCAGCGGGCGACTACCAAGCCGTTATCAGTTGGAATAGAAAGTTGTTCCCTTAAGTATTTCAGCGATACAAAGTTTGTTTATCGGAAAATTGTAGAACTTCTTGTTTTAGCGTGGACTAACATTGTAGCGCATCTTTTATAGGAATTTTCTATTAGCCAGAAGTTAAGTGCTCTCATAATTTTTAACTTTTGGTCGGCATCACAAGTTTACTGTACTTCTTGGGAAACCTAACCGTTTGTGTCATCAAAATCGGTCACAAGACTCGACTTTAATTTCGGTCCTCTTGAATGGAGTTTTGACTGTGTCTCATTGATATTCAATTTTTTTATTGTTCGAGACATACAGAGTGACTACCACCAACATCTCACGAGGTGACTAATCTACGTTTCGTGTGCTTTTGATTTTGTAGCTTTAAAGTGCTGGGAAAACTGTAGAACAAATATTAATTCACTACTGAACTGAACACCGGCTTTTGCGCACTTCGAACCCACTCGCTGAAATGTGCTTTTTTTTTTCAAATATTTCTGTTCCTTTCCCATTTAAAAACAAAGAAAATTGAAAGTGTTTACTTGCATCAACAAACGTTTCGGCACTTTGTTTAGACTTTGATGAGGTCAGCGCAATGCTACAGGCACTACATATACGCGCGCTGTTGTCCAGGTCAAGTGGGGAGATGAAATTTGATAGTAGCTCGTGTATATTAAAGCCGGTCTACTTCGCTTTCAACGGTTAAGACCATGTTAGAGTTTTTTTGCAAACTACACATTTTGTTAAATCACGAGCACATTTTTCCAAGACCAACGAGCAAAATAATCATGATAGCTTTGAGACGCGCCATTTTGATTAGGCAGACCTGTGGTGAGCCTCCATGCACATCGCTTGTTTAACGGTCGCGCTAGCCTGAAATTCATCCGATTGCTTCGAGTCGTTTTCTCCTCTCAACAACGTCTGAATCGACCGGCCGTTAATGCCGTCCAGTGACGTCACTCACTACCCGAAAACCGGGTAGTGATTTTGATTGGTTGATTGTCTAAACATTCGCATAATTATGTATAATTATGAAAAATTTTAGCGGAATTGTCGCTTGATATTCAGCGGGTCGCATCCCTGGCATTCTTTCGTGTAGTTCAAACATTTCTATAAGCTGCGCTTAATATTTATCTTAAACAGCAAAATTGCCCTTGTCTTCGAAACTGAAATGCTAAATTGAACTGCGAATGAAGAATCATTGCGGAGAGTGGGTAGGTTTTTCATTTAGAGCCGCTTTGTGGTTTTGGCGGCCGTTGACTTTGTTTACGTGAAGTTTTCTGAGATCTGAATGTTATAATTCGACCTTCTTCCTATTTTTACCGTCAAGTGTAATGATTCTGTTAGCTTTTCTTTCTTGTTTCCTTGTTTTTTTTCTTCGTTTAGGACCAAATAGCTTCTTTTCAGAATTAAACCAAATCATATCATTGTGTTTTTGAACTAAGTGTTCCGTGTGTGTGTTTGTTACATTGTTTCATTGAGTGATTGCGACCGAGTTTGATTATAGAATTCAGTATAACCGGTTCAGCGTTGTACTGCATGCAGTTGATAGTTTGAACGTTAAACATGAATTACGATCGAAAAAAATAAAGCAATTCTGTATCATGCAGACATTTCCAAACGATATTTCTCGGTTTGCCACTTGAAAACAGTGTTTTACTTTTTGCATGAATTAAAGCAAAGATCAAGGAGTAGTGACGTCACTGGACGACATTAACGGCCGGTCGATTCAGACGTTACTGAGGGAGTAATAACGACTCGAAGTAATCGGATGAAATTCAGGCTACGGTCGCGCATGCTCATGCAAAAAAGACCCCTGTTATCATACATTTATTCGGGTTTGAGTGACTGACGTCAATGATGGTATAATATAAGCATCTTTCAACTTCGTTTAGCGCCAGCTGTTTATGAAGACTTGACCGAGAGATAAGCTCCATCAGAAATGAATACGTATTTTGAATCAATAATAATCCCTTTACTCTTTCATAAAATGTGTCTGATTTGCTTTAATACTTTGGCTGATTTTTTGTAACCAACTGACGCTGACAAAATTTGAACGATATCTGTGGTTATTCCATTACTGACGTAAGGCCACTAACGTCAGTGATGGTATAGCTGCAAAGCATCTACGATTAACCTTACGTAATATACCATTTTACAGTTGTGAGCTTAGTATCCTAGTTTTTGAGTGGTCGTGAGGTTGAGGTTGACGTTGTTTCAGATACAATCCTCTTTTAATTCTTTTTCTTATGGAAATTATGCATAAAAACATTATTCACATAATAAAGCAGGCTGGAAGGGTTGTATCAAAACAAGGTCAACTCCACCCTCGTTTTCACCTGTAACTGTAAAATAGGCTATTCTGCAACTGCCGAACATCAGCCCAGGTAAATACTTTGAAGAGATTTTGCATGGAAGTGAAGATGTAATTTTTCGTAATGGGTGTAGAATTGGCAGATCTCGGAGATTATCTACCACGGCCGCTTACCCTTATCGACTTGTATAATTCCGTTCATAACATATTCAACATCGCCATTAATATTATTAACGATTAACTTCCTTGTTCCACAGTAATTCGAGAAACCCGTTCCTGTCGCGGCAAACCTCTCCACAGAATCTGTTTGAAATTTACTAAATTTAGTAAATTACGCCGACAAAAAAGACTTTGCAATCTCTGCGAAAAAGTTTGCGGGATGAAATGCTGGTAAGTCAGTAATAGATTAACAGCGAGGTTTGAAAGTCCAACCTTTTTTAGTCCATGAATGGTACAGTCTTCTTAATGATAGGATTTTTTATACTTGATTCAGTAATCTGAGCCTGGTTCATACTCTGTTTGTTTGGGTTTTATAATTGTTTGCACAAATTCACCAGAGGACCTAATCTCATTCAGTGATCACCATTTCTAGCATTGAACCTTTTCAATAAGGAAAAAAAAGAAAGTCAAGATATTTTGTTTACAATCCATTTTAAGAATTAAAAGAAATTAAGACAGTTGCCTGGAATGTTTAGAGGTCGCAAGAATTGATGTTATTTGCGTGAGTTGTTGTTAATAATTACATCAGGCAATTATTCCGTTCTCCGTTAAAGATTCAGGAAAAATAATGCTAAGCGCCATCTTTTGAAGTCTCAACGTCACCTTACAGACACTGCGATAATGAGTTGTGAAAAAATTTGCAAATGTATTTAAAAGCAGGAGGGAATGTTTGGATGGAATCATTGGCTTGTGTCAGCTTTCTGACAGAAAGAGCTTTCTTTCTGCGTGCGCAACACAACCTTTCCGGCGACTTCACGCGTTCTTTCCATTTTAGATCGGCCGAGATTAAAGTCCAAGGACTTCACAAGATGAAATAGTCTCGATAAGCTTCCCATTTATTACAATGGGATCTAAATTATTACTTGATTTTGAGAAACAGACACCTATTTCCTTGCACTTGTTTTTATTAAGATGAAATTTTCCCGCCTCCTTTCTTCTTCGTTTATTATCATAATAAACAACCACGGGCCTAACTTACTGCCCTGGGGTACGCCTGCCAGAATGTCTCCTCATTTTTTAGTTTCACCCTTCGTCTACCTTTGGTTAGCAAATCCAAAATCACACGAATAATGGATTTAGGGAACCTGTAACTCTAGCAAAACCTCCACTTCCATAGGCGTGCTTTGACTAGGAAGGGAGAAAAATGCCGATAAGTACGTGTTTCTCTTCATGACTTAGGTACCGTTCTAAATCGTCTATCATCAACCCTCTTCAATACGGCGGATTTAACACATCTTTTAACCACAAAATCCTCCGAGGCTTTAGATACTACAACTGTGAAATTGGCGAAAATACTCATTTGAAATATTAACTGGACTGAATGTTTTCGGTATGGGCAAAATGTCCGCCCTTTTCCCGGGGCCTGGGGAAGGCGACCTTCGCGGTAAGAGGCAATTGGGCTAGTTAGTGAATCGGAGTCACGTGTGCTTTATGGAAGTTTCTTTTACACTGACTCAATTGTGACGGTAGGTGGGAACTCAGTGGCCGAGCTTTGAGTAAGATCGTCCAATACGTCAGCTGAAAGGGGATCGAAAGAACTAATGGGGGAGAGGAACGCCTTATTTTGGAGAATCAGTTGCCACCTCGATGTTTTGTAATGACTTGAAAATGGCTCGGTTTCCGTGAAAATACCGCTTGTGTTATTTCGGTGTTAAGCTCCCCAATGTCTCTTGATATAAATGCTATCGATAAGGTCAGTCAATACAAAGGGTACGTGAAGAGTCAAAATTATAAACTTTAAGCTTTAGCCAAAATACTCCCGGCACATGCTGGTAATTTGTCTAATGCCGGCAAGATTTGGAAAATTCCAGATCTTGCAACTCACCACTCGCTAACTCGCTGCAGTAACTCACCACAGATAACTCACCAACTTGCCGGTCCCCTACTCAAGGTGCGTCAGATGTTGGTGATGTTATTGTGCACTCATTAAGGATTTTTTTTAACCTTTTGCAGATAGATGACGAGAAGAACCTTATGATGACGATCAAGTTATCTTAATGTACTGAATATCAAATGTACTTTCAACTTATTTGCCAGTTCTAGTTAACTATTATTACGTAATCAAGTTTGCTTCCCTTTTAAAAGACATTTTTGTCGTAAAAAACAGTGGTGATCAGAAACGTCTCTCCTACACCCAGATCCGCACGCCCATATTAAAACGAGTCTAAGGCCCGGGTTTGTTTGAAGCAGAAATAAGATAAGTCGGGGCTAAGGCGAAATTTGAACTCAGAACTGAATGTATTCAAAGCAAATTCCTGTAAATTTTATTAGCGTACAGTCTGATGTCGGGATACCCTAATATAAATAAATAAAATAATTGAAAGTGAAATAAGTACAGAAAATGGCTTTGAACAAAGAATGGGGATCCTTGATGGAAGTTTACCCCGGGTTACCTTCATATTGTCTGATCCATCCTTTTTCTGTTATCATAACTGAATTTCGGAAAAAACGATTAAAAAAACTTATTAACTCCAAGTACGTATCAGTAGACAAGAAAACGGGGCTTAAAATTTGGCATACCCCTGGATTAAACTTCTCTTCTTCTGAGTTAGAATTTGCAGATTTTGGTCTCACTATAAAAATGGTGTTTAGGGCGGAAAGCTAATTTTTTTGTTATCCAGAAAGGTATCATACGCTGTAGGCACACTGGGTTTTGACCCATTGCATGTGGCAAAATATGATCTTTCATGAAAAAAATCCCGGCGATGCTTGTCGCCTTAACATTAACCCGCCTAAAGCAAAGCAGATACTGATGGTGGATTTCCGCTGTCAGCCAGGGCTGTGACGTAAGTTTTAGGTGTGTTCGGGCGTAAAATTTGCGAAAAGAAAATAATATGAAAGGCCACGAGTAAACGTAAAAGTTGAACCTTGCGCAACTTTTACGTTTGCGTGCGACAATTCATACATTGCTTCTGTTTTATTTACGCGGGTAATATTTACGTGCTCACACGCGAGAAAAATTTGTTTCTGAGATAGTTACTGGGGTAGGCGCCTGTCAGCTATTGAGCAATTTTTTCCACTTCCTAGTAACTGTCCCAGAACCCAGCTTCCTTCTCGTATCTAAAGTGGCGAAGAGACGATCAGTGCGCCATCTACATAAAATAACAGCTATTACATTATATTTATTTATCTACTGATCATGACCCGTACCAAAAGACTATATCGCAGGCTGAGCTGTACTACCTAACGTGTATTAATTATCAAAGTCTTACGGAGGACTCGGAACATGCAAGGCAGTTACAACAAGTCATAGATTTAAATTCCACTCCGTGTGACAGCGATCGAGCTATACTGAAAATAAGTTTGGGCAAATTAAAGCTTAGATTTATCATTACACCTCAAATAAAGTTGAATTACTCACATTAAAGAATTCCTTTGGACTTTCTGGTCGTTTCTTTCCATGTCATTCTTACATAAGCGTCTCAAAACTCTCTCAAACTCTCTCTCCTTGGTAACCGAGCTTCCCAGTTATTGAAGGGTCGGTCTTATTTTGGAAAAAGCAGTAACTGCTAGACGCTTTAATTTGTTTACTGGGCTCCAGTTCTCTAGACAAATATTTTCTTTAGTAGAAAAATTGTTAAAAGACAAGGTGTTTGCTCTACCACGCTCAAGCACAGTGAAAAAGAGGCAAATTGATCAACCATTTCATATAATAATAATAATAATAATAATTAGCAATTATTGGAAAAGACTGAGTATGATCTGAATCTGGTATTGGATCTTAAAGTGTAAGCAACTCTCACCTTGAAAATTAGGAGCTTTTTCCAGTAGACAAGGGCCACTGCAAAGCGAACTCGGTGCGGTGGACGAGTAGAAGTATTTTATACTGAACCCGATTGGGCACTGGTAACCAATGAAGATCACAAAGGACTGGTGTGATGTCATTGAACTTGGGTACCAGGCAGACAATGCGAACAGCTGCGTTGAGAATCCTCTGCAACCGATCTTGTTGGTACTTTGGAATAACATAGAGCAGGGAGTTGCAGTAGATGAGATTAGATGTCACAATGGCGTGTATCACGACACTATACTGGGTAGCTTTTGCACCGACTCGAACATACATTCCGGGTAGGGCTTCCGTTCACACACATCAACAGTGATTTCGGCGCGATTTCTGGAATGAAGCGAGACAGCGCCGCACTGAGTGTCACATATCGAATAGGTGTTCACAAGAGAGAATGATTCTCTCCTGGTGTTCATACTATAGCGGGTAGCTTTTCGTGTTGGTAAGAAAAACTATCCGATTTGGTGTAAACATAGATACATCTTTTTAGTGGAATATAAACCGTTAAGGCCCTAAAGCTCTACGCTGCTTGATCGATAGATGTAGTATTTCAAGTTGCAGCTGAACAAAACCTAGGAGTGATAAACAACGATGCTTGTATTTAATAATTTGTTCCATGTTTGCATAGCTCTAAAGTTAAACAGACAGGAAGCAACAAGACGAGATACCAGCCGACAAAGGCAAGAGAATTTAAGTGATCAGATTGCTCGTTCTTTATTTTAAGCTTAAGTTGTTACATATATTCTTCTAAGTCTTTTTAAGTTCACTGAGTCGCTAGTCCCTTTGAGATCATAAATTTAAGTCGGCATTCAGTCGAAGAAACAAAAAAAAAGATCCGGGTGGAAATTAGCGGGAATAAAATGGACACCAGGGAAGTTTGATTGTCCCTAACATTCTCCAACTTTTTTAAAGAAGGTGCTTCAAATTTCTCAAAAAGTTGCTTGAAAGTTGCCCCAGAAATGCCAATATCTTTACGTCGCTTTTCATATTTTTTTTTTAACAATTGTTAATTAACCTATTAAAGAACACTTTTTTACTGTTATTGACTCCTGAGTATTAAATAGTGTGCTATAACTACGTAGTTGTAGACACATTAGGATCGGCTGTTCCATCGACGTTCTTACCTGCACCAGCGGGATTGGTTTCTGCGTTTTTTTAGGTTGGGATGTGTCAGTATGTATCTCGCACTAGATGTGGCTGCTATCTCAAGAGGCATTAACTTCTGGCTTTTTGGTCAGCGGAGCAACGCCAGCAAAGCGTACGAACTTCAAAAATGATTATTATAGTGTACCCTATAAATATATATATGCACCACATAACCCTACACAGCACTACTCACTCATAAATAGCCATGCATAGTCCTACATAGCCATACACAGCTATACATAGCCCTACACAGTCAGCTGTTGAGGGGCTGAACAAAATAGAGTTTTGGACGCCGTCATTAGCGGTTACAGGATAAAACCAACATTGAAAATCTATTTGCCTAAATCTCTTACCGTTTCAACAACAACCATGTAAAATCGTCAATCAGCCCTCCATTCTTTATCAGTCTTTTATAATTATACCCTTCTTCCATGGTCACGGGCTGTTAACTCTCCTTCGACCTTAACGAGGTTTCCGTGTACATATCGACGAGCTTAACATGTTTTCAACGGCTTTAGCTTTGTTATTCTTGAAGTTGGAAATCTAGGTCCTTCTTCCCTACACCACGTTTGTGTTTGTGTTTTGTTTTCCAGAAGAAGGCAAGGACAAGACCAGAAGGACTGTGTATACAGTGTAGCGCTATGTAGGGTTATGTATGCCCGTGTACGTAGGGCTGTGCATGGCTATGTATGCCCTATGTATGGCTATGTAGGGCTAATGTACATGTAGGACTATGCATGGCTGTGTATGGCAGTATACGGCTATGTAAGGTTATGAAGGGCAATAAAGGGCTATGTAAGGCTATGTATGGCTATGTATGGGTTTGTAGGGCCATGTTGAGCTATGTAGGCCTATGTATGGCTATGTATTACTACGTAGGGTTATGTAGGGCTGTGTAGGGCCATGCGGGAGTATGTATGGCTGTGATTACTATGAAGGGTTGCATAGGGCTATGTATGGCTAAGTATGGTTATGCAGGCCTATGTATCGCTATCTACTACTATGTAGGGTTATGTAGGGCTATGTATGGTTGTGTATGCCTATGTAGGATACATTATCTTGCAGCAATTTTTACCAAATATTATTGCAACTGGCATGGGATACCTTAGTTACCTGACAAAGATGAACTTGTTTCCTTGAACCGCTTTTCTTCCCGAGGGCTTTAAAAATGGTATAATTTTTGGCGATTGCTAAACGGAGGCTAAGGCGTGAACGCAGCATTTCACTTTTCGCCAGTTTTCTCGAAGAAGAGAATTCTTTAATTTGGTAACTTTGATTGTGATTTTCGAAAATTAATGTTTCACCAAAGGGTTTTTTCTGACTGAACATGAAGAATTTCGAAATTTCAGTTTTTTCTCAATATTTACAGACAGCCACTCTTAATATACCAGATTCGATAATTTACTATCCAGTGATATAAACCTGTTTCGGGAACCTGTTCCCTGGAGACATTTAATGAGCAGAATAAAAAAGGGTGTGTGCGTTGGGGGGAGGGCCACTAACTGAACACCTAGAACTGGCTACAGTTAAACCTGTATCAGTAAGTACATCCAATAAACAATGATTCAATCAGACATATAATGTTACATGTCTGTAGTGGATATGAGTTGAGTAAAAATAGCAAGGGTCCTTCAATAACTGTCGTCTTTAGGTGCAGTAAAAAATAATGCCTGGAGCAAAACCTTTAAATAACAGAAACTGGCTTGAGTGACAAAGTAATAGAAAATTGCCGAGCATCTTAGGGACAGCCCTAAGCTTGACTCCCTTGCACAAAACTGGTGTGATCCAAATCACGGGCATGCAGTGTGGATCCTCAGGGTACTGGCGATGTAGGTAAGTCTGTCTGTCATCTGGTTCACTAGAAACTTATTATTTTCCTCTTTGAATAGGCCACATCACTACTCACAGTTACAGATAACTAAATTCTTCGGTTTGATGTTTTCTTGTGAAAACGGCGGACGGGTACAATGCTGCCACAAAACCGTGGTAGGGCTTGTTGCGTAAATAATAATAATAATAATAATAAAATACAATAATAACAATAATAATAATAATAGTTTTTTATTCGAAATGAATTTTTAATTAAACATCTTTTATTGATAACAAAACTAACTACTAAAACCTATTTACAATTAATTTCGCTGAAGAAGAAAAAATTTCAGTCAAAGCACTATTTACAAGTCATTTCACAAGCTCCTGTTCATTTCGATTAAAAAAAAAATTCATTTCAGTTAAAAAAACTCATGTCAATGAAAAAATCATTATCATTACCATTACTATTATTACTCGAATTAAAAACATTTCATCTCAATAAAAAAAACTGTCTACCTCTAAAAATTCAAAAATTTGCCTTCAACTGTGTAAGAAAAATAAAATAAAACATCTATAAAACATCTATAGCGGTTGAGTCTAAGGAAGTCCTGCTTGACCCTTCTCCATTTCTAAATCCCTGTCCTTAGTATCCAAGTTCCTCCTTCTCGGGGTTCTCGATCCCCTTAAGCATAGGAGCGCGCTCCGCAAAATTGCAAATGACACTTTCGCCCTGACCCATGAAATTGTTGTGGCGTAGCTCTCTTGCTTTTTTGTAGATAATAGCTCGGCTAATCTTGAGTGGTATGTCAGGCATTCATCAGCCATCCCTCCCTCGTTGTAAATACTAGTGGGGTGAATGTGCCTTGCCCTATTTCTGTGACGCGAGAGTTGTATTTTCGCTTCTTTTCATTCTCATGAATCCTGTAGATTTGCTTGGGGCTAAGGTCTCTATACGAGTCAGCATTTGGATGACACACCCTTATATCAAAAAATGCAGCCCTCTGTCGCTCCCAGAAGCCCCTGCAATGGACGTCAAGGCGTGCATCAGGGGCTTGGTTAGTCCCTCTGGCAAGCTCTTCGCCTGTAATAGGTTGTAATGTGGGTTCAACTTGCACATCGTAGCAAACCATGTCAAGCAGCTCGGCCTGTAGATCACGTATTTCATTGTGGCGCTGAATAACTAAGCCTCCACGCTGGCAGATCATCGCGTGATCTACAGTAAATATGCTCCCACAAACGCACACTGACGGATTATCGGGTATCGGCCAATCATATCGAAGCCTCACAGCATCACGAAATTCCCGCTTGTTGAGATCAAAATCCATGTCTTTAAGAGGAATAACTGTAAGCCAGCTGGATGCGCCTTTTTCACAGGCCAGGTCCACGGCTCTGGCAACATGGCCTTCACCTCCTCAAGCTCTTCTTTTAGCCCATCATCCTTTTCTTTCCGGGTGGCGTATACCAGTCGTTGTACCTCGGCTTCTTCTGGGGTCTCATGGGATTGCGCCTCTATTTTGCTTACAAGTGGAGCGCTCACCCTAATAGACACTGAATACTCCGCATCCGCACTATCAGATGGATTTATGAGCCCAAGACCTCCCATACGCACCGGCAATGCTACTAGATCGCGCTCTGCCTCAGAGCAGATACGTCCTATGAGCGTTGGTATAAACACATCCCAGATTGCACGCTCTAAGGGCTGTAGTAGGCTCTCGATATCCGGCAGTGTTCTCATAAAATACGTCCACCGATGTCTAAGCCCAAATGTGAATGCTGCGTAACTACAATGAGGGACAAAAGTGTTGAGACACTTCCGTAAAATGGCCCGTTTTTACATAGTGGACATACCTAATCAGGAAGCTTTGCGGCCAATTCTTTTTCTGAATTTCATAAATCAGAAACCAGAAATTGATGGCAGGTATTTTCTGATTGCCGAAAACAGAAATCAGAAATCGGGACTTAGGAAATCAGAAATCAGAAATCAGAAATAAAAAATCTGAAATCAGAAATCAGAATCAGAAAACCGAAATCCGAAATCTGAAATCAGAAATCAGAAATCAGAAAACCGAAATCCGAAATCCGAAATCCGAAATCAGAAATCGGAAATCGAAAATCCGTCTGTCCAAAGGCACGTGACGTGACGTCATAACTTTGCAACCTAGTTCCCAGGACAATGATAGAAAACCCATTTTGAGGCTTACTTGTCCCCAGGTTTCTTCGTTGCACACACGTCACAAGGAATTTGTTCCCAGTGTATTGTGGCGGGTTTATTATTCGGTGGGATTACATGTAAAAACATGAGCGTTATTGCTTCAGTGGGAGTGAAGGAGGAAGTTAAAAATATTCTTGACTCTGGTGGCTTCTTGAAAGACGTTCAACAGCACTTGCAGGTAAAATTTCCGCAAATATGCGGAATTTCGAGCAGAAGCGTTCGTCGATATTGCCAAACCAACGGCCTGCCACGGTTTTCGGCCAAGAAGTTGAGCAAAACGGAACAGGAAAATGCAGTAAATAGAGCAAGCAAAGAGGTACATTTCTCCTCACCTTTTTATCCCCATATTTGTTAGTTACCGTATTTATTCGAATTAGCGCCCAGCCTCAAATAAGCGCCAATCCTAAAGGTAGAAAAAGTTAATAAGCACCCAGCCTCAAATAATCGCCCACCCCTGTCACCCCAGCCCGCTTTCCACCACAAGAGGAGTGTTGATTATTATTTGTTCACTGGTTTATAAACTCTAGATTCATTGTTTGACATTTTATGTTTCCCGAGGGACCAGTCATTAAGTGTTTATTGGTCTGCTGTTCTTGCATCCCCAACCTGATAAGGAACAATAACACTGTAAGTGGAAGAAGGAGCACCCTACCCATGCCTTCCCCCTCCTCCTGCCTCACCCCGACATAAAAGGAGGGATAGCCAAAATGAAAGTTTGAGCTTAACTTAACCTACCATATTTATTGGAATAAGCGCCGTAAGGGCTAATTAAATTTTTGGACCTTCAGAGTGGACGCTTATTTGAGGTGGGCGCTTATTCAAGGTTGGAGCTTATTAAATTCTCACCATTTTAAGCAAGTAGAAAGTTTATTTTTCAACAAATAATAAATAGTACTAACAAAACATGAAGAAAACACTCTCATACACTGTCATACACTGGGTTCTTATTAACTTTTTCTATCTTTTGGATGGGCGCTTATTCGAGGTTGGGCGCTAATTCGAATAAATACGGTAACTAACAAATATGGGGATAAAAAAAAGTGAGGAGAAATGTACCTCTTTGCTTGCTCTTTTTACTGCATTTTCCTGTCCC
>JBBMOI010000008.1:17287500-17310000 GCA_038088405.1 Porites divaricata | reverse complement strand
TAACATAAATGTAATTTTTACTTCGATCCGATGATTATTTTCCACGTACGGGGGGGTTATTGGTTTCGCGGCTCTCGGACCGGGTTTTCCAGGCCCGAGACCACGTGTCATAAAAAAATCGTTTTAAAATTCAAATCCATTGTAATGCAGACAACAAATAATTTATTCAGAAGACTACATAATTGCACACATTTTAAGTGGTGATTCACTCGGTTTGAACGAAAATGTAATATTTTGGAGATTTTTCATTATTTTCAATATTTTGAACGTTTTCGTTCAATGAAAAAATGGCAAATTTTAAAGCCCAAAATCGTCGACTGGTACCTCGATTTCAGTAACGAGTCTTATGCCACGTTAAAGAGCGTTATCTCTTCTTTCAAAATCTGTTTTCAAAACTATGGGCAACTTAAAAGAAAATTTTGAAGGCCGAAGAAAACAAGAAGTACTTTTCTGAAATTTGAGCTTTCCAGACTCGGTGGCCGATACTAAAAACTCAGAAAAATGCAATAAGAAATCAGTCTGATCATCAGTGGTTTAACGTTACCAGCTATCAGAAACCAACACGTGTTTATCGAGTGATCTGATAAAATTTAAAGCCGTTTTCCAACAAGAAAAGCCGAGTTTAGCCATGTTCTGCTAGCAAACGCACGAGTCACGTAAGGTTGTCAAAGGGCAAAGCACAATATTAAACTTCAAAAAGCATAACGTTTCTG
The DNA here is from genome assembly GCA_038088405.1 of Porites divaricata. Classification (NCBI taxonomy): domain Eukaryota; kingdom Metazoa; phylum Cnidaria; class Anthozoa; order Scleractinia; family Poritidae; genus Porites; species Porites divaricata. Next base: position 17,309,287 of record JBBMOI010000008.1, on the reverse strand, counting down.
CGTCCAGGAATTAGACTTTTGGGGACAGAACAATGCGTACGAGTGCATGTTTCATACCTTAGCATGGGTTTCCTTGATACTGGAAATAAAAAACATCAAGCACAGCATCGGCAAGACCATCTTCGGCAGCTCTCAAACTACGGAGACTGCGTTACTTTTCACAGATTAACCGCTTACCACCTGTTTTTGGGCTCGCATTTCGACGGAACGCTTGCCTCGCGTGGCGCGCGGCACGGATGAATATGCCACCACCACCAACAACATGAGCTTTTTTCGGGTTTTTGTCGTTTCTTCTACAAAAAGGTCGGATAAGCAGATTCATGCAAAAACCATTTGGCCTAAAAAACGTGTTTAAAAGCCGCACTCTGGATTTGAAGCAAAAAGTATTTCCTCGAAATAAGCTAAAAAATACCCAATTCACGCGGTGAAAAAATGAATGATTATGGAAGGATTATCGAATTCTTGCCTAACCTGAGGGATTTCCCAATTTCCAGGGATGTAGGATTAGGGGTAGGAAAAAAGCCCATAACCTGCTCCTGTCGTTGTGAATTTCCTCAAGATCAAAAATTTCAGTAAGAACCGAAAAATACAGCTTACAGGAGGTGCACACACCTTGAAATAGCCAGGGAAAAGGGGCTTCTGATTGAGCTAAACTGTCATTGATGCACGGTGCAATTAGTTAGACCTGTTACTATCCCCCGCGCAACCATAGGAACAAGTCCAGCAATTTGGCCCCCGGGCTGGGGAGTTCTTTAAAATGGTCCTCTCGGGGACTTTCGGAGGTAGGGGGCGGGGTAAATCGAAAATAACTTCTTTGTTTTTGTGAAGTACATCATTTCTCGCACGGTTAACAAGGTGACGGCGGACTCCGTAGCTGTGGAAAGGTCCTTTTGAAACACGTCCCGGCAACAAACAGTTGCATCACAAAATTGACGGCAACACCTTGAATCAACTCCATGAACAGAGAGAAGCGATAAGTCCCATCTTAAGAGATGCTTGATGTCTAGACGTAAATAGTCTGTCCACAGCTATTTTTCATTTTGTATTTCGGGACCATTTGACAGCGCACAAGTGAACCGGAGCGCAGTAACGAGCCCTAACCCCACCCTATTGCCCTTGTGGTCAATAAATCATCGCGGTTTTCTCCAAAGGGAATATAGAGGGTCCTTGTACAGTTTCAGTTTATTTTACCGACAAAAAAGAACAAAACAAAGCAAAAGACAAGTATACAGAAATACGCAGAAGCAATGTGGTGAGGAAGCCCAAAAAGAAATCATAAGGCTTAGGTCATCCCCTTTTCGTTCGTTTAGCGTCGAATAGGTTTCTAGCTGGTTTTGGGTGGGTCGGTCGGTGGGATGAAAAAAAATCACAAGAAATCTGAGAACAGGAGGCCTGAAACACCAGCATCATTGCCGTGGAGCCTGAAAACAACAAGACATGGTCACCAAATCGACACAAACTTAATATGGCGGGAAATGTGATGTCAGTTTCATAAAAAAGAGGGCCCAAAAAGGGTAAAAAGCAAAAAGGATACACCACAGAACGTTTTATGCCTGGAAATGCTGTTATAATGGTCATTTTTGAGATTAAAAGAATTAATTGAAGTCCAACAAAAAATAAACCTTGCCGTTTCTTTTTCTTGCTGTTTTTTAAAATGCCAAAAAGCTGGGTCTGTTGGACGACACTAAACGAAAAAAATTAATATAGGTATTGCTGGTTTTCAGTGACACGCCATTCAAAATAGATCAAAATAAAAATCAAAACCGTCCAATAGATAAAGTCCAGAATCTGGGAAATGAAAGGAGGTACATACACAAAAACCCTCGCCAAGATTCATGTCAGAGGAATATTTCGTATACGAGATATCCGAAGAAATGTTTTACCCAAATTTATAGAGATTTGTATGGAGACGCCATGCTGGTGCTCACCTGGATGAGCTCCAACATGGCGGACGGAAACCAACAGAAACATCTGTTACCGAGTTTTGCTACAAAAGCGTGAATTTATTCCTCGAGAAACTCAGAAAACATTAAAGTAATACTTTTTCTAATACATGAACTGTTTAAATAGCAAAATCTCCTGAAATAAGTCATTTTTTCAACCTACATGACAGCTCTCTTGGCCGTCATGTAAATGCCGCGTCACGCAAAAACTTAGAAATTCAAGCGTCCTCTATCACAAAACCAAGAACCCTTTTGAAGCGAAAATTTGTGTGAAAATTAGTTTTCAGCTGCTCTAATGCATCGTGAAAGTAATTTCTCGGTAGGATCCATTGTTTTTTAGTTTGAATCTTAGTGACGTCATGTGAAAACCAACAATTAAGCTCCCTTAAAGTATAAAAGTATAAGTTTACAAGGCCAGGATCGAACGTATACTGGGTGACTAAATGATCAAAATTAAATGAAAGGCTAAGACTCTAAGCGATGTATGATAACGAAACGGTAAACAAGAAGTGCTGCCTCTCTTTTAATAGAGACGTGAAATACTGGGTGGACCACATCCTGAACTCTCCGCGAAAACAGCAAGAGAGGAACGCTCAGGGCTAAGGAGACTAAACAGGGGCGTAGCTACTTGTACGCACGGTTCGCAGGTGCGTACCCGAAAAAGTTGAGGAGAAAAAATAAAATGACATAAACATAACTAAAACCATCGGTTTCCAGAGAAGCGACGACATTAATTGGAGAACCGAATCTTGGATGATTTATTTATTTAGCAAGCTTGATGATGTAAAGCGTGAACGGGTTGTTTTCTCCACGACCTGTCTTCGCAGTAGACGAAGTTGGGCACAATTAAGTCAATGTGTGGTGCTTTTGCCGGTCAAAAATAATGTGACAAAAAGGGTTTAAAAGAGTCCTTTGTAAACTAAAGTCGGAGGTACTACAAGCTGGATTTTTAATAGTTGAATTAATGAAAAACGGTTGACATCAATGAACATAACAAGCCGATAGAATTACGGAATTTCAGAGGTTGTGTCATTTCATAAACAGCAAAAATGCTTTTGCTTACAACTGTTAAACCCACCTTTAATAAAGGCACCTTAAAAAAAAAATGTTGAGATTTGGGGTGGGGGGGGAGGTGGGGGGAGGTGGGGGGAGGTGGGGGAAGACGATGTAGAAAAAGTTGGGCGTACCTCCGGAAAAATCCTGACTACGCACCTGCTAAAGCCTGAAACTGAACAACAGGAGTCTTGACGAAACGTCCTCAGTTATCATCTTGATCAAGAATCACTCATGGCGGAATGAAAACTCCTCGCAGCTTCCAGCGAAAAAAAGGAGTGACAACAGTGGTAAGCAGTCGTTCTGTGAAATGTAACGCAATCTTTGCCGTTTACGATCTTTGGGCGCTTGGATTTAAAACGTTGTTGTTGCAGTTGTTGGTATGTTCTCCCGTGTGGATACTTGACATTTCCAATATATGGAAACACCATGCTAAGGTACGAACAACAGGCATTCACAACATTGTTTTGTACGCTAAAATCTGATTTCATGGACGAAAAACGTTTTGAATTTTAAGACTTTTTAATATTAGTGCTTTTGACTCCCTTTGACAACTTCACGTGACTGGAGCACTTGGCAGGAGTTGACAGCTTAAATCTGCCTTTCTTGATAGCAAACGGCATTATTTTTATATCAGATCGCTGTATAAACACGTCTTGGTTTCTGAAAGCTGATAACGTGAAACCACTGTTAAACTGATTTCTTATTGTATTTTTCCGAGTTTTTAGCATCGCCCACCGAGTCTGGAAAGCTCAAATTTCAGAAAAGTACTTCTTGTATTTTTTGGCCTCAAAAATTTTCTTTTAAGTTGCCCATAGTTTTGAAAACAGATTTTGAAAGAAGAGATAACGCTCTTTAACGTGGTATAAGACTCGTTACTGAAATCGAGGTACCAGTCGACGATTTTGGGCTTTGAAATTTGCCATTTTTTCAGTGAACGAAAACGTTCAAAATATTGAAAATAATGAAAAATCTCCAAAATATTACATTTTCGTTCAAACCGAGTGAATCACCACTTAAAATGTGTGCAATTATGTACTCTTCTAAATAAGTTATTTGTTGTTTGCATTACAATGGATTTGAATTTTAAAACGATTTTTCTGTGACACATGGTCTCGGGCCTGGAAAACCCGGTCCGAGAGCCGCGAAACCAATAACCCCCCCGTACGTGGAAAATAATTATCGGATCGAAGTAAAAATTACATTTATGTTAATAGCTTACCTAGTGCTACTTTATAAATTTTTTTGAGAATTTTTGATTTTTCACTTTTGTAGCCCTCTGGTCGATATTTACTGACACCCGCTCTTAAATTGTGTTATAACTTTGCGAACACCAATGCCAACACGTTGTGATGAACAATGAACATTTAATCAAAGAGAATTTGATTACGTAATTAAGCTTAGTTTTGTTTTGATTTAAATAAGATACGTTCCTGTTCTATTTCATTTATCGAGTTCTTACGCCCCTATTTTCATGTATTATTGTTCACAGTTTGAATCAATTACGTAGCTAGCCATTCCTGTTTTTTAACCGGTTTTACAACTGTGCACGTGAATTGTACGCTTATCAGAGAACGCCCCTTAAGTTTTTGCGGAGTTGGAGTTAGGAGATCTACGGAGCAACATCGGAGTTTTTCAGAGCAGTTTTATCTTTTTCGGAGTTACGTAACGTTGGAGTTTCTTAGCCCTTTAGACAGGATCAGATGTAAGTTCACCTTATTGTATTTAGTTTTTGTTTTCCTTTCAATTTTGCTTCTTTTGTAATTAGTCTTAGCCCCCTTTTTCATCTTGTACATTGTAATTTCCCCTTTTAGTTTTCACCGCATGTGTACAATAATTCGGACGAGTTGGCGATCGTATTAAATGCTGTTGAGTCAACTTGTGCTGTTGAATTCTACACTGTGGTTGACACTTCCCGATCTCCAGTGCACAACACCCCGTGTCCGCTGTACTGGGTACGCGACACACGTGCCTAGCCTGTTGGCAAGCTTTCCCGGGGGGGGGGGGGCCACCCCAGGAAGGATTGCTCGCCGGCTAACACTTTCCTTTCACCTTCCATTACTAGACTTCACGCGATTGCCGCAGAAGTTGCCATTGAAGCAACAAAGGTGTTCTTCGAAGATGTACGAAATGTGGTTGGTGACGAAATATTTGCACGATTTTTAGATCTTCCGGCGGTACGAACATTGGCCCTTGTCATAGATGATACTGGCAGCATGGGAGGTATGTCCAGAAATATACTATATTCACACTGCCTGATTAGTTGTAAAATGGTTGCAGTCAAAATGGTTCTAGTAACAAATAGATCTGTAGCTAACTGACTAGCCAAAAGGGAAAGAATCAGTAACAGAGCTGGAAATTAGGTTTATAAGGCGTAGAAATATGGAAGAAGTGCTTAGAATGAGAATGATGTATCCATCTTACCGTGAGATGTGGAGTTCCCTTTTCAAAACATGTAGTTGGCTTTCTTACAAACGACTAAGAAAGCAAACCTGAAGGGAAAAAAAACTCACGATATTTACGCTTTTTGTCACCAGAGGAGATCAAATCAGTAAGGAAATTATCCACAGAGTTTGTGCGCAGCAGTAACAATTCTTCGTCCAATACTGGCTTTTTCTACATTCTTGTACCATTTAACGAGCCAGGTACGTTTAATGTTTTTTCCCTTTTTTTCACATTGTAAGGAACCAAAAAATAAATTGTTTGATATTCTCAGTAACTAACACAGTCAGAGAAAAAAAGGCCGCTCACTTGAAACTGTACACTAAGCGAGGCCTTGACTTTGAAGCAGTGCCGGCCGGCAAGTTGTTTCTTGTTATACTGAAATTAAGTCTTCTCATCTAACGTATTGAAATGTCAGTTGTTGATTGCTCTCATAGACGTGGGTCCAGTCACGGTAACAAGTGTCCCGGATGAAGTGATGGAAGCTGTCAATTCTCTAAAAACCAACAGAGGAGGGGACTGTCCTGAACTAGGTATGACCGGATTGTACAAGGCACTTCTTCATAGTGTTCACGATTCTGTGATATATTACTTCTCTGATGCTGATGCAAAAGATGTAAACTTGGCACCAGTGGTTCTGATATTGGCGAAACAAAAGAGAGTGAAACTGAATTTTATATTAAGTGGACAGTGTTTGTTTAATCGTAAACGAAGATCTACCGGTGACAGTCCTCAACTAGGGTCACAAGCCCTGTATAAAAGCTTAGCTGCAGCTACTGGTGGACAAGTACTTAAGTTTCAAAAGAGCAAGGTCAGGGTGTTCGTGGATATCATTGGATCAAAAATTTCAGACAGAAATTCCAACAATCTAAGCGAGGTAGGAATTGTACTTTAATTCTCTCTCGCTTTTTATTTTTCAGTGATATACAGTCGACTCCTGATAACTGGAACCTTCGAGGGAAATCGAAAAAAGTTTGAGTTATCGGGAGTTGGAAGCAAATAACCAGAAATAAGGAAATGGGAAGGAATGCAAGTATCATACACACTCCATCAGGGGCACCCAACATCAATTTTCGGAAATACCTGATCGGAAGACGATTTAAAATCTAGAACTTTTGGAACATTTGTTGTAACATTTCTTGCTTGCCTGCCTCTCATAGGATTTTCGAACATCTAAATAATGGTATAATTGCCCATTCCTAGCAAATTTTTACCCTAAAAAGGTCACCTAGAATTTTCGGGAGCCTTTTTTCTGGCTGAAATTTTCGGAAAGGTAAGTTTTGATCACGATAATTTTCGGATCACTAGACTTTCAGCTAGGAAATCCGAACAGATGAAAAATTTTTAGGGGCGTAAAAATATGCCTATATCTACCGTTTAAATACTAAAATACGTTTAACAATGCTATGTTTAAGTAGTTTTGAACTACAGGGTGTCCTAAAAGTTCGTTCCTCTAATTTCATGAACTTTTGATCAAAACTTTATTTTTACATGAAATTTCTAGATGTTTATTTCTCTATCAAGTACATGTATTCAGAATTTCAGTAACTGGCATGTCCTTTTTGTTTTTTGTTTTTTATCACATTCTGTAGCCGTCGCGGCATGAAGTGGGATACAGCGTTTAGACCCACAAATGATCCATTTTGAGCTTTTTTATCACCTGGTGCGCAGGATCCAGTTCAACCCCCAAACAACATTTGTTTAGTTTAGGCAGCTGAAAAAAAATATATTTTGGGCATTCATCCAAAAAAGATAATAAGCCTGGCCCCCTTCCACAGTAAGACTTTTGTACTTCTTTACAAATTCGAAACGAACTGGGCGTTAACTGGCAGACTAAGCAGAGGTTTTTTTTGCATCTCAGGGGCCTCTAATTTTGAACATTTTAAACAGCTTTTCATAACCCTTTTATTTGGCTTGCTAACTACGTGAGACTGAGCTTCCTTGTAGAGTCTCTTATTTTGTATCTACTCTTCTTTAAAACTATTTTAGCTACTTTATTCAGGGCTTTTGGTCTTCCCCTTAGTTTCTTGCCTTCAAAACCTTCATTTCTCCATGATCATTCTACCACCCAAAATTCGGATTTTTCCGGTTTTTAGCAATTTCTACAACAGATAAGCCAGTAAATCGTAGTATACAGGCTTATGCTCTCACGCAGATGAACGTTTTTGCGTTAAGGGGGTTTATCTTTTGTGATATTTACAAAAAAAACAAGGAAGGAGTTCGAGCAATTCCGGGCTATGAAATTCAAAAAATATGTGACTGGAACATGCACTCGCGCACGCGCACCTTTGGCGCGGAAGTACACAGATCGAATATTCGAGTCAAAAGATGGCCCAACAACTATGAAAATAGTGAACTATATTGAAAGACACAACCTTTGGTGAAATCATTTGCTTACCAAGCCCAATCGTACTGAAATACAGACTTATGAAGTAGAGGAACGAACTTTTGGGACGCCCTGTATATTCTCGTTGGGTGCCCCTGCTCCGTGATCACATTAATATTTTGAAAAAGAAATACAAACAATACAATCATGGCTGTTTTGAAATAAATTTAATATCCGAGACTGCAGAACACGATTTTTTTTTTCGATTTGCCGCTCGCTTTAAACAGGGTTCGAGTTACCGAGGGTAAAATTACAGTCGTGTGTGGATCGAGGACATCAATGATAAAGCGATTTTGGTTCGAGTTATTGGAAGTCGACTGTACCACTCTCCAATGCCTGGTCTCGGTAAAGTTTTCGACATATCCTCCGAAGCTGAAAGCGAATTTGCTATGAGTTTTTTTAGTTCTCCATATCATACGAAAGCCGAATTCAGTAATTGTTATATTATTCATTAAAACATTTCCAAGCCAAAAGCATCCACACGTCTATGTTAAATGTCCTCAAAATATTTGCCAGTTTCTCATAACTTTCAGAATATGATCGGTTCTTCGTCTTACAGAGTATTCTTTAAAAGTCAGTTGTCATTCTTCAAGTGGCATGCTTGTGTCGATTTGTGTTGTTTTGTAAACTTTTTTCTTTATGGATCAGTTGTTAAGCTGCCGTGTCGAAAGGGTCGCTAACACCCTCCTTTCAGCAAATTTTTCAGATATCATATCAGGGCTTATCCTGTAATTTATGATCAAACAGATTGTGGAGCGTTTTTTCTGCGCGTTCCGCATGTCAATTACTGGAAAACGTCACCAGAGGCTTGTGTCATAGTTTGATGCAAGATTTGTCTTTTGTAATCCCTCATTTGAATCGTTTTTTCAGGTAGTGTTGCTGCATGCGAGTAGCGAGTCAAAAGAAAAAGTCCGAGGTGTATCATATTTCGTTGAGGTGGACGATACTATAAAAGATATTCTTATACTGCTTTCTGCTGAAGGAGATCCCAGCTTAACGCTGATCAACCCATCAGGTAAGATAATTCAGTACCCTCGGTGTAGTCATCGGTGAAACGTAATTAATACACCTCATCAAATCAACAAAAAAGAACAACAACTTTACTTTATTGGCACCCTTAATTAATTTAAATTTACGAAACAGACAAGAATAAAAATAAAATAAAGTGTATGACTGCCCAAAATAACCATCATTGGCTAATAAGGTTGGGCAGCCATCCTTAGTACTTATTACAATAGTTTTTAAAGGGGTCAGGTGTACTAAATATTTAGTTAACAAATACACAAACACACAAACATAATCTAAGTTTACTTAAGAAATTTAGTGAAAAAAGGTGGAGAAAAAAATATATATATGGACAGATTAACAAACAGAAGAAAGGAATTTAAAATTAGAGTTATTAATAAATAGTTCCGTTAATAGCTTGCAATAATGTTTGATTTGAACAAAAATATCAATAAAGAACGTGATGACATAGATGTTAACGTTCAAAAACTGCAAGTTTTTGGCCAACGTTCGAAAACGCCGCCATCATGTACGCTGACCGCTGACCTAACTCAGTTTTTTCACAGAGCATAATGTTGAAGTGTGTATCCCCAGTTAAACACGTTTAGTGATTCTTTCATTAGTAGGGAGAACTTTTTTCTGACGACTTAGATTATTGCTTTGTCAGAGAACTGGTTCCTCTGCGGCTGAGCCAGCCATGATTATGTGAAAATACACGAGTTATGGAGGGAACGCGTCCTTGCAGCTTACAAATTTTACAACTGTTAATAAATACTGTTACGCTGCTAGACTATATTTTTATCCCTATACAAACTTATACCATATAGATACAGCTTTAGAGGGAGATACCTAAATCAGTACTTTCTTTAGTTGGGGATATTAACATGGTGTAAACCGTAATCGCGAACCAACTCTGCACCTCTATGACTACCAGCCGGTAGTAACCAATATATCTAAAGAAATGAATGATAAATCATGGAGGTACCATAAACCCGGAGTCTGAACACTATTTGAGAAATATAACAGCACCGAAAATTGTAGCCATTTGACTAAAAAAGAGGCCAAAATGACAAGTTTGTTCCATCCAATAAACCCGAAAGACGAAAAAAAAAAAAAAAAACGCAAACTAGAGAAAGCGAAAAGGAAAGGAGGGGAGGAGAAATATAAAGGCAACCGTTGCACTATCATTTTTGTTTAACGAAAAACACACACTTGACAGAAGAGGTCTATTTTGACGTTTTACTTAAAAAAATCCAGCTAGTTTTGATTTGCTTATTAATTCATTTCCTACTGTACGAATTACGACTGACGTCAAAAATAGGCTTACGTTGCTTCGATACGAATACCATCGCATACGTTCATGACACTCCAGGTTCTGATGTTACTTTCATTTGGCAGGACACCACAGATCTGACAGATTAATCTTTTTTGTTGTTTCCTGGTAACGTACCAATTAGTTTGTACAAAAATTCCAAAGTTTGAATGGTTGACAGTCGATTAGAGCTATCGGCAGTCCTTGTGAGACAAGCTTTGTTTATGAATATAATCGAATTTTTCTTTTAGCTGACCAGCCAATAAAAGTAAAGATGAATCCTTTCAAACGCGTGCATGTGACCGAAGTTGGAAATTTTAAGGGGGGCCCCCTGGAGGTTCGTGTGCAGTGTACTGGACCCTATAGTCTACAAGTGACTGGCCGCAGTGTCCTGGACTTCAGTTATCAGCTGACCATGGTACATAATACAGAAACAGCTGAAACTAAGCGCCTACTTGGTAGCCCTGTGAAAGGTAACGCTCCGTCTTTGCCTGAAAATCGCCTTTGATTTGATTACCTGACTTTTTTGTCTCAGTTCATTTGATTTATGTTACTGTGATATTGCTAAACCAGGCTTTCAGAGACTTGATGACAAAATTGATTGGATTTTTTTGGTGATACTTTTGCTCAGCTTTAGTTCTGACGGTCATTTACCGATATAAACGCTATGAGCTCCACACTGACCTTACAGGACAATTCATTTGCAAGAATCAAAGGGAAAAGCTGATGCTGAACGATCTTAGTGTAGTTATGTACCCTAGTAAATGAATTTTCAATCGTCACTCAGTGCGTTGTGTGCTGAATTGTTTAAAGGAAACGTAAACAAGCCCGGGATATATTCTCATTGTTTCTCTCTTTGGTTTAACTGGGCTGAATTGTTTTTTGCTTTTGTACTTTACAGGTCAAACATTGCTGATTAACATGGCTTTTACACATCCAGAGCTTGTGAATGAAGTTAATTCGCTGTCGTTAGTGAATATGAATGGTACAGTTATGGAGACGTTTACTGTGAAGAAAGGTCAAGGAATGTACAGCGATTTATTTTATGCTCTGTTCACTCCATCCATTGAAAGATTCCGCTTTCAACTAACTGGAAGAACAACACATAGAAAATTACTGAAGAGAGTAAAACCAACTGAAATTAAAATAGAGACGGTTGAACTTGGCTTTGACGGCCATCAACCGCTTGCTAACTTGAACAGAATTTACCCTGGCGTGACAAGCAAAATACCACTGAAGATAAGAAACATAGGATCCGCCCAGAACTTTACTTTAAAGGCTGTAGATGACTTAGGATTTGTTAAGTCTCTGGTACCTAGTAATTGTGTTGTTCCTAAGAATGAGACAGTTGAATTTTCATTATTCTTGGAAGCGCCAAGTAATGCAACGCAAGGACAGACCAGTACTATTGGCATTTATGCAACACCAAAAAGCAGCGATCAGCCGTCCAACTACATCTTGTTCTATGTTGGCGTCACAATTCAGGTGAGAAAGAGGCTAGCCACGTCAAATCTTGAGATAGAGCATGATGTCGGGGGTTTCATAAGGATTCAAAAGAATGACTTTTTCTTTAAAGACCTTTAAACATAAGTCAAAGAAACAACAGAGCCAGAGTTCTCAATAAGCGCGTAATGTTACTAATCACAATTTTAACCATCATTATCACAAGTTCGTTTCGTACAATGGTGTTATATTAAGTACTTGAGTAAAGAGGATGAAATAGCGATACGAAACATTACACGTCTCAGGTTGCTGGGCCGTTTACCGCTCCATGGGCAAAGACGTCGTGAATGACGTAAGTCAAATAGCCTGCGAGCCGAAGCTCTCGAAGTGCGAAGCGGGGGGGGGGGAAGGTTCCTTCACCATTGCCCCCCTTTGAGAGTCTACACGCAGGTTACAAATCAGACACCGTCCCGTCTTTTCTTTTTTTAGGAAAATGACATCTTTCCACCGAGATGCGAAGTTGTAAACCAAGAAGAAAAAAATTGTGATGCTATATACAGCCTATCAAATTGTTCAAGTAAGACGTGGAATGCATCCATAAAAGTTTCTGACACGGGACAAGGATTATTCAAAGTAACGGCTAAGGACTCTAACACTGGAAATTTAAATGGTATGGCTTTGAATTTGTCTTAGGAAACACAATAGTTTCAGATATACAGGGTGTTCCAAAACTAAGTCGTTCCTCTACTTTATAAGTCTGTAAATAATGCAGTACGATTAGACTTATTAAGCAAATCTTTTCAACGAAAGTTATGTCTTTCAATATAATGTATTATTTCATACTTTTTGTACCATTTTTTGACTTGTATATACGATTTATGTACTTTTGCGCCCAAGGTGCGCGTGCGCGAGTACATTTTCCCGCCATATCTTTTTTTGTATTAATTTTTGTACCTCTAATTGCTCGAACTCCTTCCTAGTATTTTGCGAATATCATGAAAGATGAAACCCTCTTAACGCAAATACGTTGCGCTAAGTCTGGAGCAGGTTCATGAAAAGCGAAGGTTGGAGGCCCCTGAGATGGCAAATAAAAAAACTCTTCTCACGAGGTTGAAAAGCTCATTTTCTATGACATTATCACTACGGTAGTATTGGACAACATAATACTGGCAAAATATATTTTTCATTTCTTTGTCAACAGTTACACCATTTGAGGAGGGGATCCCCAACTCGTCTGTGACAGCCATCTATACGTCTACATGTTGCCATCCCATAGCCAATATCATAGCAGTTGATGTAGTCGGTAACACAGGTTCGTGCAAATTAAGTGCAGTAACGCGGGTTTTAAAGATTCAAGCCCAGACCAAGTACACAGAACTAAACCTCATGCCAGGAGAAACAACCAGACTTGAGTTTAAAATCAAAAACTTAGGCACCAAAGGGTCTTTTACCACACTCGCATCTGAAAGCAAACATTTTATTGGCTACGTTATTCCGCTCAAGTTTAATAACTTGGATCATAAACAGGAAGCAAGAGGTGAAATTGTTATAACTGGTCAGAAAGAGACAGGATCGAAGAGGGCAAGCCTTGTGATTAACGCTGAACCGCTGATAAAAACGACGAATGTTACACGCGTGCGGTTATTTGAAGTTACTGTGGTTGTGACAGCAAAAGAAGAGATAACGCCTCAATCCACAATGAACAAGGATGCTGCTCTCAAGAGCCTGGTACCTCACAGAAAGGTGAACATCAGGGCTGGAGCCAAAGTGACAATCAACTTTACTGTTATAAATGAAGGCGCGGCGAATGATTTCACCCTCAAGGTAAGATACTGAACTTTAAAACTACCGCCTTGAACTTCCAGTAAGTGGCCACCCTCTTCTACTCTCGGACTGTAGTATGGTTATTCATGATATTTTTTAGATAAAGCTAAACTAAGGCCTTGTTTACATGGAGGTGGGGACCCCAGGCAGGTGAGGTAACCCTTGGCGAGTCACCCCACCTATCACGTAAACGTGATCAAATTAAAATGAGAGATTATCTGGACAGGCGGGTTACCTCACCTACCTGAGGTACCCCACCTCCATGTAAACATGTAGACAGGCCTTAAGAGTATCAAGCGCTTGGTGACCGCTCAACAGAAGCTAACAGAGGCGACATCTATAGGAGAACAAGATGGCCAAAAGGTGGCCTTGTTCAAAAGAGGTTTCATTTACAATTCTTTCTTCCATCTTTTCCGGGACTTTGAGTGCTTGCCGTTTAATGAAGGCCCAAGGATAGATCAGTTAATACACCTTTAGAAATATTTCAATCACAGCAAATGATTTCTTATTTGGAAGCAAGCATATGCAGCTTATATTGCAAGGCTGGTTTATCGATTACACAACCACGAATAACAGTTTGAATCATCAACCACTTAGAAAAACGTAATCCAGTCCTACTAACTTAGGTATGCCGGTATGGATAGAAAATGAATTTAGAACAGGTTGTTTGAGAAACAGTTGGCGCCCTAAAGCAAAATACTTCTGCAGAAGACCTTTTACAAAACTTCTAAGAACGCTGTAATTTCCATTTCACCTGATGTAAGATTAAAAAACGATTAAACATGTAGTAGAATGTAAATGCGTTACAAGAGCGTTTAGGGTGAGGAATAATCTAAAATCATTTCCCGTTGTGTAAGGTAGCCAACGGGTTTTAATGGGGTCATAATGCAGGGTATTTCTAGCTATTAGACGGTCATTTGTCAGTTATAGAGTAACGGCTTGTAATCACCGGGAATATGCGGCTGTAATGTTGTATAGCAATGGGTGATGGTAATGGAGTGATGGGCTTACATGGCTTCTAATCGTTCATGTCATAGGGGTAATGTAGTGATATAATGGCTTAAAATGGGGACAATAGTTTGTAGTTTGTTTTTAGTGGTATGTTCGGTCTAAAGTCTTTTCTAACGAAAACTCATTATAATCAAATTCCTTTTATTCCATGCGTTTCCTTTTAGGATTGTATATTTAACTCTCTGGTTTCTATAGGTGACTGGAAATAAAAATATAAATGTATAAATGGTCGCATACCCACTACATCAGCTATATCTAACAAGCTAGGCAAATTTTTTGTAAATATTCCATCCATGGTTTGCAGGAATTCTCATGAATGATAAAGATGTTCTCTTATGCATGAACGGTGAAGAAGCATTGTCTTTTTCTATAGACATGATCCTTTCCTTTGTACTATCAACTGGTGGTTAGTCCCCTAGACACCAACCCTTTCAGCGGTTTTTATGTCATCTTTATTTTTGGCATTTTTCTTGTGCTGAACCTCATGACGTGCGAGGCTTGTGAGATATGAGGGGTGGGTGTGGCATCATTGGGTCTATATAAAGTTGCTTTATCAAACCACATACCGCACATACACAAGAAGTCCTTTGAGCTTACATGAAGTTCTAAGTTCAATAAAGGAGAGTTCAAACACAAATTTTGGCGTTATATTCTTGCTTTCAGGTTTCAAGTCCTGTTTCCCTGAAATGTAACGTTATTCCAAGGTCAGCGTACTTACAGCAAAACCAGAGTATTTTGGGACATCTGACGGTCATGGCGTCAATTTCTGTAGAGCCTCAGAGCAGCAGGCGAGTAACTGTGTCAGCGGTGTCTTCAACAGAAAATACAGAAAAGGTCATATTCACTCTTGAAGTAACTATTCAAGAAAGACCAATTGTAGAAATTGAAGTTAAGCAGGCGGAGAAGGAAATGGGATTTTTCGTAATAATTGGAATTGTACTCGGAGTTTTAATATTGCTTGCTTTGATTTTGTTCGTAATATGTCTACGAAATAAGAGAAAACGAGGATCCTGGACTGTCTGGAAGTCAAAACCAACAGACTCGCAAAAAGAAAGGGTGAAAGTGGAGATCTCAAAGTCAGAAAAAAGTGTTAGCAAACCTGAAATAGTCTGAATTTTACAATGAAGTACGTTAACTTACTGCTGCCGCCATGATAAATCTGTTGATCAAACTGTCGTAACATCTTCAAATGGTCAAGCATGATGGCAGTCCACCTGACACAAAGTAACTTCATTGGTTTAGCAAATGAAGGAACAAATGCACAGAGGTTGCTAAAGGTACCGCACGCAGCTAAAGCAAAAGTGAGCGGAAAAGCTATTAATTACTATCTTTTCGAGACCACACATTTTTCATCTGCGGGCAAATTAAATTGCTCGAACATTACAGGAATAGCCAACCTTTTAGAGTTTCAAACCCTGAGAAAGTGAGAAGCTTATTTTGAGAGTCGTTTAAAGAAAAATACAGAAGCTAACAGTCCGGCGAACACTCTCAAGATGGTGTTTCGGAAGTGGCGTTGTTTGACTGTAGTTAGCCGACATCGTCGTCCTTTCTTATTTGTTTAAACATTTGTACAAGAGGAAGAGACCTTTAAAATATTATGGCTCAATCGTTACTAGCGCCCAATTTAATTTTTTTCTTGGAGAAATCAAGATTCAAACAAACTCTCGATACCACACTATACCCCAATGACCAGCAGGCGTTCAAACCTTCAACGAATCACCCTCCAGTGAACAACTTGCTGGAGCATGTCATCCGCAGTCTTCAATCCTCTTTACCGTACTTTCAAGTCAACTATCTCCCTTAACTTTATAATATAAAATAATGATAATAAAAAAACTAAGAAAAGGAAGACATATTCGCTTTTAAACTGTAATGATATTGTCACCATGTTATTTAGTATAACCATTTTTGGCTCTCGAAAGTGGCCCTGCCGGAAATCACGCTTTTGGGGCCGATCATATAGCAACAAACCTTTTTTTTAACGTGTTCATAAGATTTTAAGGTGACATTTGGTATGGAATGCAAACCACGCTGCAGTGTAAAGGAAATGCTGAACCCCCGTCTCTGTTAAGGAGCAAAAAGAACAGAGTTCAAACGGCGTATTTGTATGAATGAGGTGATCCGGAGCCAGCCTGGTGAACCAGCTCGTGCCTTGTTTCCTCATAAAATTTGCGTTGTTTTTATATGACAAGGCAGGTTGGCCTGCTTGCCGAGATTTCTTTTACATCCTTATTTTTCGCTCTCTGTTTTCCCTTTGCCTTTCTTTTTTTATATCCAGTTTGTTTAGCCATTCTATCGTCTATTTTTCGCATGGAATTGTGGCTGGCTAATTTTTTAGTAAAGGGACAAATTTAATGCGGCCGCAAAGGGTAGTAGGTGAATAGCGAAATTGGCAGTGGATTTCCCCAAAAATGTTACTAGGTTTTTGTGCGTAACTTTGTCACGATTGGTCAGAATCGGCTCCAAAACGAGACATCGTTGCAAAGATCTCTTTGCTGACGTTCAGCTGCTTACCATGTTAATAGCTTAAACTGAAAGCTAAATGGGTTAAAGAAGGAAAATACGCATTGTCATGGGAACGAAAACAACCAAAGCGCTCTAATTTTCAAAGGGTTAACTGGTCATAGTTATCACTAAATTTGTCCCCGACTTTTCACAAACCGAATTAAGACTCCAAGTGGTTCTCCATGTATTTGCCATGAACCTTTGAAATGCAGTTTTCGCATTAGAGTTTCTGAGTGTAATTCTTTTGTGTTTTCGCAATTATTACACGTTGTTTTCTGGGTTAATGAAAATTTTCATAGCTGTGTCATGCTTAGGATGGACAATTGTTTTTTATACATCTCATAATATAATGTCGTTAAAGAATTATTTGTGTTATTGAAAATTCTGTTATAACGATCGACTGTTATGAAAGCATTTTTTAGTATTGCGTATAACAGTATTCAAAATGTAATATTCTCCAAAAACAACATGAACTTGTTACTAATATAAGGCAATACAAAATGTCGTTGCAATAAAACGGAACAATAATTAAAGGGCTCCTGATGTGGTTTGAATCGAGTCGATCTGTCGATCCACGTTGCTGATTTGTGTCTGACAAATCAAGTTCTTTAATACCAAACAATTCTAGTACTGCTGAATAGCTCTTTAATTAAAAGAAATCGGAAAATTGATGTGCTACAAGATACGCAATGATAAAAATACTCACCATATAGCTTGGAATGAAATCCTGACACAATTCGGCGAATGTGACTTGTTGCCAAACTCAGTTTGCGCTGTTGCCGATGGGGGCGGGGGGGGGGGGGGACAGGGGGGTCACGATCTCCCGCCTCCCGTACCTTTTTGTCCCTTTGTCTCCCGCCTCCCGCCCTTTATTGTGTTTCTCCCGTTATCATGTAAATCACGCTGTTTGACTCCCTATTCAGATTCTAATAGGGAGTGCTTTGGCCTTGTCCAAAATAAAAAATTGTTGTAAATCGAACCACTCCGCACCGTTCCAGCGCGGTTATTGAAGCGGCATTCCTTCGACACAAGTTTACACCACGCGGCAAAATCTTCATAACAGTGTTTTGTGAACTACAGTCGTAAGGAGCGAGCTCCCAGGAAGATCTTCCATGGACGGATTTTTTACCACCAAACCGAAAAATACTAAGACCGATCAAAATGGTCTTTGACGACATTTGACCTGGCTCGCTTTGTCGTTCTTACGAAGAATTTCGACAGCTACCAAGACAGCAACCAGGACAGACGAGACACTGACACGAGTGACACAGTCGACACACGTGTACATATGTCATAAAAACACAGGAAGTCCAAAGACTACTGCAAAGCTGATTTACTGCGCTTTTCACAAACATGCGAATTCTGAAGTTCATAAGCCAACTGACGATTGCGTTTTTCGCTGCCGTCAATCATCTTAACCGACCTCTTAGGAAACAAAACTTTACTTTAACAGGTTCAAAAGGTCATCATGGTTTCTGATTTGTGATTGGTGGATTTCGATCTGTTTTGTGTGTTCCTGTGTTTCAAGGTTCGTTGCTTGTGATCGTAATTATGATTGACGGCAGCGAAAAACGCAATTGTGAAGGCGCCTTTTGAACTTTAGAGTTCGCATGTTTGTGAAAAGCGCAGTAAAACAACGTATATTGAAGAAGGCTGGTATGGCCAGCCGAAATATTGTTATAAAAAACAATATACGTTGTTTTAAATCAGCTTTGCAGAAGTCTTTGGACTTCCTGTGTTTTTGTTCTTTATATTTTGGCTGATTTGATCTCTTTTCTAGAGATCCAACGTTTACAACTAGCAGGATCTTCGTCCACGGTTTTTGCAGCTAATTTAATCCTTACATATGTCATGCTATCTCATTCGTGTCCTATGATGTAAGCGACTGAGAAAGGTTTCCAATTTCACAGGAAGTGATGCCGTTTTTTTTTTTTATCCCGAGCACGAATTTTCGTTTTTTGACTTTTCTCGTGTATAAAATTTTGCTGTAAGCCTCGGAAAACGTTAAGTGGAAGTAAAGAAACGTTCTTGGGTTCGTTTCTTTGACTGGAAGTAAGCAGTAACAAATAGCAAAAGCTTGCCTTTTTGAATTTCTCTCCCGCTTCCCGCCATCGCTTCCCCCCTCCCGCCCTTTCTTCTCTCGTCTCCCGTACCCCTCCCGCCTCCTGTTCTCCCGGGCTCCCCCCCCTGTCCCCCTCCACTTGCCGAGCCAGGCGCACATGCTGAAAATTAACCGGGACCACCGTGCGCGCCTAGTTTCATCAAATCGAGAAAATGTTCGCATACTACCAATACGACAATACGATACTTTTTCTTTACGCGGGGGACATTAGGTTGCCTCCTCGGGTTCCGGCTTTTGGGCCGGAACCCTGCGGGGGCAATTATCACGTCAAGCGCTAATTGGTACTCCGCGCGGCGCGATCGCCTCTGCGAAAAAAGCTTTGATTTCAATGCGAAGTACATTGAAAACTACAGAAATTCAGTGTTTCTGAAACGGTTATCTTCACTTACTTTCTTATTATCTTTCCATCTAGTACTGAAAGGCTGGAAGAATTTACTTACGCTGTTAAGGGCGTTGGTTAGTCGACAGAGCAATAGGACGGAATGTTTGTCCAGACAAGTGAGATGAATAACCTGGCTTGTGGTTCTTCTTCTGTTTTGAATTTTCACTCGACAGTGTTCATAGTTTCTAAAGCAGTTTTCTGTTTTAATAATGAGCTCTTCCTCCCTTTCTGTATAACTTCGTCGAAATTTCTTCAACTGTGAATAGTCTGCAACACTGGACGGTTAAATCTCATAAAGTCAACTCGGGTGGTGGAGGGGGGGGGGGGGGGGGCGAGGAAGTCCGTTCTCTAATCTATTTTAGATACTGAATGACCAGTTGAAAGTGTACGAAAAAGGCGCCATATTAATATCACGACATGGTTGCAGACAATGGAAAACAATATAAAAATTTTGGAAAGCCTAATAGGCCATTATCACATCATTCCCATGTAAACCTCTACATTTACTATTATTGTTATGTTTACTCTACTTACAGACCCAAATTAGAATGAAATGCTTTTGAATTTTGAACATGCTAGCGAGGCTAATTAGAACCACGGGAGTTCGGCCTTTAATTATTATAACAAAGGCCGCGCGCGAAGGTGGAATAAGAAAATGCGCCACATGATTTCCGCCGTCATAACTGTAAAAGTTAATTTGGAGTGTTCAAATCACGAATGGTCAAGGCAAAGCGTCTGTTTAAGACTTTAGCACATCAAACCACGGACACTAAGGTAACAGACCAGTTTTACCCCGAAAGCGAAGACACACAGACATACATAAACTAAATAGCAAACATTGTCTTCCAATTGCTGACATTTCGCAGCAGTAATTTATTTAGGTCATTCTATTCGTAGCTATTCGTTTACAATCATACTTCATTCACTTTAACAATGATCATCATTAAGTCAAACTCTGTTATATAATTTTTGCCACGGTTTTTTATAAAGTACTATCCTGGTAGTTCTTAAGAATTACGTAGCTAAAACGTCTCACCCTTGGCTTTCCTTGGGATGGAAGTGTTTAAAAGGAAATATACCAATCGCATGAACACAACATGCAGTTAATTTATTACTACATGTCCAACACCACTCATAATTTATGAGACCAACGACCACCTGAACATGCCTAGCTTGGGTAAATACCACAAAAACATGGTCTTTTCATCGTTCTGATTCAAGTAGAACTTTCATTTATTTCTTCATTTTCTCGTTCGTTCATTCATTATTCATAACTTCAACAGTCTCAGCACAATAACAAAAACAAGTATAGGAATTATAACTATTTTCTTCAGAATGTGTAAGTAATGTATGCATTTAGATAGCGTAACGGTTGGAATTCAAACGTAGGAAGTACCACCAAATAATAGATATTTCCCATCACTGGCAAAAAAATTTGACAAAATATCACTGAACTCTCAGCCAATTGAAGTGTCGGAGTGTAGCTGGCGTAATCACAGACGAAGGCAGTAATCTTCTTAGCGCAAAGGAGGTTACCATGGCAACCCTGCCACAGTCTACCTCCAGTCACTTGAGAAACTAGTGTGTAAAACGAATACCTCACTTTTAACAACCGTTTTGGGACAAGAGTGGATTTCCTTCAATTTACTATTGCTTAGATTTTGCTGTTGTGCAAAATTGCTGTTATTATTTTTCATTACATATGTTTTCTTTATAGAAACAACCATTCAAGGTGCGAAGAGAAATGTGCTTTAGAATTACTGCTATCGGCACATTTTAATTCACGAAGATGCACACAATTAGTTTATAAATAATTTGGAATGGTTTCATGTCTACAGAAATCATGCGCAGATGACAAATTAACACATAAATAAACTTTGGATTAAAATTATTCATCCACTCGACTCTTCCTGTACAACACCTCGCGTAACTTAGCCAGCACCAAATTCTTGGTATTTAGGTTGTCGCTTAAGGAAGGTTCGATTGTATTCTAGCACTACTTTATTTCAAGAGCTATCTGTTTAGTTATTATGATCTCTTTCATAGATGACGTGAACCCCATTCGGTTCTTCTGAGTCGGCCCTGAAATGATTTGTTATTTGTTCAATAGTTCTTCCTTTTGTTTCCGTTACATAAATTAGAGTAAAGACAAAAAAAAATGCCACAAGCACCATGAAAACCAGGAAGGTATAAGGCGTCAAGGCTCTCTAAACAGAACATTAAAGACACTGTTAATCACACAGTACCACTAACAGCACTTTATAACAAGAAAGAAAGGTCAACCTGAATACTGACCTGCATTGAGGGAAACACAAGTCCAACGATAAAGTTTGCAAGCCAGTTCACCACCCCTGCTATA
>JBBMOI010000008.1:17242500-17285000 GCA_038088405.1 Porites divaricata | reverse complement strand
CAAATAGAGCCGCCATAATGTTTCTCCGTAGTAATTTTCTTCTATATAATTTTTTTCTTTCTCTGTAATAATTTTCTTCTGACTATATAGTTCTATGCTCAGTTTCCGATGACAACAACAGCCACATGAACATGGGATGGTCTGCCTGTGCAATGAGCAACTTACAGTAACAGCAGTCATGACCAAACTAGTGACACCAACAAACACAGATGCAACACGGCCCTCTTTCACACCAGCTGATGCAAATATTGATGTTGAATAATAAAATACCTACAAGAAAATAAAAATTGCTTGATGGTTTATCTTTCTTCTTAGATCTAACATCAGTCATACCAGCATGATGGTAACAAAAATTTAATCACACTCTTTGTTGAATCGAATCCTTGTGAGAAAATATTACCTAGTGATTACAAATAACTCTACTAAGTAATTATTAGGGGAGAGAGAGAGTGAGTCAGTCTGTCTGTATATTTACATACCGTTCATTAGTGACATTTTCAGTAGGCGGTAATGATGAAGGGAACAAATTGTTATTATGCTTGCGATGTTATTTTACCAACATGTACAGAGCTTGATGCATAATTAAGATGTTAACAAGGAGGATCAGGCAAAACGGATTTAATTATGTTGAATTCTCAACCGCTTTCTTTTTGCTCAGGGAGGTAATACAGTGTATAGATAAAGGTGGTAAGATCCCACATGAATGGCTTGGAAACCTTTGGAAAGCCAAATCATGGCCCCTGTATCCCAAAGCAAAGGTACAGTTGAGGTAAAACAAATCTTCTTGTCAAAATTTCTGAGATCTTTGTGTAGATCCTTCTGTTTACTCAAAGAATATTATGAATGCTCTTTAGTGGGGTTGCCACTTTGTTTTAGAGAAACAAATGGCCAAAAATGTGAGTCTGAAAGAGATCTAGAAGATACAAACACCTAGTACAAACAGTATGTTAAATTTTTTTTGTGATTGACAAAATCATTTAATGATACCAGCCACACTTTTTTGCCTTTTATCTTGTATTTACTAGCAATTTTACCATGGCTTGTTGCACAGGCATATTTTGGGGCATGCAAAAGCAGTTTGTTTATGTTTTTGCTATGGTGGTTGCCATGTCTATCAATGAGAAGATTGAGGAGAGTAGAAATATTGCCCCTAGAGGTAGATGCTAAGGTTAAAGTAAGAGCAGAGGAGAGGGGAGGGGAAGGAACAAGAAAACATGTTGTTTTTTCTCTTTTCTCTCCCAGTCCACCTTCCTACCCCCTTTAGTGGACTTTTCCAGACCTGAAGAAGATGCATGTTATGCAGGCACCTTCCACAATAACCCAGTAGTAATATTACACTTTACAACATAACACAAATTAATTAATAATGTATCAGGATGTGTTCACATACAGCATTAATTCCACTAAACTGCTGAGCCAGCTGTAACACCACACTTATCACAAGAGGTTTTCTTAGTTCTTTGATTTGGACCAATCTTAACACACTGACTTTTTCTTCTCTAAGATGATTCTCCTGCTCGCCCTGTTGAAATAAATGTAATATATACCAATGGCCTTTATATCTGTACTCATGGTTTTGGAACACTATTCACAATGGCTACTAATGAATCAAAAATCAATGGAGTATAATACAGTGGTTCACTTTGTGTGGTGCTGTGCTAACAACATTGGGTTCCAAAATGATAAGGTTTCAATAGGATCACAACCAATTCAATTTTAGAAGTAAAATTATTGTTAGTTTATTGAATATGTAATGGTATTTGCACTGATCTTTTAAAATCAAATTGGTTATGATCCCATACAAACCTTCATAACCTTTGAACTGAATGGAACACAACAACTCACACATGCCATGTGCATTGTATGCTCAGTTGAGCTTAGGCTACCTGTGCTATAGATTACACACTGTCTTCATAGGTCACCCCTCAAATGTCACAAGTACCGCATCAGTTAAAGGATATATTTACTCAAAGAAACCCAGCAAGAGGAACAGTCATGTACAGAAATAATCACATTTATTTCATAAAAATAGTAATTAAAAAAGATGGAGAGGAAACCTGTTAAAAGGTTCTTGTTTATTATTCAATGATGATAATTTAATTTAATCAGTTTATGGTGAGAATGTCAATAAGAGCTGCAGTAGTTTTTTGGTACCCCTAATATTCTTCCAATGACCAAACAATTAAGTCAAGCTATTACAACACTGCCTCTTAAAATTAGTTACAAAATTAATGCTTGGTGAGAAACATACCCTCATTTCTTCAATGTCCTCACTCACATCAGAAGTTCCCCTTAGTTTTATCAAGGCTGTGTCAAAAAAAATTAATGAGTTCACCTTAATTAATGTTAATTAAATTTACCTTCATTAATGCTCTGAAGATTTTCAAGTGCAACAGTACTGTGCAAATAAAAGAAAACCTGCCTGCCAACTCATCAACTGTCACCAGACAGAGAGAGAGAGAGAGAGAGAGACATGCAGACATCTGTTTTCAAAGTAAGTGTTTTTTTGTTGTGTGAAATACACATATATTTTTTAAAAAATGGGAAAGTGGTTGACTAGTTTTGCCCAAATGGGGACCCAGGCCTGTTGACAACAGTGTTTGACTGACAAAGGGAAATTAGTGATACATTAAAGCTCGAATTTTCAGGAGTTTTGGGAAATAGGGTGCTAAGAAAAATCAGAATTCTACTGTAGGTATATCAATGTTCTTTTCATCAAGGTTACAATGACAAATGCAAAATAAGCAAAAGAAAGTATATTACCTTCTACAGTTTCAGGTTCTTTGTTTAGCTTAAGTAACAAATAACGTGGGCTTCTTGGACAAAATGGCAGGGTAAACAGTTGAAGCATGGCAACGAGAAATCCAAATCCAAGTAAGTAAGGCCAGCCTGTGTCTGTACCAAGAACCTGCCACCAGTAAAACAAAACAATAAAGTTAACACAACATCCATTATATTAACTAAGCCACAATTTAGGGCACTGAGATAGAAATTAATGCCTGGATGTTTACAGTGACTTATGCCTAACTTTTGGATCACTTAAAACTACATGAAAAGTTGTCATTCACTATAGTCTTAAGTAATGTACATGACCAGCTTTAATTATTCAAATTATGCCAAAGCATTAATATCAGGATGTTATACATTATGTATAACTGAATTGCTTGGCAAAGACATTTTAAGCCAAAAAATAAGGAATGGGGAGTACATGCACATACAGATGAAAGACTCTGGTTAGAGACACAATTTAAAGATGTGACAATTAGTTGCATAATTTATGCTCTCATAGACCAGACATGACACAACACAGTGGTTTAAACAAGCCCAAAAATGACAAATTTTACATAAAATTAAATTAGGTGCATAGTTAAGTAAAGGTTATGGCCTGCAGAGCAGGCATTTTTTAAATAAAAGGTACATTGATTGCGGCCACCATCTTGAAAGCAATAATTGTAAAACTAAGGGAGGAGGGGGCACTGGCAACCTCTCCCTCTCTGTCAGTTTCAACGTCCAAGATGGCAGGAGAATACAAGTATAGTATCCAAGGCTCAAAATTAATTTTTTGGATAACTGACCCTTCAGGTTAGTGGGCATAAATTTTACTAACCAAATTATCAAATTTACTATCCAAGAATCTGTTTTTAAACTTACAATATATCAATTAACTATCGAAAATTGTGCTAGTAAATGGGGCAAACTTATGGACAGATTATTTGTTTAAACTCATCAAAATCTTGTCCGTTTTCTCGATCTTTTATTTCCTCTTCACAAATTTTGGGCAGCAACCATCAATTTTCTGAAAAACTATCAAAGGATCTTTGCATCTGATATGTATAATAAACTAGCTTTACAAACGAGCCACTTCCAAACAATTATTCCTCTTTACAAACTTTGGGCAGTGGCCATTAATTTTCTAAAAAACTATCAATTGAAAGTATCTTTGCATTTAATCTGTACAGTAAACCGGTTTCACAATTAACAAGCCACTTCCAAACCAAGCAAAAAACAAGATGGTGGAGGTATATTAAGGTTGTGTCCATATCTCCCAACCAGCAAACGCCCAGTTACCAGTAACTTTTGGTTACCTTTAGTTTCACGAAATGCACGTTTTTCGATATGTATATATGCTATCTTTCGAAACAACAAATAGTTCAAGATAGAAAACACACTTATACAAAGAAGAAACACATCAGCCTTTTGTGAAAATAAATGTTCATTTGCAAGAAGAATTCTATATATGAAACGACTTATTTTAACAGTAATTTGTACTTATAACCATGTCGGGTTACTTACTAGGCACATTTTTAGTAACCAAACGTTGGAAACTACTAACCATTGGCTAATGGGTTACCATTACCATCAGGCATTTAGGAGAAAACCAAATAGCCTAAGGTTATTTAGCCACAATAAAAAAGCTTTTAAAAGGCTTCAACAGAGGTAAAAGAAACTGCATCTATGATAAAATCCTGTCAGAAAACATTTGTCGAAACATAAACCACAGTAACTAGTTACTCAATATGGAACAGACCAGTTTTTATAACCTCTAAATGTGAGACTCAAAGTGGCAAAAAAAAATTGCTCAGTCAAAGTGTAGAATACTCCATGCACTGCATACACTACACAAAAAGAGAGCAAGAAAAACCTCTATTGTTCAAGCTGACTCTAGGGTCAAGTTTCACACCATCATAAGCTCAATCCGTCTCTTGTCACGAGCTACTAATCACAAACCGCAAGAAACTAGCCACTCAAAAACAAAGACATATGTCCTTGCGACTCTGCGGGATTCGAACACTATATTGTGCACTTATTTGCAGACGTTCTATGCAGAATGTTTAAGCATCCGCGACGCAGGCAAGTTTTTCACTAGAGTAATTAATGCAAACCAGGTTTTAAAGAAGGAAAATCTGTTGTAGAACATTTTTGTTAATGTATAATTATAGGAATAATAGACCTTCCTCTTTTACTTATAATAATACATTCTACTGAGTTTTCTTTTATTTTAGCATGCCCAAAATTCTTTTTATAGTTTTTAATTCAAAAATGAAACCAGCGAGGCTACTGTAGCTAATTTAAAGTAACTTAGTTAAAATAATAGCACATGTACTCAGTGTTTTCACTATTCTTTTAACTAGTTATAGCTATCACTCAGTGCCAATAAGCCTATACCCATACGAGCGCACTGTTGAATTTGTTTAGAAATGTCATGAAATACAATAATTGATTGCATTGAAAACTAGTGCGAACTTAAAGTAAGGGGCACACATACACCAACCCACAGCCGGGCCAGTACCTCACACATGGGCACAACCATATTGCGCGGACAGTGGCAGCCACAAACAGCTGTTTCACCCTTATATTGGGGACCACCAGTGTGGCAAGGCCTTTAGGTTAATGAACGGGAAAACTTGCATCTCAAAAACCCGTTACTGCTGAGGTGAGTGCTAAGTAGTCTATCAAGCACCAGCTCCACACAACACATGTGGGAGCTATTGGTTAGGAACCGCACAGCAGTTCTACCACAACATGCGCGGGGAAGGTGGATCAAGAGTTACCAGTAAATTAAAACAAGGGGCACACATACACCAACCCATGGCCTGGCTATTACCTCTCGAATGCACACAGCCACATCACGTAGGTAGTGGCATCCATGGACAGTGGGGCTCATCAGCATGGCATAGCCATTGGTCAGTGACCGGGGAAAACCCGTGTATAAAAGACACTTTCCTGCTGAGGCAAGTCCTTTAAGTGACAGCTTCACACTACACATGTGGGAGCTGTTGGCTGGGAACCACACAACAGTTCTCACATGACATGCAGAGGGAAGGCGGATCATGGGTTTGGTGTATGTGTTCCCCTTGCTTTAATTTGTCTATCAAAAATAGTGAAATAAACTGTTCTACTGCACAAAGAATTTGAAATCCCGACTTTAAGCAGTAAATTTTTTGAGATATTGAAGTTTGTGTTTTTGTTCGAAGTTGGGCACAAGTCATTTTGCATAAAATTTAATGGTCTTATGAGCAAACTTAAAATCCTTGAAAAACATATTCAATATGATTTTTCGAGGATTTTAAGTTTGCTTATAAGACCACCACATTTTACGCAAAATGACTGTGAAGTCTGTGAATATTCAACCTACAGACTTATAATATGACATTAATACAGGTATCCAGGTCCAGTGGCTTTAAGTGAAACCCCTAATGTAGTGCCACTTATATTAGACATACATTTAGTATTTTAATTACCGGGTACCTTCATTAGCATTAATACAGTTGAACCTCAATTATCCAGACTTGTTGGGACTATAGTAAATAGTCCGCATAATTGAGAGTCTGGAAAATCAACCTTGGCTGGTTGCCCTTTAATGAGAACAGGGATCTTAATCTTTGCAAGACTACTTTCAAAGCCATGTATGATGTAAACTGGCCGGCATATCTCAGGGTCACTGTCCGCCATCCAAATAGGACTTTAAGATCATCTGCAGCTGTGAACCTGGAGGTGCCAAAACACTCCGGCACATTACAAGACCAGGCGGCCAAAGTTTTTAACAGCTTACCAGTATCATAATTATAAGAACTGCACATAATATAAACAGTTTGTACCTCATTGTAAAAAAGTTTTTATCGACAAGGCAAGGACAAATCTATAATTTTCTCATTTTTATCTATTTATAACTTATATATAATCTAGCTATAGTTTTCCAATATCATTTATTTTTCACATCATTATATAAATATATCTTTTAATATTATAGTAATTTGTTTGTATATAGCTTAACTTAGCATAGAAGAGCCATTTCTTATGTGGAATGCTAATAAACCTTTATTATTATTATTATTATTATTAATATGAATATTAATGAGACAAAAATGTAGACATAGAGAATAAAGAAAATAAAATTTAATCGTCTGCTTATCCTATAGCTTTATCAATAAAATGGACTGCTTCATTGCATAGACATGCCTGTGATTTGAGTTTACAATTGATTGGTCTTGTGTTTACATAACCAACGTGGAATCAAGCATGACATTCCCTTTATAGCAACACAACAGTTTATGGAGCCAATCAGAATGCAGCTGAATTCATCAGATAATTATTGTTCATCTCTTGCCGCACACACTTTTCCAAAGCCAAACAGATTAAAACAGCGTTTTGAACACATAACAAGTTTGGAAGGGCAATCGAGGTTTTAATCGTTTCAATTTTTCAATATCACATCTTATTAACATTCATGAAAAAAACAGGGACCAGGGAAACAAGTCCGGATAATCAAAAAGTCTGGATAACCAAGGTCCAGATAATCGAGGTTCGACTGTACTAGAATTTCTGGTACAGTGGAACCCCGTTAATACGGTCACCAATAAGTCAAAGAAATTTAGCTGTATTAACGGGGTGGCCGTATTACTGGGGCAGGGTCAAATTTCACAGCTCAAGGGCCATAATGACAAATACACCATACATCGCTTTCTCACTTCATTTGAACAACTGTTCTCTTTAATTATAAACTGGAATGTAGATATCACATACCATATGTAATTTGTAAAAACTGCTTGAAACTTTCCTTCAGTACATAAAACACTCTTAAAAATTGGCCATTACACCACGGTCACAAATACATTTTTTAAGTGCACTGTGGTCTAAAAACAATACAAGAACAGGCTCAGCTTGGTAGCTCCATTGAATTGACTAGACACACGTGATTCAATTTTCTAAATTTCAAGTGAGTGGCTGTATTAACGGGTTGAAATTATAAAAGATTCTACTGTTTGGTATTTTTAGATGTGGCCATTGGCCATATTAACAGGTGACCACATTAACAAGGGCTGTTGTATATTAAGAAAATGTATGACTGTTTTGCTGCCCTGAAAAAATGTGGCCGGTATTACGAAGTGACAATATTACCATGGTGGCAGTGAAACGGAGTTCCACAGTAATTTTTTTCATTCATAAACTTTGTTATGTTAATGATTTCTTTTTTTTGTTTTTGTTTTTATTTTCAACTGAAGATTGACTATCTAAGAATATTTAAAAGCCTGAGCAACATACCTCTTTAAGCCCCAAAATATAACCTACAAGCATTCCAGTGACTATTCCAAACTGATTGAGTACCCCAAGAGCACCTCTTATTCTGATGGGAGCTATTTCTGATAAGTATACTGGAGCAACTGCAGTGTTTATACCTAAAGTAAACCAAAAATCAAAATCAAACCATAGCATACACATCAACAGATTGTCTTGCCAAATTTATAAAGCTTGAAATTGATTTAAATATACTATCCTGAAGATAAAATCACACCAGCTAATATATAGTTTAATAAATAAATACACAAATAACATAAAAAATATAATATAATAATATTATAAATAAAAAACAATATAAATTCATAAAAATGAATAACTATGATAAAATGAAAATTTTGAAAAACCTAAAATAATAAACTGTACAGATCAAAACAATATTACTACACTGTATCTTATCTAACCAGTGTTAATATGTCAACACCCTGTATATATATTAACCAACGTGGAATCAAGCATGACATTCCCTTAGCAACACAACAGTTTATTAAGCCAATCAGAATGCAGCTGAATTCATCAGATAATTATTGTTCATCTCTTGCTGCACACACTTTTTCAAAGCCAAACAGATTAAAACAGTGTTTCAAACACATAACAAGTTTGGAAGGGCAATCGAGGTTTTAATCGTTTCAATTTTTCAATATCACAACCCTGTATATGGATTATATATATATATATATACAGCCGTTTTCAAAAACGTTTTCATATGGAGAGATATATAGATATATATATATACTTTTGTTTTCTTGCACGTGCGCCCGTGTGCATTTTTCACTTGTTATTGTCCAACTTGTGAAAAAACTCGGTTCAACGATAAATTTTGTCTTCGTCGGATTTTTTGTTCCAATTTGAAAAGAACATGTCGTTTTGCGTTTTTATTTTTTAGAAAAATGCATGCGCCCTGAAATAAAAATTTTCAATGACGAATTATATACTAGCTGATTTTGGGAATGAGAAAAACATCCCGCGAAGCAGCCGAGTTATATGGGGTCACCGAATAGTAGACCAAATGCCATATCATCTGTAGCAAGTGAAGAAGCATTTTTATTGATGGAGTGTATTAAAAAATGCGCTGTCCAGGGGCGTGCTTTAAAGAAAAACTGTAAACTAACTTGAAAGCATTTGTGGCCCAGAGTTTATTCTGTCTTCAGTGAGACGTTGCCTTATACATGTCGTGATTTTAAATGAAAAAAAAACGAGACATTGATATATATGATCAGCTCATCATGGTTATGATAAAGTCTGCTTCTATGAACGTCTTAGTCCGTTTTAACAACTGCTTTAATATGGTTGCTCCTTCCCACATATCCAATATGGACATCCACAGTCACATCTTCCTTCTCAGAAAAAAAGAATCAACGGTTTCGAAAATACTTTTTTTTTTCATTTTATCTGCGTTGTTTTAAAAAGGAAAATCTTTGATGTTTTTCCCCCTATTCTGTAACGACAACAATTATATGACCTATAACTGACCAAATTCCGCATTCTTTAATTTTCAAGAGAACGCAAATCAAGGGAATTGCAGACAATATTCGTGCATTATTTTTTTTTATTGACAAATTGGAACAAAGAACCTGAAGAAATGAAAATTTATCGTTGAACCGAGTTTTTTCACAAGTTGGACAATAACAAGTGAAAAATGCGCACGGGCGCACGTGCAAGAAAACAAAAGTATATATCTATCTATATATCTCTCCATATGAAAACGTTTCTGAAAACGGGTGTATATATATATATATATATATATATATATATATATAATCCATAAAGTAAAATCACTCAACTCTGATGACCATAAGTTTAATACAAACTTGTTTCATAGGTGTTACCACCCACTCCTCAGTTAAACTTACAATGGTTGGTCCCTTGTTTGGCTACGTTATATGTACGACCTCGTAAGACGCACAAAACTATCTAACTGTTAAAATTGTGCGCACGCCTAAAGAATATTTGCGCGCGCTATTTGTTTCAAAAGAATTTATTTTAGGCTATAATTATCTTAAAATATATTTACGTCTGTGCCTACATGTCGAAATGAGTTCATTTCTTCTATTAAGCAAAGCCATTTGCGGTTTAGTTAATATGAAATATTTTTCTGCAATACACAGGTTGCATCGTGTCGTTTGATTCGAATATGCCTTAGCTTTAGCTAGAATTTTCCAGGTGATGTCGTATTCCTGTTTACGATCCTTTAACTGCCATATGTGCTTGCTCAATTCTGTCTCGTTCTTTCTACTTTCCTTATTGAATGACATCTTATGGTTACGCCATCTAGTTTTAAATTCATTGGATGTTAAACCTACACATGTCTCTGTGCTTTCTTGTGACTTAACAGTGGCTTGATAAACTATTTCCTTAGTTAGACATTCTCTGTTTAATGGACACTCCTCTTTTTTTCTGCAATTACACGTTCTATCTAAATTATCTTGGTCTTGCTGCTCTGCTTTTTTCAGGATGGTTTTGTTGTGTCCATCTATGATTTGCTTAACGTTAGGCATACAACTATAGCTAAGTTTGAGCGTGTTCCTGTTAAATATTTATCTTAATTTGTGGCCGCTTGTGAAACATTTATCTATTAACTTAAAGAACTCTTTACCTACATTAGTTTCAACGTTCTTATTGTATGGTGGGTTGAACCATATTACATTACGTCTCCGTGTACGCTGTTGTGTTGCCGCTCTTGGTGCTGGTGGTTTAAACTGGAGTCTGTTCAAAACAAATAGCGCGCGCGAATATTCTTTAGGCGCGCGCACAATTTTAACAGTTAGATAGTTTTGTGCGTCTTACGAGGTCATACATATAACGTAGCCAAACAAGGGACCAACCATTGTAAGTTTAACTGAGGAGTGGGTGGTAACACCTACGAAACAAGTTTGTATTAAACTTATGGTCATCAGAGTTGAGTGATTTTACTTTATGGATTATACCGCTCCTACACTGTAGAGCACTTTATTGGATCACCAGTGAATCTTCAACTTGGCTATATATATATATATATATATATATTTAGTATAATTACATCGATGACTATCGAAAATAGAAAGCTGTGATTGGCTAGGAGCTTCGCACTATCCCGCTATAACCACCACGCGGTGATTATAGCATTGAAGGCTAGCAGTTTTCAAAATGGCAGCCAGATTTTTTGATGTTTGGGGGTCGGAAATTGATCAATAATTTTATTTTCTCAAATAATCATCAATGTAATTTTACTAAAACAATTAGTCGCCTCAGGCGATGTGAATATTGGCGAATAGTCACCTCGACTTCGTCTTGGTGACTATTCGCCGATATTCACGTCGCCTTCGGCAACTAATTGTTAAATATTATATAAATTTTACCAAGTCAGAACTGATGACCTAGTTGAGTTAAGAGTCAGCGCAAATAATGTCAAACTCCTAAGACATTCACAGTGTACATGTATCTGTAATTTCCTTAGGAGGATCTTTAACAGGTCTAGCTAGGAAGTCCTGCTGTTCATTTATTGTACAATGTATCTGCTGTGTAAGCATTATTTTAACAACAACAACAAAAACAAAAATAACGCAAATTATTTGGAAAATTATTATTTAATTAAATCAATAGATGAATACTTCATGGAACTCTTTACATTGTATATTGCTAACTTATTTGGTGTTGTGGCAAAATCACAACAACAAGCATCATAAAGAAAATGAACAACATAGATGCAGCAAAATCCTTACCATTATTAAATCCAAAAATAAGTCGTCCTATAATGAGTAAGGCTGGTCCTTTAGCATAGTATGAGGAAAATGTCATCAAGGAGCCAATAATTGCTGGTATATTGTTTAGCAACAGGGTTCTTTTACTGTCAAGGAAAATCAGAAAAAAATGTTTAAAAAATGTGTCCAGAAAATAATTTTATACTAAGGACAGTATAAAAAAATATTGCGATGCTTGATAACATGAAAATTAACCACGTACCTTCCTAGGGAATTAGCTATTATTTGACCAATAACTGAACCAAACATTCCACCAACTGCAAATATGGCCACTGCTGTTGACCACATCAGTTCAGTGAATGTTCCATGCTTTCTAAAATAATCTTTAATGTTCTGTTATAAAAAAACACAATCAAATTTAATTTTTAAAGACCCTTCACATACACCAAACAATAAAACTAAACAAACAAAATGTAGGAAGAGATGTCGGGATCAACAGGTACTCAAATATTGGATATCTTTCCTTAATGAACACTTTTTTTATGTATTTCAATATTACATGAATTGACTCGGGCACACAGGTCAATCGGGCTCCAATCTCTGGCAAACTGCCTTCTATACTGACCACAAATTAAAATCCTACATGTATGTCCACTCATGAATAATGGCAGCTCAATAGCTTAGTTAGCAAGTCTACAATTCAGTCCCACAAAAGTTTTGCATCTAAGAACGAGGACTTAAAAGAAACTTGGGGATTAATAAAGTGCGGTCAAGATGTGAATTTCTGTGTTGAAGAGGAGCGGGGCTTGTGTTGATAAAAATTATAGTAACTGTGAGAATTATCAAAAGTAGGTTGAGTTAGATTGTCCAGATGAACGTAGTCCTGAATAGGACTGTTGTTGTTGACAGTGACTGACGTTTCAACAACCTGTGAGGTAGTCGTCTTCAGAGACAAAGTGAGTTGTATCACGTCAGTTGATGGTATTATACTCTGGTTATTGATCTGATTGGTCAATTACGTCAAGATGTTATTGATCGTCTGTCAGTTAAGCTGTGATGTTACTGGCTATGAAGACTCGTAATCAGTAATTGGTTTGTTTTGATCCGTCTATTGTCACAGTTAAACAGTCATCTTTTGTTAGTCAAATTGTCAGTTCTCCAGTTGTTCTCTTGTGTGCATTATCAGTTTTCCTGTGCTCTCAAACTAGCTACAAAGTATGAGATTGAACATTGATTGTGATCTAATAAAACAATTAACTGGTCAGTGGACAGCTTCCAAATAATTCATGTCACCTCCATAAGTTGACACATAAGCCCACAATATGGTCATGTGATACTGGTCAGTGGATATCCTGTTTTGACAGCTGTCAATCTACCATTTTTTGAATGTCCAATATACAAGATGTGGACTTGCCAAGACACAACTGAGACACCCCTCCCTCCCTTTTGATAGTCTCCCCTACCCCACCCTTGCAATCTGTAGACACATACGTACGTACGTATGCTCGGTCAATCACCTGACAACCAAACGAAAAGAGGAGTATGGGGCTGAAACATGGCAAGTTTAGACTCCCAGAGGAAACACAGATACTGAAGGGTGAAAATGAACTGGTACATTCCCGCTAACATTTACGTTTGCAGCTTCTTGCTGCCTTTATTAGACAAACACAACGGTTTGATTGACGTCGCAGAAAAATTTGAATTTGGAGCTGCATGCTCAATATATTCAATTGTCGAGGATGTCGGCAGAGGTTCCTTCCTCTTCTCGGCTTATCTAGGCAGATCAAAGGAAACTCTGTCCGCAGGATACCTCAGCATTTGCCTTCTGGTGCTTTGCAGAGTACCCAGCCTCGCTCAGGAAGACTGAGCAAACTGGCTGCACTAGGGCTCAAGTATAGGAACACATTAATTAAGCCAGGCGGGCCCAATTTTCTACCAAACTCTCTTTCACATATATTTATGGGGTTTAGAAATCATGCAAATCCTCCAGTTTGAGAAGTTATTACGCAACATGTACAGTCGCTGAACATTGCCAAGACGAGTTTGGGCTACCTGTGGCTGGGTTGCTAGCGTTTTGTTGGGCAATATTAAACTAAATTACATTTGCAAGTATCTGCTTTGTCTAGGGCTAGGGTTCTAGGTTTACTTTTCATTCATATTAAAAAAACAGTTGACTCGGTTAATTAATTTCATCGAACGCTGTATTTTGTCACGGGATCGGATTAAGACAATTACAACCCGAATGGAGAGCGCGCGGCTTCACAATTCAAGCAAGCGCTGATTTCTTTAACTCGAAGGCCAATGAATAAAACCATAAATTTCAGAGTTTACCTGCTCTGGCGCATTCATACAGGTCGTGCCGAATCCAAATTGGAAAGAGGATCCAAGCACAACCACAGCTGTCGTATAAACCAACCAAAACGTCCATGCCGACCTGGTTGAGGGATCTTTTGAACGGCTTGGAAGAAGCTCATCTTTCTCTGAATTCAGCAACGATTCGGAACTAC
This sequence comes from Porites divaricata, assembly GCA_038088405.1. Lineage (NCBI taxonomy): Eukaryota > Metazoa > Cnidaria > Anthozoa > Scleractinia > Poritidae > Porites > Porites divaricata. Next base: position 17,270,737 of record JBBMOI010000008.1, on the reverse strand, counting down.
TTCCCTTGTCGGTCATTTTTACAAGCGTCCTCACTTTTCTAATACAACAATAATATTATTGCCATTACAAAATTTGTGCTCTCATCATCTCATTCATAACCTCCTCTCGTGAGTCGATCAAAACGTTCCTCACTTATGTAATAACGAAATGTACCTCATCCCAGTCCACGCGCAAGGCCTATTTCAATATGGCCGATGAAACAACTTTCGTCAACCAAACAGAATGCCATTTTTCTCGTGTCCCTGTCGAGATTGTGGAGAAAATCATGTCTTATTTGTCACCGTACGGAGACTTTTTTGACGCTAAGTGTGTCTGTCGTCTATGGTATCGTTTGATTGTAAGAATTTGCAAGCAACGGTTACAAAATTTTCATGCCGCTGTTAGAACTGGTAATTTGCGGATTCGAACCTTGACTACAAAATCAAGAATATCACCTTTACCTCGATTCTCGCACGGCTGCTGCATGATAGGAGAAAAAATGTACGTATACGGAGGTTGCTCGTCGTCAAATACAGCTTTTAATGATCTTTATTTCCTGGATTTAAGAGAACAACGCTGGATTAGGCCCAGAACATCTGGTTCCCCTCCACCCCCCAAAGAATGTGCTACAGCTGTGGTTTATGACAACAGAGATATCGTGATATTCGGTGGCTGGTGTCAACCGAGCAGAACTGGAATTAATTCTGTGGCGAAATTCTTTGATGATCTTTATATTTTCAATATTGTTAACTTGTCATGGAGAAGTCCTGTGGTTAATAGGGATTTGCCCAGACCCTGCAAGAGAGCTGGACACGGTGCATGTGTTTTGGGCCATAAAATGATAGTGTTTGGAGGCGCTCAAAGAGAGCTAAGGTTAGGTTTGGTGAATATCAGACAAATTCTTCACTTTAGGAAACTACATACATGTATACAGCTATTTCAAGAAAGGTTGTCGGAAAAAATGTGCACTCAACAATCCTGAAAGGTAGTATGGGATATGAGCAATATGCTGTTTCTGACACTGTAGCTGTCGAACCTACTTTTGTTGCTTTCCTTTAGCACTCGCAAACAAATGTCCATGGCCTCTCGTGTCCTTCTTTCAAATTTCTTAGAAAGAACAGTGAACTCAAAACCACCCACAACACCTTTTGGGATTGTTGTGTGCACTTTTTCCGACAACCTTTCTCGAAATAGCTGTATGTTGTAGTTTAATTTTACTTCATTACTTAGCATACATTACCATACCCAAAAATAAAAGAAAAACAAAAATTACCTGAGATAAGAAATTAACTACAACATATATATGAATCCCTTGACGGTACATAATTTTAAGGGTAAGAAAATTCAGTTCCTCTTTTGGCAAACTGTTGCTGAAAGTGCAGGGGGAGGGAAAGCTAAGTACCATTTATTTATCCTTAGTAAATGTCGCTTGCCAGTTAGGGCAACTCATAATAATTATTAAAACATGCTTCCTTGAAGGGTCACTTCATTAGCCCAGGGCTCTTGGGCAACACTTTTGCTGCACCAAGTTTTCTACCAATATGCATGCAAAGTTTAATAATTTTTGAAGTTCAACTTAGCAGGCATGCTAGCAGTTAAGACCCTGATGACATATATTGCTGCCGGTGGGTATTCTTCCCAGACAGTACCTGCGGGTCTGTACGTGGCATAGGTGAACTATATTTTGTTTAAGATAACAAACCATATTTACAGTACCTCTCAAAAGTAAGTTGACACTCGAATCTCGAAACTCGAGACTCGATCCTCCTGTCTCAAAGCTTGATGGCTTCGAGTTTCAAGATGCGAGGATCGAGTCTCGAGTTTCAATGATCGAGGATCCAAGAAGCTAGGTTTTCCGAAAGAACGATGTTGTTCAGTCACGTAGCCATTCAGATATTTGCCCAATCGATCAGTGCTTGTGGTGCGGTGTTCTATATCTGTTTGAATTGCCAGGGTTCGGCAAGCTTTCAATAAGTGCAAATCAATATTTTCAGTTTTGAAGATTTATCCTGCATGTACAGTGTATGTAGCCTTTGCTCACCATGTTCCAAGATTTTCACAGATGAATGGTGCCGCTCCGTAATTCATTCTGTGAATTAAGCTTGTCGTGGTTTTATGCGGATCTTGATGAAGATTACGACATTTAAGTCGCTAAATTTGCTTGTTTGTCAAGCTTCAACCTCATTCATGTAAATGCAGCTTAGGACATGTAGCCTTTTACTCAATAATTTTATTCGAAAACTCGGTGATTGTGTGGCTTTTCATGCATTTGGCATATGTAAATGTTGATAAAGTCATGAGAAACTACATTTGTTCTCAAAGGCCAAATTTTTGATACCATGGCTTGTCACGCTGTTACTGTATGTAAAATATGCAAATCTACATGTAGCCAATTTGTAAAACTTTATTTGTAACAAAAAGCGACATTTTCACGAGCATTTGAGTTATTAATTTTCCATTAGTCAATTTCATATAATTTATGTAACCTTTCAGTCACCATGTTCATTCGAAAACACAGCTCAGCGACTCTGTGAATTATAAAACTGGCTCTTATGCAAATCTAGCTGATGTCACCGGAAACTTTGTCTGCTGAGGCATTTATTAGTTAATACACAATCGTAAAAGGCCCAAACTCGTTTTGTTTAAATGACACTGAGAAAGTGACAAGGAATGCACGAGCCTGGCACGAGCACTCCGCAAAAAATTGGAAAAGTAATATATAGTTTTCACATGATTCGGGGTTTGACAGACAGACAGACCTCATGGTATTGATTTGTGAGCTAGTAAGATCTAGTTTTCAGATCGAAGCATCTGAATCTGTGATCTTGTTTTGGAACAATTAAAGAAGATTTATGGTTAAAAAATGTGGTTTGAGTATGATTATCTACAGAGTCGTTTAGTTATTGTTCGCTTTCAAACAGAGGCTCTTTTTACTGCTAGTCTGACGTACAAACGATGACAATTAAGTCAAAAAGAATTTACGGCTGTTTACTGTGCACGAGCGATATTAATAATACAGTTGTTTCTAGTATGAGTTGTTGTTTACTTTTTGACCGCTATTACATATATGTATCTTGCCTTCACATCTATTAATAGGAGACCAGAAGCAAACATTTTCGTTTTCAAAGCAAGAGCTTCGTTTAGGCAAAAGCGAACAAGTCTCACCCAATATTGCACAGAGCGGTCCGTGATTTTTAGAATGAAAGGTAAGTGTATATTTTTAAAGTGAGCGCTTTCTTGATTTGAAAATTAAAACTCGATCCTCGATCCTTGATCATCGAAACTCGAGACTCAATCCTTGAATATTTCTAGAATCGAGACTTGAGTCTCGCGTCTCGATTCTCAAGACACAAGTGACTGTCAACTTACTATTGAGTGGTACTGTCAGTAAAGTTCCTGGAATAAAGTCCTAAGTGACTTCTGATTAATTGCTAAATTCTTCTCCTGATTTTCCTTGTCTATGCTCTGTATTTGGGACTCAATCTTAAGTCACTTTAGTACCTGTACATGCCCATTTACTACTGTGTACTTTAAGGCATTTGTGCTGCTAAATTACCACTGCTGAAATTCAAGCTTGAGCAGAAAGCAAAAATTAGACTCTCTTGTCCCTGCTTCTTTTGCTTTTGTTTCCCTGATTATTACCTTTGCTGAACATTGATTCTAACCACGTTAAAGTTATTGTTTGTTGTTTTTCACGCTGTTTACAGTGTGATATTAAGAACCTTAAATTTATCCTGCTTTACTCGTGGAAAGCATCAGTCGGCCAATTATGCTTGTTTCATAGGTCTTTATTAAATGAAAAGCCTGATTTACATAAGAAAAGAAGAAGGGTTGTAGACCAACCAGTGTCAATTTAATCCTGGCTTATTCACAACTCAGATGTGGTAACTAATTTTCATCATAATTAATTGGTCAAGATGGTTTGCTCAGGGTATATTACAATAATGGTCCTATACTTTGACTGAGGCCTAAAACCTTGTCTTTGATTGTGTTAAACCATGACTGTGGCCAGAGCAGGGTTTTAAAATTATCCAAAAATTCAGTACTATAAGAAAGAAAAGAAAAAGAAAAATGTTTAAAAAATGTTTCACTGAGAGATGAGAGAGAGATAGGTCAATGATATGATTATCTCCTATGGCCACATCAAGTGTTTTTGCCTGTCCAAGGAGAAGATTTGGAGATTTTCTGTGACAATTGACTGTTGCAGATCATACTTCGTCTTTGCCTGACTGTAAAGGACAGTTCAAAGGCATATTTGGTCTGGGCTATTCTGGCTTCCTTTTGAAAGTTGCTTGAAATTATTATTGTTACAGGTTCAATGATGTATGGATATTGGACATGATAGAAATGACTTGGAGTTGTCCCAACATTAGAGGCAAGAAACCTTCTGGGAGATTTGGTCATTCTCAGGTATGTGGATTTAGGTCTTCCCTGTAATTTTTGTTGTTTTCCATTATTTTGATTGTCACAAGTTGGTAAAAAGGATATGGGGTCATGTGCACATGTCATAATGTCTTGAAGTCATTTTTTCTCAGTATCTTACATGTAATACTGTATACAAAATTCTATTTGAATTTAGAAAATTGTGATGACGGTGGAGTACAGTTCCTCCAAAACTTCATTTTCTCTAGCCTCCCTGATTCAGAAAAGTTGAATAAGCACCTTAGGTGCTAATTTAAACACTAGTGGTTTTCAGTAATTAACATAGCTTATTATGTATTAGTAAAATCCAACTAGTGGTCTGTTGTCAATGCTGCATTCTGATTGGTTGAGCTACTACTAGGCTTTATGTTATAACCCACTAGTAGCAAAAAGCACCGGCTTTTTGGCAGCAAAAAGGGATTAAAGTCTAGCTTTAACTGGCTAAAAAAATTTTATTCTCCATATTTTTGGCCAACTAGTTGGATTTTACTTCGGCCTCATGGGCTATTGACTCAGAGCCCATTAGGGCTCGAGGAATAATTGTTAGTTATATTGTAGATGACACTAGATGATGATACAGTACTTATCCTTGGAGGATGTGGTGGACCAAACTTGGTAAGCATGGTTTCCTTATTCGTTATCTTAGGGGAGCAAGATTATAAAAATAATAATAAACTTTATCTACCGGTCGGTATATAGCGTCAATATCATTAACTGTTCTAGGCACTTTACAATATCACAAAAAAAAAAAAGATTGGCACAGAGACCTGTGTGAACAATCACCTCTCACAAATATGGCCACCCATACAAAATTTTAAGTATGTTTTTGGTATGTCCAAGGTATTTCTAAGGTGTGTTGTAAGTGACTCTAGTATGTTTTAGATATGTCATTTTTCAAAACATACCTAAAACATAGGTTAAAAACATACCTAAAAAGTACTTAATCTTTTGAATAATCAAGACATACCAGAAACATAACTTTAAGACATACCAAAAAAGTAGGTAATTTTTTTGGAGGAGATATGACATACCAAAAACATAGGTCATAGGCAAATAAAAAAATTTAAGTGAGATGACATACCAAGTATATACCCCGAAAGACATAGCAAAAAAGTAGCTAAGTTTGTTCAAGGAAAATGACATACCAAAAACACAGGTTACAGACATACACATGTATTATGTTTCACAAAATATACACTCAAAACAGGAATTAATTGCTGTTGAATTCTCTGACCTGAATTCTCGTTTTTAGCAGGACTGTCTGCTATATATCTTGCAAAATCAGTGTTGCATTTAAAATATGAGAAGATCTCTGTTTTATAACAACATGCAGCTGCTTCAATATATTTATTAATAAAATCCAACAAGTTGGTCAAAAATAGTGAGCCAAAACAACTTTATAGCTAGCAAAATGTGGTTCAGCCATTATTGTTTTGGTTTTCAAAGCCAGTGGTTTTCGCTACTAGTGGGCTATAACATAATATAGCCTAGTAGTAGCTCAACCAATCAGAATGCAACATTGATAATAGGACTTTGTCAGCATTGACAACACGGACTTTGTTAGACGGAACACCCACAGCAACACTGACAGTCAGACGAACGTCAACTCTGGCCCTGTTACGACAGCTACTGTACCGTACATCAGAGGTACCTCTGAAACTATTACACGTATATTACAACCTTACAATATACGTGTTGCACACAAACCCATAACCACTTTACGACGCCTGCTTACTAATGTCAAGGACAAAGACAAACCGGAGGACAGACAGGGAGCAGTATACAAGATCAAATGCTGCGACTGCCAGGCTTCTTACATTGGTGAAACCGGCAGAAACCTTAGCACGCGACTGACCGAACACAAACGAGCAACGAGGAATGGTGACGTCAACAATCACATTGCTGAGCATCATTTACAGACAAAACATCAAATTGACTGGGACTCTGCGACATGTATAACGTATTCTACAGACTACCATCAATGTCTTACTTTGGAAAGCTGGTTCACTAACTTAGAACAAAGGCCACTGAATCGTAGCCAACAGTTACCAGCGCCGTGCAAACGACTTATTGACGAGATGAAGCGAAACGAACTACAAGAGATCGACTGGAGAACTGACAATTTCACTAAAATTAGACGACTGCTTAACTGTGACTGTCACAATAGATGGATTGAAACGCACCAATTACTGCTTACGAGTCTTCATAGCCAATAACACCACGGCTTAACTGACAGACGACCAATAACATCTTGACTTTATTGACCAATCAGATCAATAACCAGAGTATATAATACCATCTACTGACGTGATACAACTCACTTTGACTCTGAAGATGACTACCGCACAGGTTGTCGAAACGTCAACAACAACAACAACAACAACAGTCCTATTCAGGACTATGTTCACCCGGACGATCAAACTCAACCTACTTTTGAATAGACTACTGGTTAGATTTTACTAAATAAACATATGTAACGTACCAAATTTAAGTATGTTTTTTGTATGTCATATGTATGTTTCTGGTATTCAACAGCTACGTTTTAGATATGATATGTCATATAAGATATGTTCTTGTTATATCAATGGTGTGTTTTTAGTATGTCAAGTAAGATATGTTTTATGTAGGTCTCAAGTGGTATGTGTTGGGTACTTTTCTGGTATATAAAATTTGTTCCAAATACATACTTTAAGGTACTTTTTTGGTATGTCATAAGTAGCAGAAACATATCGGTTATCTACCCCTAACATAGTAACTGAATGTACGTTCTAAGTATGTCATACGTATGTTTCTGGTATATTCAACAGCTATGTTTTAGGTATGTCATAATTATAAGATATGTTCTTGATATGTCACTGGTGTGTTTTTGGTATGTCATAGATACCAAAGTCATACATTTTCGATTTACTAGTTAGATATGTTTTATGTAGGTCTCAAGTGATATGTTTTGGGTACTTTTCTGGTATATAAAATTTGTTCCAAATACATACTTTAAGGTACTTTTTTGGTATGTCACAAGTAGCAGAAACATATCACTGATCTACCCCTAACAAGTCATAGTAACTGAACGTATGTTCTAAGTATGTCATATGTATGTTTCCAGTATGTTAAACCATACCACTGAAACACCTTGTACATACTAATGTCATACCTGAGATTTGGTGTGGGCAGTGTTCAGCATATCTCAGCGTCAATGCCACACATGGGTTTGGTTTGTTTTTGGTTGTCCTTTTTGGTTCTCTCTCTGAGAGGTTTTTCTCTGACTATGTACTCTTGTTTTCCCCTCTCCTCTTCTCATTCTCTCTTCTTATTGTTACCAATTTATTATTTATTATTGGGAGGCTTGAAAAATGGGGGTCGCAACTACAGTGTTTGACTCTAACAACAACAACAACAACAAATTTTGCCCTAACAACAAGGGAAGTTAGGTTTGGTTCAAATTATTTGGGAATTTCTAAAACCAAGGGTTAGGCAATAGAGATTTTATTGTGGGCATGTATGTACTGACCTAAAATTGGCCAATTGCATAATTTGACTTCAGTCAAACCCCGCATTACGGACGCCTGTTTAATACGGACACCTCATTATGATGGACAGTTAGCTTTGTCCCTGGGGAAAGAAAGCCCTTTTAACTCAACCCGTTTAATATTGACACCCCTTTTAATACAGACACTTTCTTTGGCCCTATCGGTGTCCGTATGAACAGGGTTTGACTGTACATCAGAAATCAAATGTTTTAAAATTATTTTTAGGAGTGTATGTAAGGTACATGATTGTAGTATGATTTCATGCGTTGGGCCTGTTTTGAATGGCACACTGTCACTTGTATAATTTTTCAATCCCCAATAAATAAAGCAATTGAAGATACTACTCTCTCTTTTGAAGTTGTTTGGAGATGTGTGGATCCTGGATACAAATGATTGGATCTGGCAGGAACTGGAAGTAAAGAACCATCAATGGGAAGCGCCTCAACTGTGGTGCCATCCAGCTGTCCGCATCAATGATATGATTGTTGTGTTTAGTGTACCACGTAATCAAGCCCATGTACTAACTCCTTCATCTAATGCACAACAAGGAATTGGACACCAGCGTCCAGGGCTAGATGGCTTGTTGCCCATGCAGATATTCATATTAGACTGCAGTCAAATGCGATCTCATTTCTCATGTTCTTGGAATCCACCCCCCATCCCTCAGGGATCCTCCCCTGCCACCTCACTGCATTCTGTTGTGGTAGCCAGGGGGGAGATACTCATTTTTGGTGGCATGTTTGCAAGATGGACAGAGTCTAGTCCAGAAACAAGCAGTAATCTTGTAGCTATTTCATCAAACATTTTAGAATAAACATTTTATAAAATCCCACAACAAAAATATCTAGACATGTGCATTATCTGTACTTTATCACTGTATAAAGACTTCAAAGTATCACAGAGTAACATACATATATTTCATTTTATTACAAGATTATAGGTAGCAGGCTTGGCAGCCTCCAGCTCTAGTCCCTTGTTCAAATCTGCAAATATTGCTCCCCACCCCAGGGACGCTGGTCAGGGCGTTGTAAATCTGCTAGTGGATTTGAACTGGACCCTGTATCCCAGTACGTTGTGATAACTTATGCAGTAAGTATGATGCATAAACAGAGAGTTACTAAGTCGGGATCACGAAAATTACATTTTCCCCAAAGTGACTTAGACCACAGAATAGACTATAATGGGGTAGCGGCTCTGAGAGGCCAGCGGCACATACCCAGCAAAAATTAACTCAAGTACCCCCCCCCCCCGGGTTCCAGTAAGATGCCTGCACGCGCATTACTTCATATTTAAACTTCATGCATTTTGCAACATCCTGGACATTCGTTGGATGAATAGATTGTGTCATTGGACTATATATTCCGAAACTGAACGCAGAATTTTTTGTATTATCTTTCCATTGAAAGCTTATTGCAATTTGTTTGAGTCCCTTTTTCACATAAAGTGGGCTTTTAAATTTAGCTAAAAATCGTCACCTTTGTTATTGTAAAGCACTCAGTCAGTTTGAATAGAACAGAGTAGGCCACTTCCGAGTTCCAAAAACCCTCACTTTCAAAATGAGGCTAGGTGCACAACCTTTCTTGTGAAAATGAGTTTTATTTGCTTGAGAATGAAAAATGATTTTCATTATCAAGGGCTGAGCACCTACCCTCGTTTTGAAACAAAGGCCCAAAGCCGGAACTCGGAAATGGCCTGTTGGACTTGTTGTTAGCTTGCAGAATAGGTGTTTTATTTTGTATTTTCATGCACTTAAAGGCAAGTGCGAAGCAAGTGCCCTAGTGCATGAAAAACACAACTCTTTCTATTCAAATTAAGTGCTTTAACGTGGCAAAGGCGACGAAAACTCCTCACTGGCAGGAGGCAACCTTTTGGCTATTTGCTTTACAAGCGTGGTCAGCAAGTTAACCACCAAGCAAATTCAGCTTGTGGTCAAAGTGGTACTCGAGCCTGGGCGGTTCTGAAGCGCTGACCACTCGGCCATGCTGCCCTCATATTAACTTCCTGTCATGAAACTCTTCAAAACGTCTTATACATACTATACAGATACTAATTGCTTGTTTTGTCCTGCTTAATAAAATGTGTATTTAAAGGCTCGCTTCATTGCCACCTGTGTGACCGGTTTTCCTGCTCTGAGCCTAGTGAAAGTTTTGTCTGTATTTTTTTCTACTTGCTCAGTCTTGGTAAAAAAAGGCCTTGTTTGCGGACACTATCCCTTTTGCTGCTTTTGGTTGACTTGAATCTTCCAGCTCCAATTAATGCGAATGAAAGACCCCGAAATCCGTTTGGTTTTTCAATAATGATTTCGTTGTCCTTTGCGTGAAAGTGAATAACATAAAGGCGATATATCATCAACATAAGAGAAATTATGTTCTTTCCGATATAAAAAAGAAACGTTGATTTGAAGAAGTCGTACGTAAACACAAGATAAAGACGGAGAATCAAGAAGGGAACATCTTGCATAAACATGGCTGCTAGGATCCCAAATCGGTCTCCTTGCAGCTCTAACTTTCTCATTTCTTTTTCGGCTTCCTCATTTTCAAATTGTAGCTGGCGAAGCTTTTGTTTTTGCTTTTCCTTAGCTTCCACAGCTTTTCGGAGATATTTTCTGGATAAGCCAGAAACCTCCACTCGTACCTGAAAGTCAGAAAAAAAAGATATGAAAAGCTTTGCAAGAGAATCGGGTGTCAGTAGAACGTCGACTTGGTTTTGGTGTTGGGGTCCATTGTACTTTTGTTTCATTTTTTGTAAGGGAAAAACAACAGAAAATGAAACAAGAACAATGAACTCCGGCCTCGGCCCCAAGTCGGCATTTTACTGACGACACTCAAGAGAGCTCACCAGCTTATTATGGGATGGATTTTGGACTCTAACCACTTCACCCATGAACTATCGGAGGGTGTGTCAATAATGGGACAAAACAACAACCAAACAAAAAATACAAAAAACCCGCTCCTGTTACTGCGCTTTTCACAAACATGCAAACTCTAAAGTTCAAAAGTCGCTTTCACAATTGTGTTTTTCGCTGCCGTCAATCATAATAGGGAGTTTAAGATACGGTGACTACGGACTACGAACTACGGCTGGACGAGCGTTGTCCTTTGCTTGTAGCACTGGGTTGAGTCGTGCAAATATAGAACGTTAAGATTGCAGTACAGACAGTAGACTACGAGAGAAAAGGCGGAGAGGGAAACAACACGCAAAGATTCTCTTGTTTACATCACAGTTCACAAAAATACAAGTCAGTTTTGCATGTGATCTTATCTTTAGAACAATGAACAAATTATTCCATACTTGAAGGAAGCAATTTACGTACAAGTCGATTCGCGTACAAGTTGATTCGCTTACAAGTTTACTCCTTGTTCCATCACCGTAGCTCGGGTGAAATTGGTAAACAAAATTTTGGTTGCACAGGTTTTATTTTTTTCGCCCATGAATACTTATGTCAAATATTGAAGAAATAGACAGAAATAGTAATAGCTCATTTATTAGGTTTAGAAGATGGACTTCTCCGACTACTGATCTGATGTAGTTTGAAGTTTAAGTATTGAAATGCCGAGTTTCGATTGTCTCGAAGATGTTTACATCATTTTCATTCAGCAAATTCGATACAAAAACTCGCTTAAACAAAGGTTACACAAGTAGAAAGACACACTAATCAGTTCGAAGAAACATTGAAACTTTTCAAGTGCGAAGAGAAAGTAAATTACCTGCATGATTTCTCTTCTCGTCGGCCATCAGTTCTGAATTCTGCGTATAAACAGCTAAGCTTCTTTAAATATGAGCTTAGCTAGATAAAAATGTAGTCACAACGGTGGATTAAAAGCGTAAATCTGAGCAGAAATTAGACACAACTTACATATTTCGCTTCCCCCTCACTTAAAGCAGGTGAATTGAGAACTTTCTTACGAAAAAACGAGATTCTTGAATTACCGAGACGGCAAAATACGAGCAAAATGTTCTCCGTAGTCCCGACTACGCGAAACAGCTCAACAACTCACCGTAGCCGCAGGACTACGCGGGAAAAATGAACAGTCACGTGGTTTTGAACATGCGCAGTAGCATGTTTAACCGTAGTCGTAGTCCGTAGTCGCCGTATCTTAAACTCCCTATTTACGATCACAAGCAACGAACCTTGAAACACAGAAACACACAAAACAGATCGAAATCCACCAATCACCGATCACAAATCATGACCTTTTGAACCCGTTAAAGTAAAGTTTTGTTTCCTAAGAGGTCCGTTAAGATGATTGACGGCAGCGAAAAACGCAATCGTCAGTTGGCTTTTGAACTTCAGAATTCGCATGTTTGTGAAAAGCGCAGTAAATTATCAAATATGAAAGGCTGGGCGGCTAGCCTGCGAATACAGCCGTTTCTCCCTGCTCCTCACTGCCAGGGACGCCTGGCGAAACGTCCTTAGCGGCGAGGAGAAAGGGCTGTATTCGCAGGCTGTAGTTGGGGCCGGCGGTGCTAACCATATCCCGTTTTTAACTTGGTTTGCAGCTGTGGAAGCTTGCAGAATAGGCCAGTTTCGAATCAAAATTCATACTTGGCTTCGAGGCTGAGGGGAATAAAACAAAAGTAATGAATTATTAATCTCTGGTTTTCAAAGCGATTCTTTTGTTTTATGCCCTGCAGCCTCGGTGCCAAGTGGGAATTTTAATAATTGGAAACTAGTCTAATTGTTTCAACACACTCCTAGTGGCTTAACTAAATGTATCGCTGTTTCTCAAGCCTGTCCCTCTCAGGGGCACCCAACGACGATTTTCTGTAAAACATCTGTTCGGAGAAGCAAATACTGCCTGGAATGTTTTATTACACCTTTTGCCTTTCATTACCAGGAAATAAATTTTAATTAGCGTCAAAATGTCAGTCGATATAATGAAAGTGTAATCATTGCAGAAAAATGAACAATCGTTTTCATTATTTGTGTGATCAATAAAGCATTTTACATAGGCATGACCATTCACCAATGCCAATATAGTTTAACTCGGTGAAAACAATAATCTTTTAGAAAAATAATCAAACATTTGCGGCATCTTAATGTTCTTTAACAAGAAAAGAAATTCATCAACAGAAAAGATTGTGTTTTTTGACAATCAAGTTTTTGCTCGTTTATCCTTTAATGTTTTCGCCGTTCAATAGGTATGTACTTAACAATTATTCTACCAGTGCACTTTGGATATGAGATGGTAGTAGCCAATGAGGCGCGTAGTTCTGTATAAGTCTAAGCCTCATTTATCCTCCTGCTCCCTTATTTTCTACATGTATTGACTAAGCATTGTATGCATCACGTGTTTGTTTGTGCAAGCACAGCAGCAAATTACAGTATGTACATACATGTACACGGTACAAGCCTAACGAAATGACCCCCACTTCTGCAATAATAGTTTTAGGTATATTGTAAAATTCGTACAAATTAAAGCATACTTCCAAATTTAACGCAATATTGGCAAGATAATCAGGAGCACCCTACGTCAATTTTTGGAAAATATAACATCTAAAAAATGGTATAATTGCCCATTTGTAACGGATTTTTTTACCTTAAAAATGTCATCTAGAATTTTCGGGAGCCCTTTTTCTGGCTGAAATTTTCGAAAAGGTAACTTTTGATCCCTATAATTTTCGGATCACTAGACTTTCTGCTAGAAAATCCGAACAGATGAAAAATTTTTAGGGGATAAAAATATCTCGTATAATAATAACAATAATGATACAGTTCGACCTCTATTAAGGGGTCACCTATTAAGCGGCCACCCCCCATTAAGCAGCCACTTCAAAGTCCTGATTTATTTGTCACTACACTGGTGTATTTGATACCTCTATTCAACGGCCACCTCTATTAAGCGGCCACGGCCACCTTTTTGCTGTCGCAAGTGTATTATTTATATGGTTTTTTACCTCCATTAAGCGGCCAGCAAATTATCTTTCCATGAAATATCTTGAGCTAAATTTTTTCACATACTACACTGTTGATGCAAAAAAGCCTAAGAAACTTGTCAAAGATGTTTTGCATTTTTTTCTGTACATTATCAACCCAAAGAAATACTGTACATTTCAACTACGTGCCCTCTGTGTTAGAGCTAGAACTATGCATGGGCTGGAAATGCACTTGATGTTTTGTTACAATGAATTTTGGATTTATCTTCATATATGTTCACTTTTTAAAAGCATTTTGCTATATAGAGTCAATAAAATCATGTTTACTGCCACTCCTATCCAATTTATATTGTACCTCCATTAAGCGGCCACTTTTCAAAGTCCCGAGGGTGGCCGCTTAATAGCGGTCGTACTGTAAGTGTTATTGGTGTTCTATTCTCAAAAACGAACATTCACCCAACGAAAATGAAACTTCATTCGCACTAAAGAATGATGTTTTCGATACCATGGTATAAAACTTTTCGTTAATGACGGCTCTTCTTGATGCAAAAATCTTTAATGACTATGCCACAAACTTAAATGTTTGCTTCCTTGGCTAAAATGTTTGTACTTTAGTTAAAATGAATAATATTTTAACGTTAATAGAAATTTATTTCTCGGTAATGAACGGCAAAAGGTGTATTTGAGGGCAGATAAAAATTTCTAGATGACCGTTCCATTCATGTACAATTTTTGAAGCTTATCTAGTAAATTCCGTACGATCTTGTGAAGTTTAATTTTTCACAGTTAACCCCCCAGGTTAGGCTATTTTTCGTAGAAAAAAGGAAACCTTAAATTTTCGGATTCAAAAATGTGATGGAGCTAGAGAGGAAGCAGAAAAATTCTTCATTTTCGTAATAAGTTAAATTGCATCAAGCTCCCCTAGGATGACCAAACAGATACAAATTTAATAGCACCGCTTAAAATGCAATTCTAGAGATCTAAAAGCACTCTGGATAGCCTAAAAAGTATTTTCAGTGTATTTAGGAGGAAACCGTCGTTGGATGCCCGGCCCTCTGCTTTTGATGCCTGTCACGCTGGCTTGTTTAATACGACGAGTAAGAAATTAAGAAAAAATCCAACGTTTTTGTGTTCGTTTTCACCTTTTCTTCTTCTTTGTCAGCCTCGTATTGTTGGCTTTTATTGCTACCCATTGACGTGGTAACCAGGGTGAATTGCAAAAGACTCCATGAAAACACCCCAAGTGTAAACAATGTTATCTCTCTATTGTTCGACACCTGAAATCAAACATAGCTTTAATAAGCGTTCTCATTTCAAATAAATTAGCCTGCGTAGCAGGCGCTTAGAAATAGTGGGCTCAAGAAAAAAACGGTCGCGCAAGCCCCTCGCGTGTCTCTCTCGCACGCGTTCGTTCTCTCTTGCACCACGCAGGCTACAAATACATAAGCATTTAGGGCAAGCCTAAAAGCGAAGCTCTTGATTCACAAACATTAGTCAACAAGGCCATAACGATCATGGGGCATTTATCTTAGTATTTTACGAACTTCTAGAGTGATGACGGTCCTCATCGACTATCAGAGTCACTGGTCAATTAAAGTAGGTGTGTCACGAAATTCAGCCAAATTAGTAAATTACAAAATGCCCGTTAAATTAAGAGAAACATAAAACTAACCGCTTAAAACTTTAAAGGAAGGTTAAAATAACATAACAGAAAGAGCAGATGCCACGGATGGGCAAAATTGAAAAAGATTGAAACGGACTGAAATTAGTGTTTTGAAAACTGTTCAGCCTAACTGTTTCTCGAAGTTGATCCCTGCTGCTTGCAACTTCAAAAATAATGCTCAGGAGAAATATTTGTTTGTCTCGGATCTCTGATTTTGTCATTTACATAATTTCTTTGCTTACTTTAAGTTCCATGGCGATTGAGGGCGAGTAATTGGCAAAATTAAACAAAATGAACTGGACTGCCGTGACACAGCCCCTTTAAGTTGAACTATACCGACTAGAGCAGAATAAAATTAGACTGATGGAGTTGCCTGATGATTGCTTCGTAAGGAGCATGACCCTCTGAGTAGCAATAAATGTTCAAGACTTAATCCAGTTCCATAAGTCTCCCTTCATTATGTGCGTGAGTCTCTGCCTTAAGGTGGCTGAACACAGTTTTGGCAGTTTGTGAGTATATGTCATTCGCCAAAACATGGCAAGAGAAAGGTTGCAGCTCACAAACTTTGCAAGTGAAAAATATACCGATGAAAGATCTTGATTGACTGGTAAAATTGACGTTTTCGTAGTTTCCATGGCAACATGAACGTGCTAATACAACCTTAAAATTTCACTTTTGCTCAGTTTAAATAAAATTCGCCCATTAGTCATTAGCATTTGAAACTTATTTGACCAAATTTTAACAGACGGGTTTTTAGATAATCAATAATATAATTGCACTGTAATTATTAAATGTGTCACA
Source organism: Porites divaricata (assembly GCA_038088405.1). Lineage (NCBI taxonomy): Eukaryota > Metazoa > Cnidaria > Anthozoa > Scleractinia > Poritidae > Porites > Porites divaricata. Next base: position 17,254,467 of record JBBMOI010000008.1, on the reverse strand, counting down.
AAATTTCGTCTGTTCAACTTCCATTTTAAAGTTCTCATTATTTAGAATACGAAAAAAAATTCTGCCAAATATCACAAAATTTTAATGAGTAGATTTTGAGAAATCGTCTTCTGTGTACCATAATGATTGCTTTTCCCTGCCATGTTTGTTTGTTCAAGTTAAACAAGAACGCTCCAAAAGGGTTTAAGTCAGGCTTGCTTGAAGATAGATAAGAAGTGAGGTGGCGATTTATTCTACACGAAACAAGATTTCCTTGCTAAAAGTTTTTTCTTCTTTGACGGTGATTGAGTCGTGTTTTAATAAACGAACATCGAGAGAAATTACATCATTGCAAAAGAGAAAAAATAGTCCTTTGGGAGGACATAAGCTTACTGGCAATGAATAGTCTGTATGAAGAAAAGGGCAATGACGGATACCATGGTGCGAAGCATAAACGTTTAACGTCGTGTGCTACGAGAAAAATTAGTTTACGTCCGCCCTAGGTTTCCTGGTCAGATGATCACAATTTTGAACCACCTATGAATGACAAGGTCTTTCAATATGCTGGTTTTCAGTGTCACGCCACTTCAAAATAGATAAAAATCAAAATCAAAACCATTCAATAGGTAAAGTCCAGAATCTGGGAAATGAAAGGAGGTACATATGCAAAGACCCTCCCCGAGATTCAGGTCAGAGGAATATTTCGTATACGAGATATCCGAAGAAATGTTTTACCCAAATTTATGGAGATTTGTATGGAGACGCCATGCTGATGCTCACCTGGATGAGCTCCAACATGGCGGACGGAAACCAACAGAAACATCTGTTACCGAGTTTTGCTACAAAAGCGTGAATTTATTCTTCGAGAAACTCATAAACATTAAAATAATACTTTTTCCAGCGCATGAACTGTTTAGATGGCAAAATTTCCTCAAATAAGTCATTTTTTTAACCTACATGACAGCTCTCTTGGCCGTCATGTAAATGTCGCGTCACGCAAAAGCTTAGAAATTCAAGCGTACTCTATCACAAAACCAAAATCCCTTTTGAAGCGAAAATTTGTTTGACAATTAGTTCTCAGTTGCTCTAATGCATCGTGAAAGTAAAATCTCGGTAGGATGGATAGTTTTTTAGTTTTAATTTTAGTGACGTCATGTGAAAACCAACAATAGGCCACTTCGTTGTTAGAGGGCAACTGGGTCACAATCGTCAGCCTGACATTCCTTCAGTTCAATTCAACATAGAATCGCCATTGGATTTGTTTTCACTGAAGCGAATGATTTATTAAAAAAACAGTATACAGATAACTACCTGTTCGTCTTCAAAAGCTTCAAACAACTCCAGAATATCAGCAGCAATGGCTACATACTCGAGCAGCAACAGGGACAGCTGATCGCGCGTGATGGAGCCACGAGGAAGCAACCAACGGCTTAAAATAATGATCAGCATAAGCCCAATCTCACAAAACTTTTTTAATTCTTCTTGACTGACACGGATCTGGGAAATCAATGTAGAAAACAAATAGGTTTTCCGACCTTTAAATATTTACGTTTATCCTCTCTTGGTCAAATATATGTATAAACAGTGAAAAAAAAAAACGCGTCCACAGACTAACTTCCTCCCAATGCCTCCTACCCTACCCTCAAGTGACACCACTTTGGTGAATTATTCCCATTCTTACCCCTCCCGGCATGATTTTCTTTGCGTCCATAGTTTCATTGTTGAGTCTGCCTTCCAATAGTCTAAGCTCCGCTGTCCATGTAATTGGCACAAGTGTTCCTAAGTAGAAGAAACAACTTGGCCAAAAGCTGAAACAAATTTAGAGAGGTTGTTATTGTAAGCTTATAATATATTTAGCTGATTTTTTGAAAACGAACGTATTCTAGCGAAACTTGAAGCCATTTGAGTGGAAAAGAATCAAACGACAGAATATTTTTTTGCATGGGTTGGGGGCGTCCGAGATAAGCTCGAAAGTAGTTCCCTTCCGTAGTTCCTTCGAAAACCATACGTGACTCCAGACCAAAATGGGCAAAATTCATACCCGGTTTCAGACCAAAAGGGCGCAAAAACCCCATCCGATGGTGGGGGGGGGGGGGGGGGGGCACATACCTATATAGACTCTATTGAGTAACCCCCGGGCATCAAATAATGCACCAAGAGACTTGGTCGATTGTCTAAGTATGAAGAGAGCAATCAGTTCGCAGGCATTTCCTTTGGTTCCATATGAATTTAGTTTGGATAATAAAATAGAGTGGTTGACTGTGTCAAATGCTTTCTTTTGATCTAAAAAGACAACGGCGTTAACATAGCCACGATATATTTTAGAGCCTCAATTATCAGTGGCTTCCAGTAAAGCAGTCACATTTGAGTGAAAGGCCCGAAGCCAGATCGATAATTTGACAAAATATTACTTTCGGATAAATTAAATAGAAAGAAAGTTGATTATAAACTATTATCACCAAGACTTTTGCTATTGCTGAAATCACTGAAACTGGGCGATAATTATTCATGTTACTTTTATCATCCTGATTGAAATATAGGGGTTACCCCTATATTGGCCAATATAGGGTTGGTCAATTTCCAGTCATCAAGCAATATCAGGTCATATTATGCCGGTAGTTAAATCCCGGAGCTAAACAGCAATTAAAAATAATTGAAATATATGGCGAAATAAGGTCAGCGCATTCCCGAATAAGCCGACTTGATCTCTTATCGAGACCAGCCCCTTTAGACTTATTTAGTTTATTCAGTGGCTTTAAAACCTGTCTACTATTAGTAAGGCGGAATTCGAATCTATTATCAAAATGCCTTTGACATATTCCAGATGACAGATGTCATTGCTATTAGACAATGGGATGTCGTTTTAAAGTTTAGGTCCTATGGATGAGACATGATCTTTGACAACATATGGCAAGTCGGGTGATTTAGTTAAAGGAATATCATTCAGTTCTATTTCTCTAATCAATGAACTGGTGGCTTTTCGAGAGGTAAGGTCGTTGATGAGTTGCTGCGTTTTACGGGGTCGCCATTGGTTTCGATAAACTTATTACTGTAAAAAGTTTAGCAGCTTTAATTTCAGTATTGATGTTATTACGCATTCTTTTGAAGTTGGTCAAATCAAGTGGATCATTCGATCGACTTGCTTGCTTAATCTTGAATGTGTCACGATCATGCATATGTTCTTTTAAATCAGCAGTAATATTCATGGCAAATTTTTAAATCCAACCCGCTTAGTGCGAATCGGGGCATGTTTGTCAACAATGTGTAGAAATTTGGTTTTCCACTCTCTCTCCAGATTTGGTTGGGATTAACAACTAAATTTAAAAATTCCCAGTTAAAGTTTCTGTTGGGTTTGAGTAATTTCTCTGAGTATTACTAGTACTATTACTGTCTTGTATTCGGAGATTCAGACGGTGACATGATATCATATAATGAAACTCTTCAGCGTTAATAAGACTCAGAGGTTTTCAATGAAACGTACGACCAAAGCCGTTTAGAGGGTCTCCAATATCCCAATAGGGTTCTTAAATCCCGCAATCCCTATCAGAATTTCCCTTTCATCCCGAAAGTTTTCATCGTCCAATCCTTATCCCGGACACTGATGTCTTTTAATCATATTACATCACAGCAAGATGTCCAAAACGCCTCGTCAATTACAATTACAGTTGGTCAAGAAGACGCCTTGAAGGTCTTTTTGGTTCAAATCTTTTAAAATGATTTTTTGAAGCTAGGAATGGAATTTAGTCACCGATTTGCAACGTTATTACAGAGGTCTTTGCAAGAGTTGATTTAGGTCTTTATAACTTTAGCTCGCACAGTGCAGCACTACCTTAGAAACTCACGGTCACGCCGTGAATTTCAGTTCAACTCTTTACACAAACGTTGTTTTAAACTGGCATCTACAAATCATGAAGATTATAGCGTGAAAGGGCCTAAAAAAGATTTTCTCTCCCTCCGCCATCCCTCCCCCGAGGAAAGATATAGTTTTAAAAAGCCGGTTTTGACAAAAGCCGGTTTAATATATAATAGTGCTAAAGCACTTCCCAATAATGGACTTTGTAAAACCTAAAATTAGTCTGCGTATCAAGAAGAATCCCAACTTAGAGTGTGTTAGAGTGAAACAGCCAAGTAAAAGCTATCTTTGAATGAAAGATTTAAGACTTCCAGGTAGTCAAGTTGTGTTTTGATTTATTCTGCACGTGCTTTACACACTGGCGTTGTATGTTTTTGATGCCGAGTGTTAAACATTGCACACCTGTAACCCAGTAAGAAGAGATCGGAGACTCGCTAAGCCTGCGGCTAAAGCCGAACTCATTCTTTCTTAAGGCCATATAGCGCAACCTACTATGAATTTGTTCCGTCTTAGTTGATGGCCTTGCTTTTTCAAATTTAGGCCCGAATTCAGACGCCGATCTTTTCATGAAATGAACCTGATACATTGAATTAAGTGCATGAAAAGTTCGGCGTCTGAATCAATTACGAACGCCTGTTTCAATTTGGAACGGATTATCCGTTCTTCACGCCTAGCCCAGCGGGGAATTTCAACTTTGGAACGGCTTTGATTCAGACGCCGAAATTTTCATGTACCGAACCTAATTCATAAATCATAATAACGTATTTTGCAAGCAGTTTAACCAAAAAGAACATTTTTCTTCTTTTGAATTTTGTTCGGCTGGAATTAAGATCGGCGTCTGAATCAATTCAGGAGGTCTAAATAGTTTGGGTCGGCCTTATTTCGTATTAGGTTCGGCTCATGACTCATGAAAAGTTCGGCGTCTGAACCGGGCCTATTACTCAACTCTTATCAGATGGGAAACTGGAAAAATGAAAAAACACTTAGGCCCTGTTCAGACGCCGAACCCAATACGAATTAAGGGCGACCCAAACTACTAAGACCGGCTGAATTGATTCACACGCCAATCTTAATTGCAGCGGAACTAACTAGTTCCAAACCCGAAAAATGCTCATTTCGGTCAAACTGCTTCTCCAAATTGAAACAGGTGTCCCTAATTGACTCAGACGCCGAACTTTTCATGTACTTAATTCAATGTATTAGGTACCGCTCATGAAAAGTTCGGCGTCTGAACAGGACCTTAATTAAAGTGGTATCACGACGTTAGCAAGTGGAGCCAGACAGCATGCATAGCATATTGAAAATGCCGTCATAAGATCTTTTGAACGCCAATGCTTCAGTATTTCTATGGGCAAGATCTGAGAGAAACAAGCGTTCACTGAGAACTATAGAATCTAGTCTCTAAGAAAATAGGCGAGGAGCAACAACAGCGAAGCCTTAAAAATTATCAACTCATATAGAACGAATACTTACTATTTGTATTCTACACCCTTGCGGAAGATAACAGTGTATATAGACTCGAGAAACAGGCATCCCAAACCAGCACAGAAAGACCAGAATATCGTCTGGTTAGGATTGAGCTGTACAAGAAGCCACAAGGCTAGAATACTATGACCTGCGAACAGAATTCGCGGCAAAATAGCTGCTATGTACTCTAAAACGGTCGCCATCGAAATTAAGGATAACAGCCGAACTTTGCAATACATTATATTGAATAAGGCTTTTATAATTGATTTGTATTCATCTAGTTCTTCCCGAGGGATAAACCTTTCATTGAAAGAAAGAAAAGAACGTTTGATGTGAACTTATGGAAATCTATTGTTATTCAAAATCTGGGACTAATTAATGTAGTCAAGTTTTAACAAATATTAGTTTGTCTATTATTACTTGAGAGAATCGGGACTTTACAAATGTTTTGCCTCATTTAGTTTCTGTGGGGTCACAGTATTCTTAATTTCATCAGCTGTTGTTTTCCTGAATTTAAGAATCATCGTTGTCCGCCTATCGTAAGCTGTGAAATAAAACTCTTGCCTAATTCTGCCAGCAAATACGTGTTTAATTGTTTAATTTTAGTAGGAAAACTGGGGATGTACACTGATTGCTCCGCGCGCCAGACATTGAAGCCGTAACCTGAATGTTCCTATTCCGGGTCCGGTAGTGTCTCGGTCTTGGACAGAAGAAGAAGAAGAAGAAGAATACTTTATTTAGGCACGTGTCGCTTAGGAGCTAAAAAGCTCGTTAAAACGCGAACGTAAAACAAAATTTACATTAAATGAAATAACTAAATACAATATAAATCTAACAAATAAATATAAAAACTCTACAGATATATATATATATATACATATATATATATATATATATATATATATATATATATATATATATATATATATATATATATATATATATATATATATATATATATATATATATATATATATATACATAAATATACTATATTATAAATTCAAAGATATTTTTAAAATGATTTGTGAAATGCTATGGAATAGCCCCCCCGCCAAGGGAGAGCCCAACCCAGCCAACAACAATGCGCGAAGTTAAACACGTCACGTTAAACACGAATGCAACGCGCGCTTGAAGACGGCCAAGGTCGGACTCCCCCTAACTCCAGCAGGCAAGCCATTCCACAGCATTGTAGTAAGATACGACCATGACTTATGCTTGCATTCAAGATTAAAATGAGGTAAAACGAGGCGAGTGCCCGAGCCCCTTAAATTGTAATTGACTTAGTTCATGATATATAGAGTGTTTTCCCTTGGTGTTCAAAAACAATCAAACGGCGGCCATGTTGGTGCTCCAAACCAGTCCTGTGAGAGCCACTCAACCTTTATCTTTTGTAAAAACTTTAAATTAGCACACCTGCTGGCCACGTGAGGGAAAACTCGCGACTTTAAAAGCGATAATTGCGGCGGGTTTTTTTCAGTGATTCAAAGTAATACAATGATATGTTTCAGTGGCGGATCCAGACCTTGAGAGAGGGTGGGGTAGGTCATCCAGTCCCTGAGATAAGGGGGGGCGCTCTCCAAACTTTTGCTTGGCCCTTCGGACTTCAGTTTGGTCTAAAAATTAGGAGGTGGACCCAGGCCCCCCGGGCCCCTCCCCCCGGATCCGCCACTGTGTTTTAATGAGTTCGTTACCCTCCCTGTGCTCCTGCCCCAGTTGATAACGATCATATAAGGGATCCGGATTCCGGCGCTCCCATGTTGGTCAATACTCGGTTACTTGAATTGCTAAAGTCAAATATATCAAATATTGATATCTCAGTACATAGGGTGGCGTGCCTGTGTTCAGAGCTGCGTGACTACCGTTCGGTTTTTATCATCATCTCTTTATCGCACCATGCAAGGGAACCCAGATTCCGGAATCCGTGATATTTTTGCTTGTAGAATCTGAAATACAGCTCAAGGAATCCAGAATCCAAGTTCTAATGACAAATGCTGGAATCCAGTAGCTAGAAAGTCGACAGGTGCTGTCCAATGTGTTGTGTTTTGTGGTTTAACTAGAACCAAGGGGACAGTTTAGGTAATTTTTTTCCATACGCAGTCAGTGAAATTTATTTATAGTGTTTTATGTGAAATATTTGTTTTGTCGTCGAGGAAATAACACAATGAAATATAAACGTACGTCAATGTGCTTGAGTACTCTGGCTGAAATGTGAAAAAAAACGTATAGTAACATCTCGTAGATTTTTTTCCAAGAATTTTACTTTTTATCTTTTTTCAACTGCATCCTTTTTTTCCCTTTTTGTTTGCATTCATTACAAACGAACAAATCTCTTCTGGTGACAATCACTTAACGTTTCTTGCTGTATAAACTTGAATGCGGTAAATGACTAAGAATGAGGTAGATCGTGCGTGGCATGACGTAATAATCACTTTCTAAACAAAACAAAAAATACACACAATAAGTTTAGTTGCCATGTTGTGAATTTGTTGTGAATTTGTAGTATTCACTTGTTATGCAAATTTAGCGAAGTAATATTGAGGCATCATTATATCGTTTCGTGTCTGTTTCTGGCATTTCGGCGTCTTTTTTCTCTATTAGTCATCAAAAGGTAATACTTCACGTATTATTTCGTGCACTATTAAGTCGCATCCAAATCGTAAGTGCGTTTACTGAACTTAAGATTTAAGCGTTAAGCCTATATCAATTTCCATTTTTTCGATTTCCAACATAGCCATAATCAAACAATTTCAATTTTCCGTAGGTCTCGACGGAGCCTGTCCTTTTCGTGGGAAATTTCTGATAGACAGCTGCAAACGACGATCACAGCCAAGTAAAAAGATTAGTAAGCGGTTATCAGTACCTGTAGCTACTTGACCTAAACACTGGAGAGAGAGACAGACTGAAAGCAACATCAGTTATCATCATGCCAAATAAACGTCGAGTTGGCCCAGGACCGGCTTCCCTAGAGGACCCATCAGAGTGCATAAAGTACACGCTGTTTTTCATGAATGTCTTCTTCTGGTTGGCCGCAGTGTTGATTCTTGCTGTCGGTGTTTACATCATGGTTGAGAAGAAAGACGCCTACCAGAATTTAAGTGATCTATCGTTTGATCCTGCAGTACTTTTTGTGATTCTTGGTGGAGCTCTGTTTTTTATTACCTTCTTGGGCTGCCTTGGTGCTTTGAGAGAGAATACATGCATGCTTTGCTGTTACGCTAGCATAATAGGCATACTTCTGCTCATTGAAGTCGCTTGCGGAGTGTTAGGTTTTGTGTTCCGTAATATGTTGCAGACCAGGATTGAAGATAAGTTGAAGAAGGCGATTGTTTTGTACCGCGACAACCCCGACTTACAGTTAGTCATAGAAACGACCCAAACAGAGTTCAAATGTTGCGGAATCAATTCCTATACAGATTGGGAGACAAACATTTATTTCAACTGTTCTTCGAAGGGACCTGAAGCCTGCGGAGTTCCTCGAACATGCTGCAAAACTGAAGAGGAGAGGATAAACAGCCAGTGCGGATTTGGAGTTGGAAAAATGGAGGATTTCGAACGAGAGGAGAAGATCTATACAACGGGCTGCCTTACCACTGCTGTGGAATGGTTTCAGAATAATTTGATTACCATTGGCGTTGTTTCATTTGGAATCCTGTTTTTACAGATCTTAACGATTTGGTTGGCCACTACACTGCGAGGCCAAGTGGCCGATATCAAGGCGACCTTCAACGATCCTAGATACAACAGACGATAGTATCGTCGCGGAAGTTGTACTTTATTTGTTTTATTTTGTAATCTTCTTGTTTTCGCTAGATTTTGGCGTTAGTAAAATTCGAAAGCACGACAAATTTGACACAAGATGTTTTGAAGAACTTTACACGGTGTACACTTACTGGAAAATTTCTTCTTTTGTTAGAATTATTCAGTTTTAAATGTTTAAAACAAGGAAAAATTTCTTGCAACAAAACAGGAAATATCCAAAGATTATAAGCACGTAAAAATTATAAAAACACTGTGAAAACTGAGGCTACAAAGTACACGCGAGGTTTATCATTTTACACTTCTATTAATCGAAAATGATACTCCGACGAATCCAGCTGACGTAATCAGTGTTGCTAGAATATGTCGATATTATAATACGTATTTGGAAATTAGTTTTGCCTGGGACGTGATCAAAAGTTTAGACTTGAATGAAATATGGTACCCGTAGCCAAGTAGCGCTATCGCCTTTTGACACAGTTATGTCAAATATAAAATGTACTTGTTTATGCAAGTCACGAAAAGGACGCTGTGGAATAAAATGTCAATATATGCAACTAAACTGCACAAATTCAAAACACTACCATAGCAGGTTACCAAATGTACAATATTGAAACAACAATATTTAAATATGTTTGCAAGAAAATGCTAATAAAGCGTATCAATTTGTATATCTTGATCTCCAATTTAATGACTCGTCCATCTCGGCAAATAACCGCACAGGCAGACATAGATGACTAAAACGCTTACGTGGTTTCCATAAAGTAAAGGTACCGCACGTCGGCGGTGGTGACGTTGAACAAAGGAGTGTCCAGAGGAGTTGTAAGTTCTTTAACTTTGAAATGTGTTACTTTTCTTTCAATTCTTTAAGGAATTTACCCTAACAGTATAGACTACAATGCATTTTTAAAAGAGTTCATAACGGTATTAAACACTGGCTCTTGCATTAAAGTAATCGAAGACGATCAAGCTCTTTATCACATGGTTTTGCCGGCAGCTTAGCATTGGGTGAATCTGGAAGATAAAATAGCTCACTTCGGATCTATTTTCGCGCATTCGAATCCCCTTACATGAAAATGAACCCCCCCTTCCAACTTATCCTAAACAAAGACTCACATTTACTACCGATGCTCTGATGCCGACCGGTTGATTAAGGTGGTGAATCAGTGAAGGGTAGATGGAAATATTGTGTCAGCCACTCTTAGGTCTCTGAACCAGATTTGGCCGATACACTGCGACCAAACTACACCACTGAAGTAAACGAACTGTTCTCCCAGATGACGGGATAAATATGCAGCGGGAAAGTATCCTCACACTAGCCAGCCTTGAACGAGAACGAAAGTTGTGACATCACGGACTGCCGGAAGACGGAGCAGATGCCCTGGCTTCTCCTTTGTCTGTCATTCTCAATTTAGCTATCGGCCAAGAAAACGTGAAATGGAAAAGGCGAAGGTGACCCCTCCCATCGTATGCGATGAAAGCCTTCCGTTATTTAAGAACTATTTTTCGGGAAAAAAGCAGTTCACTGTATACATCAATTGCAGTTGTTCACTGTATACATCAATGACCTACCGCGTGTGTGAAACACTGTTCAGTTAATATGTTCGCTGTCGACACAGTATTATATCTTGGTGATTCAACTGTACTCACTTTAAGCAAGGGTGAACAGGGTGCACTCTTCCCCTGCCAATTTTTCCAGGGTGCGAATCCTCGCGTCGACGTCATAATATGTGGGTTTAGTTCGTTGTTGGGTCTCTCCTTTGCCTCAACAGGTTTATTTTTCTTGTACTTCGGTTTTCCCTTCTCCTTAAAAACCAAAACTTTCAAATTTCAAAAGATCTGGAACGCAAGAACTCCTAAGTGCTCCGTAGGTCAGTAAACAAAGTAAATGTGTTTTTTACAAATTAATTTTTTTTAAATATCAATCAAGATCTTCAGTGTTAAACCCTTTCCCTCCCAGAGTAAAAGTTGGAGAATTGAAAGGTGGTCCTAACCTTTGAGTCTGTGGTCAAAACGCTGAAGTGTAAACATCCAAATTGAACCTCTTTCTCAGTATCCTCAAATGGTATTTGAAAAATGAAATTTGGAAATTTTGTCAAATTTTGACTTTGGCAACTTTTGGGAATTAAAAGGTCACTGAATGGTTAGAGGCAAGAGAGGATAATCTTTATTCTCTCTTGTTAAAGGATAATAAATGTTTCAAAAACTAAGTACTTATTATTTACATCTCAAAGGCAGCGCGATTGTAATTTCAGTCTGAATCTTTTCGGAAAGGCGATATCTTGCGTAACTGCCTTCAAATACCAAGCCGTAGTGTTTGACAACTTTACGACTTGGACAGCTCACGCGGAATATGTGTGTAAAAAGGTGGAAACAACAGTTGGAATCCTGGGCTGTATTAGAAGTTTCATGACAGAAGAGGCAGCGATAATTGCTTACAACACAATAATTGTCCCATTATTTGATTACTGCGACGTCTTCTGGAGCAGTTTGCAACAACAAGATATGTAACATGAGCAGCCCGTACGGATAATCACAGGTTGTGCACGCTCTTCTGAGGCTATACACTGTAAGGTATTTGCAATGGCCGATAAACGACAGAGCATTAGACTATCCTTACCAAACTTCTTTTTTGTGGCGCGAAATTGTTTTTTTAACTCGGGAGCTACGCCGCAAAATGTAATATTAACGCAAAATGTAATAAGAATCGCCGCAAAATGTAATACTAACGCAAAATATAATAACATTGACGCAAAATGTAATAAAATGTTCAACGCATAATGTAATAACGCAAAATGTAATAATTTCCGAATAACGACGTGCTTGCTATTTCAAAATCGGTATTGTGGCTCAGCCATCGGTAGTGAATCCAGATCTTCAATTAAATTATAAGCTATTACTATTATTGA